>BSBN01001409.1:1200000-1800000 GCA_027924645.1 Cunninghamia lanceolata | reverse complement strand
TCCCTCATTGCAAAGAGACTGCCAAGAGGATCCAGTAAGTATGAAGGAAAACTACCCTTTAAGTGCTTCAACTGCAATAAGATTGGTCATTTTGCTTCAAGATGTCCGGAAAGATCTACAAGGTCTAATACTAATAGACAAAGGTTTCAAAAGAATTGCTATTATGTTCATGAAGAAGATGACAATGAAGGTGTAACAGATGATGAATCAGAACTAGGAAGCAAATCTGGAAATGAATGGGTGTTTATTGCCATCAAGGAAGAAGATTCAATATCCTCTGAATCTATCAATCACAAGGTTGTGGAAAGAGCTTTGGCTGCTCAAGTGGAAGAAAAGGATGATTGGGTTATTGACAGTGGATGCTCTCACCATATGACTGGTGACAAGAATAAGTTCTTGGATTTGGAAAGGTATGAAGGAGGAATGGTAAAGTTTGGTGACAATTCTGTTGGCAGAATCAGAGGTAGGGGAACTATTTCCTTTGATGGAAAGAGCAAAACAGGTAATGTACTATATGTTGAAGGATTGAAGCACAATCTTCTCAGTGTTGGTCAGTTAGTGGACAAAGGCTATGATCTCCGGTTCAAAAATGGAAAATGTAGAATCTTTACAAGCTCCAGAACTAAAATTGCATCCGGTACTCAGACAAAAGGTAACATCTTTCATCTGGTTGGTTCAAATAAAAGTTGTCTGTTTGTTTAAGTTGATCAGAGTTGGTTATGGCATAGAAGAATGTGTCATGTAAATTTTGATAACATCATCAAGATAAGCAATAATCAGGCTGTAAGAGATCTTCCAAAATTGATGAAACCTACAAATAGTTTGTGCAAAGAATGTCAGCTAGGTAAATAGAGTAGAGTCTCTTTCAAAAGCAAAGATCAGTCCTCTACCGGATTGTTGGAATTAGTACATACTGATCTCTGTGGTCCGACAAGAATTAAGAGTCTGCAAGGTGATAAATATTTCATGTTGCTAATTGATGACCATTCCCAGATGATGTGGGTTACCTTCCTAAAAGAGAAATTGGAAGCCCTTGAGAAGTTCAAAATCTTCAAATCTATGGTAGAGAATCAAACCGGATTGAAACTGAAGTGTCTAAGGTCTAATAGAGGTGGTGAATTTACATCTGGTGAGTTCATTGACTTTTGTGAGAAGCAGGGTATAAGGAGACAGTTGTCTACTCCTAGGACTCCACAACAGAATGGAGTAGTTGAGAGAAAGAACCAGACCATCCAGGAAGCTGCCAGGACAATGATGTTGGAACCTAATGTTCCTCAGATGTTCTGGAAAGAAGCTATCAGCACCGCAATCTACACTCTCAGTCGAGTTCAAATCAGAAACAATACCGGTAAGACCCCCTATGAACTCTGGTTTGGCATCACCCCTACTGTGAAATATTTCAGAGTATTTGGCAGCAAGTGTTATATTAAAAGAGATGAAGATCTAGGAAAGTTTGATCCTAGAAGTGATGAAGGAATTTTCTTGGGTTACTCCACTCAAAGCAAAGCATACCGGTGTTACAATAAGAGACTGAGGAAGATGATAGAAAGCACTAATGTGAAAGTTGATGAAGGAATTGAGAAGCCCTCAAGATTTTATGAGTTTGATGAAGATGACCAAGATGGTGTTCAGGTTCAAGGAACTCAATCCTCTCCGGTAAGTCAGAGTCAGCCTAGTCCGGTAAATCAGGAAGAAGAGATAGGTTTGAATAAGCCTGATCAAGAAGCAATAGTGCAGGATACTCCCAAAATTCTAAGGTATGTAAGACTGAACCACTCTGAAGATCAGATCATAGGTGACAGAAGCAAAGGTGTGCAAACTAGAAGGAATGTTGCTCAAAATCAGGATGAATGTTGTCTGATTTCAAAGATTGAACCTAAAACAATAAATGAAGCCTGTAATGATGAAAACTAGACCAAAGCAATGAAAGATGAATTGATGCAAATTGAGAAAAATCATACTTGGGATCTTGTTCCCAGACCTAGAGATAGGAATGTGATTGGAACCAAATGGGTCTTCCGAAACAAATTAAATGAAGCTAGTGAAGTAATCAGAAACAAAGCTAGATTGGTCTGCAAAGGCTACTCTCAAATAGAAGGAATTGATTTTGAAGAGACCTTTGCTCCGGTGGCAAGAATTGAAGCAGTCAGATTATTTCTTGCATTTGCTGCCTTTAAAGACTTCAAGGTATATCAGATGGATGTCAAGTCTGCCTTCCTAAATGGTGATCTGGAAGAAGAAGTTTACATTGAACAACCGGATGGATTTCAATTGTCTGACAATGATGATATGGTCTGCAAGTTAAAGAAAGCATTGTATGGATTAAAGCAAGCCCCAAGAGCATGGTATGAAAGGTTGGATAAGCATCTTGTGCAAATTGGATTCAACAAAGGTACTGTTGACAGTAACTTATATTTCAAAATTGATCATGAAAACATTTTGATTGTTGAAGTGTTTGTGGATGATATCATTTTTGGAGGAAGAGATAGTATGTGCAAAACTTTTGCAAATCAGATAAAAAGTGAGTTTGAAATGTCTATGCTTGGTGAAATGAATTTCTTCTTGGGTCTGCAAATTACTCAAACAAAGAAAGGGATCTTCATTTCTCAGACCAAATATGTGAAAGAATTGTTAAGGAAATTTGGTATGGAAGATTCAAAGCCAATGAACACTCCCATGGCAACCGGATGTAAGTTGAGCAAAGATGATGACTCCCCAAAGGTAGATCAGACAAAGTATAGATCAATGATTGGTGGATTGCTGTATCTCACTCAGACCAGACTAGATATAATGCAGGCTGTTGGTCTTGTAGCAAGATTCCAGGCTGATCCTAGAGAATCTCATGTTATGGCAATCAAAAGAATTTTTAGGTACTTGAAAGGAACAACTGAGTATGGTCTATGGTACCCTAGAGATCCAGATTTCTCTCTTCATGCTTACACAGATGCAGATTGGGCAGGAGATGTGGATGACCGGAAGAGCACCAGTGGTGGAGCATTCTTTTTGGGGAAGAGATTGGTGTCTTGGCTAAGCAAGAAACAAGATGCAATATCTCTGTCTACAACTGAAGCAGAATACATTGCAGCAGTAGGTAGTTGCACTCAAATCTTATGGATGAAGCAGATGCTAAGAGACATTAAAGTTGAATATGAGGAGCCTATTACAATTTTCTATGATAATTCAAGTGCAATTAATCTAAGAATCCAGTATTGCATTCTAAGACTAAGCACATATCTATCAAGTTTCACTTTTTGAGAGAACAAGTGAACAAGGAAGAAGTCAGGTTGGAGTATGTTCCCTCCAAGGATCAGATTGCAGATATCTTTACTAAACCTCTTCCCAAGGACTCTTTTGAATATCTCCAGGAGAAGTTAGGGGTCATGGCCCCTCCGGAAATGAACTAGGATGCACTGATGTGCATCAGTCCGGTGGATATCACAGTCATATCTTGTGATCCGGATTGATGATGGGGAGCTGCTACTAAGGGAGAGCAGCTGGTATGATTCTGATGTGTTAGAATTGCAAGTATGAGCCCTTTGCCATTGATGTCGAAGGGGGAGAGAAGACATGTGAAAAACAAGTAGCTGATGATCAAAGGGGGAGCAGTAAATGAGGAGAAGACATGTTACTGATAGGGGGAGCTGTGACAGAAAGGCGAAGTTCTTGTCTTGATGGTTTTTCACATCATATGTTGCCATCAATGACAAAGGGGGAGGTTGTTGCAAGTATGAGGTGAACCAGTGTTGTCATTGATGTCAACATACTCATATTGCATTGACAAGAAGGATTGGATGAGCAGTGTGCTGAGGATATTGAGAAAATTAGCCTCAGTCAGGAACAGTAAAGAACAGTGATGAGAAGAAGGCAAATGTACTGCATATGATGAGAACCAGAGGATGCGGATTAAAGGGTTTGTAGATATGAGTCTTGAGATGTTTTAGTTAAGATTTCAAAGGTTCGCATGAAGATCTGAAGGAGCTGTGGCTGTCAGTGTGGAACCGGTTCCGGCAAGTGTTTAGAGGTGATAGAGGATCACAGAAAGGTCTGGTGAGGTCTAGAATTGTGTAATCCTAATCTGTGGATTGGAAGAAGTGTTTGGGATGTCCTTGTGATGTGTCATCTCGAGTTGTGTATGATTTTGAGGTCTGGAAGTACCTTTTGCATTGTGACAGTGACAACAGACTGTGTTCTTGAAGTTCTGGATGAGGAAGAGAAGAGATTCCAGTAAGTAGAGGAAGTGCGGATGTACCTGGTCATTCAGGCAGGCTTGTGAAGGTCCGTGGATCATGTTGAGGTTGTGTTGTTGATCCACATTGATGGTAGAGCCCGGAATTGAAGATATTCTTCCAGATGAAGTTCTTGCTCTGACTAAGCTGACCGGATGAGTTGTTCATCCTACAAATGTTCTTGTGGTGGCCGACCGGATGTGTTATTCATCTTGCGGATATTCTTATGGTTGTTTGCCGACTTAGATGATTGTTCCTAAGTCGATGACTTGTATAAATAAAGGTTTGTGAGTTCATTTTGGTGTGTGGATTGTGTGGATGAATATGGTATAGTGAAGAGAAGTGCGAAAGGCAGAGCAGGGGTTTTTGGGCTTAAATGGAACTGATCTAGACATGGTAGATATGTCATTCTCTAGTTCAAGACTATGATTCTTATCACTTTGTAGACAGTGTGTCTCCTTGTAGGCAGTGGGCCTCTTTGTGAGCAGTGTGCTCGGGCAATGAGCCCTAATTGGCAAGTGCCATTCCCTTTTTTTTTATATTCTTCTAACAGAGAATAATCCTTGGGTTAATCACCCCGTGGTTTTTCCCTTAACCGGATTTTCCACATCAAAATCTTGGTGTTCAATGTGTTGATGTTTATCTGCTCTTGTGTTTGTGCATTATGCTTTCATGGATGATTAATTGATATGTTGTTAACTAACAAAGAGGAATCAAGTGTTTAAAGTACAGAGCAGGTTTTTATACAACTGATTCACCCCCCCTCTCAGTTGTATGCCCTAGATCCAACATAGGGGTCATGTCATGGAGTAGCAAGAAACAACCAACTGTTTCTTTGTCATCAACAGAAGCTGAATACAAAGCCTTGACCAGTGCAACCTATGAAGCCATCTAGTTGAGATGAATTCTTGAAGATATAGGAGAAGAACAAATAAAGCCAACTATCCTCAAGTGTGATAATCAAAGCTCTATTAAATTGGCACCCAACCCAATTTATCATGCCAAAACAAAACATATTAAAATTCAGCATCACTTTGAAAGAGAAAAGATACTGTCAAAGGAAATTGACTTGGTATATTGTAATACAAGTGAAAATGTGGTTGACATCTTTACCAAGCCTCTTGGAAAGATGAATTTTGAAGAATGTAGAAAGCAGTTAGGTGTGGTAGATAATCCATTTCTTCATTAAGGGGGGATGTTGGAATAATGAAGAAATGGAAAGTCTGTATGTCTCATAGTTAGCATTTAGCATATGTGAGTTGTTTTTTAGTAGTTAGTAGTTGTGTCTATTATTAGAATATTATATCCTGGTTTGTAGGAACTAGATTGTTCGTGAGTTTCCTAATTGTGCCTATATATTTGTAATGTCTGTCCAAGCATTTATGTAATAAAGTGTGATCTCACATATTGTGAGATACTGTGGTTTGTGCTTATCCTATGTTCTATCTCTTCAATTATTTTCTGAGTTTCTCATGCTATGTTGTTCTTACGTAGTGAATGAGTGGAAAGTTGGATTACAACTAATGACAAAGAAAGAAGAGTACCAAATCACAATGGAAGAGTATATCGGTTTCACAAGCAAGATAGTTTTCAAAGTTTAGGGAGCATAAAAGATGCATTGAAAAAGATGTGGTGAGGACTGATCGATGCTATGATGGTGACGAAAACCAAAATCCAGATTGTCTTAGAGACATATTGCTCCTTGTGTACATGATGGAGTACATGTCCAATGAATAAAATGAGAATATATTGCCACTTTGTTCAACGCTTGGAAAGAACTCACTCACAACACACATACAAGAGGTCAATAGGAAAGTTACATGGTTATGAAGATGAAATTCTCCTTTGTTGTTATAAGGCGTAGACAACGACCAAAATCAGTGTGACCCCTTGATGGAATGAAATTTGGCATGCTTCCATGATCTAGTTACCAACAAGTAAAGAATGACATCAAGCATACAGTTATAACTCTGATTGATAGAGAACATGATAGAAGGAAGTTTATTTGTTTAAGTCTATATGGTCAAAGAGGAGTGAATTGTATCAATAGTCAATGAGCATGGGTAGGGGTGCTATGGTTTATTGTCTAAGACTAGATTATCTTCCATGCAAATCATCCAGATTCACACCTAATGGGCTCATATCCTCGTGTATGCCATAATGACATAGGAGACCAAATTATTCATTCTTGGAAAGCTGCAGGTCAACAATATGGATAGTATTTGTGGGAGATCTGATGTTGCATAAAACTATGCTAAACAAATCGCATGAGTAAAAGATAACAATTCAAAGTCATATAAGAAAAGTGAGGAAGTCTATTTGATTAAAGACTATGCTGAAGGAGATTAGTTGTTGGAGTAATCACAATTAAAATTAGATAATAAATTACAAAAAGGTAGTGGCTATATAGAAAGGTTGTGTCCCTTGAAAGACAAGATATATACGAGAAGATATTTCATGAGAATAGTGTGTGGGAATAAGAAGAATAAATTAGATTCACACCTACAGATCTGCACATGAAGATATAGAAAGAAGATCATTGAAGAAGAATTTTATAGTAGATTTGTAAGAGGATACAAGCAGATTTAAGGAGGAGAATAGAGCAGATTTGTGAAGGCTTTGTGAAGACTTGATGGGAAAATTTATGAAGACCATTTGAGCAGATGTATGAAGAGTTTTTGAGCAGATGTGTGAAGGGTTTTTGAGCAGATGAGAGAAGTGAAAAAGATATGTTATATACTAGCAGACTTGTGTATGGATGAATATGATTCAAGATCATTTATAAGACAAATTGAATGAATAAGAGTGGGAGAATGAATAGAACATATATAAAGATCATTCAATGTGGACAAGATAAGAAGAGTATATAGTGAGAACATACAATTATACAAGTACATTTATGTTATGGTAAATGAGAAGAGGGAATCGTGGAATGAATAAGATAGTGATGTTCATCATCCATTGAAGAGAACATTCACAATGAGATATTGATCCTATTGCAAAGAAGGTTGGTGCCTTGACAAGAGATTGGTGTCTCTTATTGGGTTGGTGCCTACAAAGCTTGTAAGAGAAATATATAAGCTATATTTTTTCATGGTTTTCTCCCGTAAGGGTTTCCACGTAAATCATGTGTTCATCCTGTATTGAATAATTGTTAGATCTTAAATGAATGATGTTGTGCAATTGATATTATTATGGATGTTAGTTTGAAAAAGTAAAAGATTGTATTATACTAATTCACCCCCCTCTCAGCATAATCGTGTGCTCATCTATTGGTAGCAAAGGGCGTTCCTTCGAATAGTTTAACTGCTAGAAGGAAGATCTTAAGAGCACATATGGCAAAAAGAAAAGGAAATACCAAGCAGAGTGTTGATCAACAAACACCAACAAAATGAAATGCAAGTGATTTCATAGAAGCAAGCAAAAGTGATGGGGTGACAAATGGAACTCACATAGAAATAAAAACAAGGAATGACATTGTGACAGATGGTGACAACCTTGTGGGTCAAAGAGAAGAAGAGATGGAGTTAGAAGAAGAGGAATATGATGAAGATGGAGTGGTTGATCTTGAAGCATAACTCATTTTTGGACTAGATGAGATCAAGAGGCTTAGAAAGTGTTAGTGTAGGTTTTTTATCTCTTTTCATAAGGTTTTTCCTACACATATTATTAAGCTTGCTTAGGTTAATAAAGTGAGTTTAATTAGGTGAGTGGATCATTTGAGGTGTTACTGTCCTATGAGGGAGTTGCATTTACTATGTTTAGACCGGTTGGTGGTCTCTCCCTATTGGTTGGTTTTACCACCTCCACCCTTCTCCCTAGTCTATATAAACTCACTACCTAGCTTGTATTTTCCATTCCATTCTATTTTGTGAGCAATCTATTTGAAGACTATTTTGATATGATCTCTTTGTTTCCTCCATTTTGATCTTCTGTGTATGCTTGCCTTTAGCTTTCTAGATTTTGGGTTTCTATTTCCATTTCAAAATCTAACATGGTATCAGAGTGGGTGAATGCCTAGGGCTAGTCATTTAAAAGATCTAGGATTTGAGATCATGGTTGCTCTTAAAAGTTGAGTATACTCTTCTCTTGCATTTGATGATGACCTAGAGAATCAGAAAAACTTGATAGGAATACCAGTTTCTGAGGAGGGTTTTGTATGTGGCTTTGTCTTGTAGGTAGCTTTGGGAGATTCCTAGAGTAAATTTGAGCTCACCATGTTCAAACCTGTTGGAAAAGTCAGAATAGCCCTTTGTTTCATCTAGATCAGACATTGAAAGTCATGTTTATGAGGGTTTGAAGACTGGAGGTTTGTTGCTAGATCCAGCAGGGAGCCACCATTTCGAAGCAATTTGGATCAAAACAAACTCTATTATTGCACTCAGAAGGGTCAAAAACCTTAAGATTATCTGTCTATTTGCCTTTTTTCAACAAAGTTGTCTAGAGAGGCAAATTTTTTTCGCTGGAAGGCCATTTTGGCCTTTGCACGTATCACAAGGTGATATTTTTTCAAAATATTCAAAAAAATGTTTTTTTGATTTTCCTACATTTTTTAACAAAAAAATATAAAAATGTGTAGGCTTTGTGCAGAGGTATCATGGGTACAACAAGGTCCCGTGCCCCTCTCTATGGCTGCGGGCCTTGCTGGGCCTCGTGCCCCTCTCAGGGTGGTTGCGGCCCTTAACAGGGTCCTCTAGCCCCTCTTTGAGGTGTGGGGAGGTGTGGCCTTCGGCCCACCCCCACTTTAAACTTTTTAAAAAAGTTTTAAAAAAAAATCTCTTTGGCCTGTGTACCTTCACCTCAGCCTCTATTCCCATGACCTCAGGTTTTGTGCCCTCCTTTGGCGCCTCTGCCATTTTTGGCAGCAGTTTTGGTGGGGTCTAAATTTGGCCAGAGAATCTCTAAATTTAGCAGTAGTTCTACACTTGGTAGGTTCGCCATTTTCAGTAGAAACCTCTATTTTTGGAGATTTTTAAACTTGGAGGCAGTCCCGCCAAATTTGGCGGAGTAAAAAAAAATTGCATTTCAAGACCCCTCATCATTGCAACTTTCATTTTTGCACCTGAAGTTCGGAAGACCCGTTCTCAGTCATACGAAGGTATTTTTTAGTGCAATTTTTTTGAAAATGGGTAGAATTTCATGCTCTTCGTAGTGGTGTGACTTTTTTTTTCTAAAGTGATTCTATTTTTCTAGAAATTTAGTTTTCTCATCAGATTTGAAGGATAGTTTCAGTTTTTGAAGCTTCAAACAACTATAACTTTCACATATGATCTTGGATCGAGGTGATTCTTTTTTTGAAAGTTGATATTTTTCCAAGAACTACACATTGGTGCTATTTTGAGGTTCTCACTCTGAGATAATTTTTGTGCTTTTAGTATTTGGTCCATTTTCGACATTGTAAAACTCTGGAAAACAACTCCAGCATTGTAAATGCACTGATCTATAAAGTGCCAAATCATATTTTGTTGGGGGGATTCTTGATTGAGTGAAAAAGGGGGGATCTCTTTGTGAGGTTTTTGATTTGTTTACTTGTGCTCTTCTTTTCCTTCACATATGGATCATTCTAATGTTCCATTGCTTACACCTTATAATTATGCAAGATGGCATAAACATGCATGGAATGCCCTAATGTTTCATTGGGAACAAAGTTGTTTGTTAATGATTTTCCAAAATCTCCTAGTGAGGTGGAGGACATGAGTAGAGTACCTTATGCTAGTGTTGTTGGCAGTTTGATGTATGCTATGGTTTGTACAAGACCAGACATTGCCCAAGTAGTGGGAGTCCTTAGTCAATTTATGGCTAATCTTGGATAGGTACATTGGGATGCAATTAATCGAGTGTTCATATATTTGAGGGGTACTTCCAAGTATTCCATATGCTATCATGGTAATGCTATAGGACCTCCACATTTAATTTGTGTTCATGGATTTGTGGATTCTGATTAGGTAGGTGACATTGACAGCAAGAGATCCACCAGTGCCTATGTGTTCACTATGTTTTGTGGTGCAATTAGTTGGATGAGTAAGCGACAACCTGTGGTTGCTTTGTCCACGACAGAAGCTGAGTATATGGTAGAAACTCATGCTTGCAAGGAATCCATTTGGCTTAAGAGATTGTGTTCAGATATTGGTGTTGATGTAGGACATATTATGATTTGTTGTGATAGTCAGAGTGCAATTTGCCTTGCAAAGAATCTAACTTTCCATGCCAGAACAAAGCATATTGATGTATAATTTCACTTCATGCGAGACATGGTAGAGGATGGGAAGGTAAATTTGGAGAAGATAGATACTTTGAAGAATGTTGCAGATGCATTGACGAAGCCAGTGGGCACAGAGAAGTTCAAATGGTGTTCAGAGTCTATGGGCCTCTCGGTCTATAGCAGTTAAATCCTATTAATTCTATTAGCTCTTACAAATGTTTGACAAGTGGGATAATGTTGGGAATTAAGGTGTCTCAACCTTGGTAATTCCTTGTATCATTTCATTGTATTTATTTATTTATTGCCTATTGTATAATTAGGATGCAAATCCTATGTTGTCATCTTGTGGGAGTTGGCATGGTGATATGTCATCCTACATGGCATATGACCAGATGTAAATTTGTCCTCACATGAGGAGATAGGCATCCCACTTAGTGGTAGGAATATTTTTCCATGTGTCAGCATCTTGGAATGTGTGTAAGGGAATGTTGACTAAAACAGTTATGACAGATTCCTATGACAAAGTTATGACATGAAAGAGTCAGAAATAGAAGATCCTATGACAGGTCTGGACATGTGTCGAGAAGCATCTTTGGGCACCCCAAGGTGGGTTATGACATGTTGTAAGAGAATATACTATTTATAGCCTATGTATGATAGATTCTCTTACAGCTGTAAGTTATGACAACTATGACAGATTCTATGACGGTTGTAAGAGTCGTAGGAGCATTTGTCATATCCCATTTTTGGAATAGGTGACCTCTTTGGGATGGGGTGACTTGACAAGTTTTAGGAACATCCTACAGTGTTGGAAAAGTGTCCATAGGCATGGGTTTTGGGTCATGAGGCCATGTTGGATGCCCATCTCAATGTGGAGTCATTTTAACCTTGTATATTCTATATAAACAAGTACTTTGGAGAGGTGATGCATTATGTGATTGACAGGTACTGTTATGCTACTAGATCATCTCTAGATACGAGTGTCAAAGACTCCTGCAAGAGCATTAGCTCTGTGACTATATTGTAACCTTCATTGTTTACAGAATACATTTGAGCTATGTTTTGGAGTGTGGGGTTTTTCACCCGTAAGGGTTTTCCCCACGTATATCTTGTGTCTCTATTCTTTTGTCTTACATTCTTGTGTATGTGTTTGCTATAATATCTTTGTTAGTGGGTTAACATGGCTGTAACTGTAAAGATTAAATTAAATTTGAACTCTTCTCCCCTCATTAGATTAGTGTAGGAAGTGATTTCCACACACCTAGCTTCCTTTTAGCTTTGACATACACAATAGGTGGTGACATGAGACAAGGAGCACATAGGAGACCAACACCGAGATGTATAAACTTGGATGATAGGCAAGAGGATCCAAAAAATAGATTCCATCAAGATACCCAAAACATGCTCACAAAAGGAAAATCTAAAGGAACATAGGAGCTTAATCAAGGAAATTGGTCAACAACCAATGCTTTTTTTAGTGGCGAATAGTTCATATCCATCAATTCAAATTTGGTGAATATATTACAACCAACATGGGGCCAATCACCTAGATTTTACAAATTATTGGTCAAATGCATTTCAATTCACCACCATTTTATTTATGAGGCATTTGTAATTAATATTTTTGCCACAATAATTTATGTGTTTCTAATGGCGATTCACCTAGAATTTTAGAGGTGTGTTTTAATTTACTCACATATTCACCAATAACATTAAAAGTTCATTGTGTATGAGGACCAATTTCACCAATACCATTATAACTCCATACTAATCCCAAGATCATAATCACCTTGAAAATTACATATTTTCTTGATTGAGGTCCAATTCACCCAACATTTATATGCACTATTTTACAATCCTTACAATCATGTGGGATTTGCCAAATTATTACTCTACCGTTTTACAATCCCATGGGATTTGCTAAATATGGATTGAGATAAATACAATTGAAACTCTAATTAAACTTTTACACATTTTGTTCTACTCTGAGCTCTCAATTCAAATCATAGACAAGTTACAACTATAGGCATTAGCGAGTCAGTGAAAGGTAAACTTGATCAATTCTTTATTGTGTTATAACATAAAAATCCTCCTGATTAGTTATCTCTTTGCTAGTTTGGTTTCCTTATTACATATGATATTGATTATGGAGACATCTAGGACTTAGGGATCTATATTCTATGATTCCTTCTTAAACAAAATGATATTATTTTGCAACTTTTAATTCGTGAGAGATGTTGAGAAGGTACAAGTTTCTTGAAAGTAGTGAAGGGAGGTCATCAAAACGTAGAAATATAATGTCATACTTTAGCAATGTTTGTGGTGCTATCAACATTTGTACCATCTATTAATGAACAAGGCCATACCTCAGAGGAAGATCAGAATGAGTTGGATGACAATGCCACAGATGATGTTCTAGGGGACACCCAGGGTAGCGGGAATGATAATATGAATAAATAAACCTCAACAAGTGATAAAGAAGATGTAGATCCTACATAGAAGGGGAAAAGAAAAGCCAAATAAAAAATAGGGCATGAGTGGGATATGACAAGGAATTTTTAGAATGATTGGGTGTCAAAGTTGCCATTCATCGAATCGATGGTGAATGCAGACAAAGATGAACCTCCCATAGAATGCAAGTGTAAGATTTGTAGTTGGAAATATTGTAGGGACAAGAAGTTGTAGCTAAAACTTGACACCATAGAAAAACATATTGGTAAAGTTTATGAAAAATAAATCATAGACAGAAAGGAAAAATCAGTGATAAGATGGAAAACAAAGGAAGAATGTCTTCATGTTAAGCATGCCCTAGAATATGATGTGCATATGGAAAGAAAGACAAAAAAACATGCCCTAGAATATGGTGTGTATATGGAAAGAAAGGCAAACCTTGCTACATGTGGAGATTCTATTGAAGCTCAATTTCAAAAGATGATTGGAGAAGCACAAATGGAAAAAACTATTTAGTTGAGTGTTGTTTTTCATATTTTGACCAGAGGGTGTCTAATGATAGACTATCCAGAATATAATAGTTTATTATCTTTTATGGGCATTCCTAACTTTCTTAACATGCATTGGTCAATAAACAATGGATGAGAATGGGCAAGATGTCTTGCTGAGGTGGAAAAACATAATTTACAAAAAAATAAAATAAAAGAGTAACTTTTATTGCATTATCTTTAGATGAAATTACAACAATAGATTATACTTCATGGGTATGTATGCATGTGTATACTATAGAAAATCATGTCCACCAGCCTTATCTACTCTTTGTTTATAAAGTGAAGGAGAATGCAACATTGCAAAATCTATTTAAATGAGTTAAGAAATATTTGAATCAAATCCAAGCTATGGATGACTACACAATTGCCAAAAAGTTGGTGTGTAGGGGTGGATGGAGCTTCAGTAATGCAAGGCCATAGGAATGGTCTTTGCGTAAAGCTACAAACTTATTTTTCACCATACATGATTTCCATTCACTTCATGACACACAAAATGAATTTAGCATTTAAAACTATGAGCAAGTTTTCTATAGTATCAAAAGTTGAAGATCTAGTCCATGAGCTCTACTCATACTTTTGCCGAAGTCCCAAACATTTTTTGAAATTTCAACATTTTACTGAGGGAATAACTATAGGCAACAATCTTTAAGGATGTTGATACTAGATGGATATCCTTGCATGGACTAGTGCAAAGAGTTCTTTAGAATATTAATCCTTGATTGTAGTAATGTATGAATATCACTTCACAATAGACAAATCTCTTGACATCTTACTTAGGTTAAGTGACATAGAGACACTCCTAATTTTATTTGGTATTCTTCCCATGCTATAGGAAATGAACATTCTTATGAAAAAGTCCAAGAAAGAACTATGTATATTTCAGATTATACTAAACTATGTAAAATGATATGCATGACCCTTGATAAACTATATCTATCAGATCAATCATTCATAAGTCCAAAATTTAGTAGGTAGCACTTGATGACAGATGTGAACAATCTTGTTATTTTTTTACAGTTTAATGAAAGCGGGGAGTTATGTGCCTCTGTATGGGGATATGAGATACCAATGCACTATTTTACCATGGTTAGGCACACTATCAAAGAAGAACCTATTACAAGGGAAACTTTTGACAAGATTGTTAATTTTGTAAACTTACTACTTTAAAGGATATTGCGAGATATCTTTCCTCAGAGATTAGAGACCGATTCCCTCACGATGAGCTTCTTGAAGCCATGTCTATTGTGTATCCTCAATAATGGGTCGATTGTCAACCAACTGATTTTCATAACAAGATAAAGACCTTGGTCAATCATTTTTCCAAAAGTTTAGAATTCAATGGACAACAAATAGAAATAATTATAAATAAATCTAGGCTTACAGAGTAATCAACTCATTTTGCAACATCAATGATCGAATAGTTTAAACTCATGGAGAGTAACTTCTAAGATGGATCGATAACAAAGCTTTGGACAACCTTAAGTTAGAGAGAAATATTGTGTGATTCAATATCATAATATTTCAAACTTGCTAGTTTATGTCAAACCATGATATTGGGGTCGATGGAGGATTAAATATTTTTAGTGCATTGAGTTTTTTGAAATCAAAGATAAGAAACAAACTTGATAAGAATTTGGAAAATTGCTTGGGGATGTATACAACTAGATATGATATTTGAAGTTTTCCTTTTCAAATGGCACTCAGAATCTGGAGGTCCATATGTGAAATAAGAGGGTTGTTTAACACTTCAAACAATACTAGCACATATGACTGTGACACAATGAATAACACATATGGTGGTAGTGATGAGATTCTCTTAAGTGGACGTACATAGACAAAAGAAAATGAATATTAGGAATAGGATGGACCTCAATCTCATGGTCAGAGTGAGGAGATGAATTGGCAATTGGAAGAGATTTAGTAGTTACTAGGTATTTATATATTGTATTTCATATTCCAAACTCCAAACTGCTATTGATGATATTTTATTTTTGTATCATTGATGTACATTTTTCATTTTCCAACTAAAAATTAATAAATTAACATATTACTATTTTCCATTGTTCCAGTTTAGAATCTAAATTTTAAACATTGTTTTCAAATTTGATTTTATTTTAGCATCTAAATTTTACACATTTTCAATTTCCATTTAATAATGAACATATTATTAATAATTTCATATTATTATTGTGTGATATTGATAAGTTTTACATACATTCAACTAAATGCATACTAATCAACAATAATAGCATATACAACATTAGCAAATATTTAATGTGTATCTAGAAACCAGAGTTTTCCTGAAGTAAGCAATTAAATAATATAGATAACTTGAACACATAAATAGATTTGAGTATTGTATTTATTTTCAATTCAAGGAATACATATAAGTATTACAATATCTTGCTCAAAAATAACTCTGCACAATGCTCCTTTGGAAACTTATCTTATCAAATCATTTTATTAGCTTTTGTAACACACTTCACTCTTCATTTGATGGAAGTGTAATTGTTGTAACTCATAGTAATTGACTTGTAAATTTGGTAACAATTTTCATAACTGATAGTGGAACTTAACTTGAATGTATCAATCAAATTTGCATTCAAGGTTACTAATGGTTTGATGGAATCCAAAACTTTTGTGTCATCTAGCTTCTGAGGAAATTGGTCCTTATCTAACTTCATTGTATCCTCCATCTTCTTTTTTAAATCACCCTTTCTAATGTATCAGTTTGATGTGTCAGAAGCCAATAGAAAATTGAGCTCTTTCAAGTATTCTACCCTTTTATACATCTTTTGCATCATTATTACAACCCAATCCAAAAATTCTTGTGTTTCATATAGCTTCATACACTTTTGAATGATAGATGATGCCTTTATTAAGGCATCAATCGAGTTGTGAATTCCTTTGAATGCCAATTCATTGTCACTGATTATTGTTTACAAAATTTGCTTTACATTTGTTTGTCTTGAAGTCATGTTTTTGTTTTCAAAAATGTATTGTTTGATCTTCTTATTCTGTACTAGTAGACCATCAATCAATTCAAACAATTTAGACAAATCATCAGTCCTCTACATTATTTTTTATCAAATGTTATGTTTTATATGAATCATTATTTTTCTATAAAATTTATATACTCTATTTTGGGAAGACTTTATTTCATTTTCCACTTTCCTCAGCTCCAACTATAATTTTTCACTGTTTATTCTCTCTTCCTCAACTCTTTCTTCCCACAGTTGTGCTAATATTTTCTTTTTGTTCAGTTTGACATTGACTTCTGTCACATATTGTTGTAGTTTTTCTGAATTAACTCTTTCATTATCATAATTATTTATGTGTTTATCTAACCTTTGATTTAGTTCATTTAGTTTCACCTCTGTCTATTCAGTTGCTTTTCTTATAGATGTGTTGGCAAGTATGTTGTCATTGATGTCAAAGAAATTGAATAAAGATCCATATGTTCTACTCAAGATGTCAGATGGAAGTATTCAACTAATTGTTGGAGTATTTTAGTATTCGTGGTACTAGAGAAGCAAAGCTTTGTGTCGAGGAGTTAAAGAGGTGGAGTATAATAACCATCAAAGGCCAGTACATGTGTGGAGGAATTCGACTATGGAGTGTATCAACACGAGAATTCTCATGGTATGTTGTTCTTACATAGTGAATGAGTGGAAAGTTGGATTACAACTAATGACAAAGAAAGAAGAGTACCAAATCACAATGGCAGAGTATATTAGTTTCACAAGCAAGATGGTTTTCAAAGTTTAGGGAGTGTAAAAGCCACATTGAAAAAGAGGTAGTGAGGAATGATCGATGCTATGATGGTGATGAAAACCAAAATCCAGATTGTCTTAGAGACATATTGCTCCTTGTGTACATGATGGAGTATGTCCAATGAATAAAATAGGAATATATTTCCACTTTGTTTAACACTTGGAAAGGATTCACTCACAATGCACATATAAGAGGTAACAGGAAAGTTACGTGGTTATGAAGATGAAATTCTCCTTTGTTGTTCTAAGGCATAGGCAATGACCAAAATCAACATGACCCCTTGATGGAATGAAAATTGACATGCTTCCATGATCTAGTTACCAAGAAGTCAGGAATGACATCAAGCATACAATGATAACTTTGATTGATAGAGAACATGATAGAAGGAAGTTTATTTGTATAAGTCTATATGGTCAAAGAGGAGTGAATCATATCAATAGTCAGTGAGCAAGGATACAGGTGCTATGGTTTATTGGCTAAAACTAGATTATCTTCGATACAAATCATCCAGATTCACACCTGATGGGCTCATATCCCTGTGTATGCCTCAGTGACACAAGAAACCAAATTCTTCATTCTTGGAAAGCCACAGGTCAACAATATGGACAATATTTATGGGAGATCTAGTGTTCCATAAAACTATGCTAAACAAATCGTAGGAGTAAAAGGTAACAATTCAAAGTCATATAAGAAAAGTGAGGAAGTCGATTTGATTAAAGACTATGCTGAAGGAGATTAGTCGATGAACTAATTAAAATTAGATAATAAATTGAAAAAAGGCAACGACTATATAGAAAGGTTGTGTCTCTTGAAAGACAAGATAAATAAGAGAAGACATTTCATGAGAATAGTGTGTGGGAATAAGAAGAATAAATTAGATTCACACTTACAGATCTGCACATGAAGATATAGAAAGAAGATCATTGAAGAAGAATTTTATAGCATATTTGTAAGAGGATACATGCAAATTTAAGGAGGAGAATAGAGAGGATTTGTGAAGGCCTTATGAAGGCTTGATGGGTAGATTTATGAAGACCATTTGAGCAGATGTATGAAGATCTTTTGAGCAGATGTGTGAAGATTTTTTGAGCATATGAGAGAAGTAGAAAATATATGTTATATACCAGCAGATTTGTGTATGGATGAATATGATTGAAGATCATTTATAAGGCAGATTGAATGAATAAGTGTGGGAGAATCAATAAAACATATATAAAGATCATTCAATGTGGAGAATATAAGAAGAGTATAAAGTGAGAACATACAATTATACAAGTACATTTATGTTGTGGTAAATGAGAAGAGGGAATTGTGGAATGAATAAGATAGTGATGTTCATCATCCATTGAAGAGAACATTTACAAGAAGATATTGATCTTGTTGTAAAGAAGGTCGGTGCATTGACAAGGGATTGGTATCTCCTGCTGGTTGGTGCTTAGTTAGGGGATTGGTGTCTCTAGTGGGTTGGTGCTCACAAAGTGCACAAGTGGGGATTGGTGTCTCCCATAGGTTGGTACCTACAAAGCTTGTAAGAGAAATAATATATATATATATATATATATATATATATATATATATATATATATATATATATATAAGCAATATTTTGTCATAGTTTTCGTCCGTAAGGGTTTCCACGTAAATCATGTGTTCATCATGTGTTGCATAATTGTTAGATCTTAAATGAATTATGTTGTACAATTGATATTATTGTGGGTGTTAGTTTGAAAAAGTAAAAGATTGTATTATACTGATTCACCCTCCCTCTTAGTATAATCGTGTGCTCATCAAGATGTAGAGGAAGATCTTTTTATCCTTTTTTGTAATTCATTGCTCTTGTTATCTGTTGCTTTCCTCTTTGCTTTCGCATTTGCTAGGTAAAATCGCACAACATTTTAGGATGATAGGTGTGACATGTTCTAAACATTACACTAATGGTCTAATGTTGCCAATTTGGAATTGGCGGGCCCCATTGTTCAAAAGTTTCCATGACAACAACATACATGAACCCGAATGCTATTGGATGTTTCATCCAAGTCAGAATTCAACATGACCCACTGTTCTCAAAGCCTCGGGGTTAAATGAAAATAAGTTCTTATCAAAGTCATTGATGTCTTGGCAAGAATGTTTGATGTGGCACAATCTCACAACATTTAAACATTGTCAGTCTAACAAATTCAAAATGTTGAATCATTGCCTAAAGTACATGAGTTGGCAAATATCGTGGGCCCCTTTCTCTTTTCCAAAGAACTAAATGAATAAAGGGTTAATGTGAGGTCATGAGTGCCACATGATGGCATCACACAACATTTTGGGATGGTAGGTGTGACAGGTTCTAAACATTGTACTATTTGTCTAATATTGCTAAGTTGGAATTGGCGGGCTCCATTGTTCAAAAATTTCCATGGCAACAACATATATGGATAGTATATTTTAATATTAATATATATTTGTTATTAAATTTATATATATGTATTTTTTGTATCGATCAAAGTGGAATAGGACCACTATATTATATTAATATAAAAAGTTTACAAATGGAATGATTTTGGAGCATAGTTCAGAGAAAAAACATAATTACATAACAACAAAACATTGTTGTTAAACTCATGTCAATATATCCATTCTATACTATCTAGTTACATAAAAAACTTTTATCCTTGACTTTGTCCTCCAAAATCTTTTTGGTTCCTATTTTCAAAGATGTTGAATGAATATTTCATTGTAGTCTATAACCGAGCTATTAACAAGTAATGTTTGTGTGACCATTTCAATTATGTAGTCATCCACAATGTTAGTAAATGATTTTCCATAGAACTTTGAATTATATGTACAAAAAACCACTAGGTGTGGGTAACAATAAGCCAATAAAGTATAATTAAATTTATTTTCTCCAAGGAATTGTCAATTGCGTTACAATACCAATTCCATGCATTGATTCAAATTTCTAGTTTTTCATACATACACGTGATTCTAGGAAATTCAAGCCACCATCCAAGGTAGTATGTGTCATTTGAAAATGAAAAAAATATCAATTCTTGACTTGATACATTCAAGTTGACAAAGAATTGTATTTCTTCATTCTGAGAAGTGGAAAGAAATAACATCCTACATAGACATACACAAATAAAATTATCCATCATACTATTATACATTTATGAACTCTATTTTTAATATTTATAAAAATTTCTAATTCAAAAAGGGTAGAGAGCTCAGAGTTAGAAGAGAAAATAAAAAAGAACTTGATGCCAAAAATCATCAGTATCACATAGTTAAATCTAAAAGCACGAATGAACACAAAAAGGTAGTTGAACTCGATTTTTATATAAAATTTTCTGATACAAATTTAAATTTTACTTGGTAACTTACCTTTTATGCATAGTTGTTGTAATGAATGCCATTGCATTTTAAATTTTAGAGTTTCTCAAGTCTTCTACTATCTGATGCTTAGTAATGCAAGTTAGCAGTCTAAGTCAAATTGTAAATTTCTAATTTAATAAACTAACCTTTTAACCTAACTTTGTCTTTTTTTAAATATTTCCAAGCAAGTGCCAAGTAAATGTATATTTATTAATCACATATACAATTGATTCACCCAAGGTTGAAAAAATAAATAGTAATAAAGTTTTATACATGTAGTACAAAGAAATTGAATAATGGATAGCAATTGTATTAAATTGACTCCCTCGACACTATTAGTAAAACATTAAGACATTGAAAGGGCATTGGATAATCTTAGAGGTTTCTCTCTTGGATTTCAAAGTTTTAAGATTTAATATGATAGATTTGATTGCATAGTATAACTAATTAAAGATTAAAGTACTGCAACCTATCCTATCAAACATGTGACAAGTTTTCCAGTCAAGATCATGATTCACCCATCGTTTGATCTTCTATTTTGTTGTAAATGAAACAAATGTTGCTAGGTGGAAGATGTACATTGTGACACAATAAATATAGCATGATTTGTGAAGAATAATGATTTTGTATAGTTTCATAATAAGTTTAGGCACTTCTATAAATTTATTGGCATCTTCCTTTTGTGTTGGTGGTTGTTTCTTTTTCATTCTTGGTGATCAAGATGAGTTAGTTGATCCATCACATAGGGCCTCACCTTGTTTCTCTCTTGCCTTGCAAGTGTGAAATGACTTATTTTGCTAGATATGAGTAGCAAAACTAGAGAAGGTGTTTCTCATTGACTCCCTTCTAGTTGACAATGTTGTTTGTGAAATTATTGGTCATAATATTCTCTTAGAATTTTCTCAAAAAATCTATTCAGCAATATTGTCTAAATTTATGTCAAATTTAATGGATCTACTCAATGACCCAGGTCTAGTGAAGATGATCAATAAGGCTATGATTCACAAATCACTTTCCCCTAGGGATAAGCTTGATCTAGCTTTAAATGATTATGACTGTGATGCGGGACCATGGGATAGGGCTATGATTTTCCCTTTACATGTGTTAGAGAGCTTGACTGTAACTAATTGCATTCTTGAGGCAAGGAGAGCTCTTGTTAGAGGCTCATTGGAATACTTTGACAAGGCCCTGATTATACATAATGATTTATGTGCCTATTTATTATGAAGAGCAAGGTCTATTTTTATGCTGCATTTTTTCTTCTTCAAGTGGTAGTTGTTAAAGGACACATTCATGGGGGGGCCATTAACATTTAGCAAATTAACAAGTTTGTTTTGAGTTATCTAAATTTTTACATCTTTTAAATTTTATTTTATCTGCGTATGCCTTTATCCAAGGTTCATGTTAGGGTATCTTGGCTGAGAGCCATCTATGTAATCCTTTGTAAACTCTTTTTGTTTATTATAATATTATAATATGGGCTATCTATGTAAATTGTAATTGTAGTGACCCCTTATAAAATTTTTTATTTTATTATTTATTATTTTTGGTTGATAACTTAATTCTAGAACTTTTATTATCTATAATTATTGGTTAATTATGGAAGTATCATTATGCAAAATATTTATAAAAAATAAGGTTAAGTTAAATCATTCACTCATTAACACTTGTCTCTATTCCAAAAACTTTATGTTCAAATTTGGGTGTGTTAGAACCTCAACCCGAAATAAAACTTAAGCCATTGATCTATTATGATACCGATATGATGATGTATATTTATTATAATATTATAATATGGGCTATCTATGTAAATTGAAACTGTAGTCATCCCTTTTTAATTTTTATTTTATTATTTATTATTTTTGGTCAATAACTTAATTCTATAACTTTTATTATTTATGATTAATTCTCTAACTTAAATCTTGCACAAAGTCTAAGGATAGTTATAGATAGAGAAGTTTTGTTTCTATTCCCAAGACAACCCATAATTTAGAGCTATCCATCATCAAACCTAGAGTTAAATACATTTCTCCTTGGAATTTGATGTCATTAAGTGTTAGCACTTCCTCATCAATTCTTGAGAAACCTCCCTACCTGTACTCCCTCAATGTTATAGGCTTTCTTTTTGCACCGCAACTTTGTGGGATTTGTTCTTAGCCATATCATGTCAATTTTTGGTGATTTTTTGGAAACTAGCTATTTTTAATGGATATTCAATGACGAGGATATTCTAAAAATTGTAGTTTCTTAGAAATTTTGTTGTAAAGTTCTCATTTTAGAACTTTGAAGGCCCGTAACTTGAGCATATAGACTCCTTTTTAGGTCCATTTTTTAAAGAAAATTTTTTGTGTACTTTATAGTAGTGTGGTTGATGGTGCTAGTTTGTCATTGATGTCAAAAGGTATTGAGAGAGTTGAGTTGTTGTGCATCTTCACAAGTTGTTCAAGCAAGGATATTATCTTCATTGATGGTTTACCTGGTTCATACAATTAGTTGGTCTTCACAATGTCATGATTTATCAGTGGAAATGGCATATTCTTGGTAGGCATGTTTCAGGAGTGGTCTTCACAAGGTTGATGATATCAGTTGTTGGTGTACAAAGTTATTGGGTTGTTGGTATGATCTTATGGTCTTCATGGTCTGCATTCTTCATCATGGTTCAAGCTGAAGAGGGTTCATGTGTGTTGTTACTATACTTAATGCAAGAGCAATATAGATTAGGTATTTATGTTGGTGTACTTTCACATATGGTGTATTTGGCAGGGTGAGATCTATAGGTAAAGTTTGGTGACATCAGTTTTTATTCACAACATTTGTATTGGCATAGTGGTTCTTTATCATGAGCTTATTTAGATGATTCTTCATTAATGTCAAAAGGTTGATATAAGTCTTGATAAGATGAATTCACAAACTTGAAGTCTTCAAATCATTTCTATGGTGCACAATATGCTATCCTCAAAGTGAATCTACATTGGCATTCTTCATAGTAGAATTCAATGCTAAATGATCAAAATTCAATAGTTCATCTTTGAAGTGCTTTTGTAAATGTCCTTAAGTGTTTTTTATGCGCATCATAATAAAAGCACTTTTTGTTTTAAAAACGTATTGACCTGTTGCATAGGTCACGGGCCACTTAAGTGGCAATCTAAAGGGTTAAGTGTCATTAGACTACCATCCCCTCCTCTCCTTATCACCGATGAAATCAGTCTTATTCACATATGAATGGACAAACAAAACCGTAGGAAGCCCGAGCGGGAAATAGACATTGTTGGTTTTGTTTAAAATTTTTCATAAGCACATTCGATGGTCGTTGGTTTGGGAAACATTGTTTTTAAACCACTAAAGTGGTTGGCCCCTCCTTATGTCATTTTTATGACATTAAAAGTAATTTCTAAATATGCTTTGAGCTAAAGGTGGGCAGGTTAAGATTTTAAGGAGTTTCTATTTAAGAGATTTATTTCTTTTTAAAATCCATCTCATGTGAAAAGGGAAAGTAATATTGTATAAAGATTTTTTATCTTTTTAAGAGCTTATACAGATGGTTTTAGAGAATTGAATGTAATTTTTTGGGTGAAGATTTTTATAGAGGATAAAGATATTATTATTGAAGATTGATTTTCTTGAGAAGATAAAGAGTTTGATTGTAGGAATATGCAAAGAAGAATTTGAGGAGATTTTATAAGGCAAATATTTTGGCACAAAAAGATTTTTTTGTGGAAAGAAATTGTGAGAAGATTAAAAGATTTTTGGAGAAATGTTTTGTTTTCTTTGCAAGTGAAAGATCATAAGCAGAGAGATTTTTGAGAAGGAGATTTAATTTTTAGATGGAAGATGAAAATGAAAAGACTAAATATTCAGTTTGAAAGAGATTTTATTTTCTCCTATAGGATACTGATTGAAATGTTAGAGAATATGAAAGGTCATAAAGAGATGAAATTGATTTTACAGAAGGTTGAGAGGGATTTTTTTTATTTATTGGCTTCACAAGTACATTGACAGTGAGTGTGGAATTTTATACAGAAATGAAGACATTTTCTACAAGATCCTCTTAAAGAGAAAATAAAGATGAGAATTTGATACTGTGATGTGATGAAGAAAATATGTTGAGATATATAGAGATGAGAAAATGAAAAGAAATGAATATACAGGATGAAGACATTATGTAAAGCACTTACAGATTGAAGACAATATGCAATTGTTTATACAAAGATAGTCTGGATCAGTGTGAATTGATTGTATAGAGATCATGAGATTAATATGTAGATTAGATTGAGTGTAATTGAATAGAGATATACAAATTTAGAGAAGAAGGTTATGAAATGGTGCAAATCAGATTGTGTTACAATCATTTCTTGCACACCTTATTTTATGTTTTAATGATGGGGATTGGTTTGCCAGTGAGGCCTTGTTTTAGCCAGTGAGGCTTGTAGGTCAGTGAGACCTATTTGTTTTCTAGTGAGGTATATTTGTGTAGGAAGTGGGTGCTTCTATTTGGTATTGGAGTTGGTGCTCCTAGATACATTATGTATAGCCAGTGAGGCATGCTTTTCAGTTAAGCCAGTGAGGCAGTTTTGAGTTGTTTTTCTACCCTGAGAGGGTTTTCCACTCTCGTAATTCTTGTGTTAATGATATGCTTCTATGTGTGTATTTGCTTCTATGTTAAGATTTATCTCTATGTGGTCCTGCTCATAATTTTCATTATCAAACATGTACATATATGTGTAATAGTTTATTGATGACTTGCTCTTTCTGAGTCTTGTAAATTAAAAGTTATAATAAGTTGCAAAAATTTACACAACACTAATTCACCCCCCCTCTCAGTGTTGTCCTGACAGTGGTCACTTTGTTGTCATTTTGAGTGTATGCTTTAATTTCAACATTATGGTCCTTTATAGAGGTTGTAATATCCTATCAAACACAAACATGCATTATAAAAACACATTAAGTATAAAGTGACATCTTGTACTAGTCTAGGGGTTTCTTGCATCACCTAAAAATGGGGGGTGTATTTGTGTGATTTCATTTTTTATTATTCATTCTCCTTTCATTCCAGCACCATCAATCAACAAAATATGCTATTTTTGACACCATATAACTACTTTGCTTGGAAAACAAAGATCAAGTTACATTACTAAGGGCTAAGGGGTTGTACATAATAACCCAAGGAATTGAAGTTGAACCTAAGGGAGAGGTGGATAAAATCAAATTACTTAACAAATTTGATGAAGCTTTTGGCTTCTTATTTTTGTCGTGTTGAACAATTAGCTCTTTCATATAGAGGAATTAGGATATCCTAATGAAATATGGAATAAACTATAAACCTTGTTTGGTCAAACAAATGAGCTTAGAGGTAATCAATTAGAGAATAATCTAATAAGTCTTAATCTAGGTAATTTTTACAACATTTAGGATTTCATCACATAATTTAAGTCACTTAGAACACAATTGAAAGACTATAAGATTGAAAAGAAGGAATCTTAGTTGGCATTGAGAGTGCTCTTTAAACTTAGACTTGTTTGTTCAGTGTTCATTTCTACTTTCTATGCTACTAAAACTTCCTTAGGAATAGAGTTTAAAATGCCTCCTTTGATGCATTTGTAGATGAAGTAACAAGAGAGAAAGACAAACTAATCTATATAGGCACAATACAATCTTGTAAGTCACATGCTTTGGTGGCAAATCAAAGCACTACAAATAAGATCATGGTAACAAGGACAAGAAGCAAAATATGTCCAACAATAATTAGAGAAACACATCAACTAATCAACATAAGTCCTAATCCAATTCCAAAGTTGAATATAAGACCCACTCTTCTAAAGATGATTCATCAACAAAAGAGAGGGTTAAGTGTGGCTACATTGCAAGAAAAAGGACACAAAGATTCCAAGTGCATCAAGAAGTAGATTTATTGGCTAATGAGTCTTATCAAGAAGAATAATATCAACATTCCCTACTCCTCCTCCATGTGTTCTTTTGCATCTCTTGCCTAGTCATAAAAGGCAAATGGAAAGGCACTTTTTGTAGTTGCAGCTCCTAGTTCAAGAACATGGATTAATAATTATTGGAAAGATACATGCCTTAAAAAGAAAATTATAAATTAATCTTTCTTATGGTTAATGATTAGTGCCACAATTAAGTATCTTTGAAAAGCATCATCAATGTTAATAAATTAAAATACCTTCAAAGTTGCTTCTTTAATATAAATATATGGAAAATCTCTTAAATTATCACATTGTTGAAGTTTTGAAAACTAGTAACAACACCTAAAGGTACTATCAAATAGCCATTAGCCATAAATATTTATAGTGCTTTTGGCTAAGCACTACATAAGCAACTCTTTAAAAATATAAATGTAGATTGATAAGACTCTAAATATTTGTGTCTATTTTGATAACAACTTTCCATGCTCTTACTAGTAATTTAGGTTATGTAAATCATATATTATTAGTATTTGATTCACACTATCTTAATATCTTATTTTCATTTATTAATTTTGTATCTATATAATTTATTATAGTTTTCTAAATAATATAATACCTACTTGTCATATAATCCCATCAAATTGTTTTTTAATTTTTATTATATATTTTTTTCAATGTAGTTAGGTTTCTCTATTGAGCTTTGGTTTTCTACCTCCTCCTTCTAACTCCTTTTTTTAATGTTTTGTTTGAAATCTATTACTTATTTTGTTCATCATCACAGAGTGTGCATATAAAAAAATATTTACATAGTTATCTACATGTTTGAAGGTTACATGAAGTTGATGGCTTGGATCAAGGCAGCAAGAAATGGAAAAGGGTATTGGGGAATAATGGTCTTAGTGAAAAAAAAGTGCGCAACATTCAACTAGAAAGAGGAGACAAAAAAGCAATATATTTGGTTCAAAATATCAGAAAATGAAAATCACATAAGAATTCCAGCTTGTTATTTTTCTCCATAGGTTTCAAAAACTTGCAAAAATAAGGGGCTAGATAGTAAGGACTGATATGCAGCTCTTAAAAAGGATATTGCAACATATTCTTAGCAGGGAGAAGTTCTCTTAGTGGGAGATTTCAATGCTAGGACAACAAATGAACAGGCTTGCATTTTTTGTTGCAAAGAGGATCACAATCCTATTTAGCTTACATAAGAAAGAAATCACCAGTGGTCAAGATGTTTAGAAGACAACAAGGATAGTAACCATTTTGGGGAGGAATCACTTACTTTGTGTGGCACTTTTTACTTAATTATTTACAATGGTTTGGATGGATAGAAGAAGTCTAGAAATTTTACTTGCAATACCTACAATGGAGCAAGTGTTGTTGATTAGACAATTTTCTCACAAAGCTTGATTGAAAGCGTAGAGGAAGTTATGATTGGAGAGCATATTCGGGACCTAAAATCAGACCATAGACCAATTTACTTAAGGTTATCTTGGCTAGAAAAGAGGCAGCATGGGACGAAAACTCAGTGTCTTTGGCAACCGCGTTCAAAGGGTATAATTATTTTGACTCAAGAAAACTGTATTATCTTCAAGGAAACACTAGAGAGGTTAATCAAGAAGGAGAAAACTCGTTTCCAAGGCCTCAACAATCACAAGTTAACAAATATAATTCAAGGAGCACTTGGGAAGTGCAAAAGAACAAAAAACAAGAAATCAAAAACAAACTTCTTCCTGATAAATGTTTGGTTTGATGAGGAATGCAAAATGGCAAGGAGAACTTTGAAAGAGCCAGGCAAGAAGAAGATGAATATAAAGTTGTACAAGCAGATTTTAAAAAAGAAAAATGCTGAGTTCTTGAACACAAGGCAAGAAGAGCTAATCTATCTAGCAAAGAATAACCCAAAGCTATTTTGGAAGGAACTTCAGCCAAGAAAGAAAGAAAATAAAAATAACATTATTTCTAGTCAATGGTTTGACTATGCAAGACAACTCTATGGGCAAGAATCCAAAGTTGAGCCTCACCCCTTGATCAACACTACAACAAAGCTTTACACCTTACAAGAGGTTGAGACTGGTATTAAGAAATTGGGTGTAGGAAAAACAAAGAACTTGGTTGAGCTGCAAGTGGAGTATCTAAAATGGGGGGTGAGAACTCTCACGCTACACATTATGAGAATATTCAATAGCATCATTCAGTAAGGGTTCCCAAGAGATTAGGCAACCAACCTAGCGATTCCTCTTTTTAAGAGTGGTGACATTAATAATCCTTCCAATTATAGGACCATAATGATCAATCCTTCTTTTGTGAAACTATTTGGTAGCATGGTCAAAAAAAAAATCAACAAGTGGGTGGAAGAAAAAGAAAAGCAAGCAAAAGGACAAGTAGGTTTTAGACCTAAGTACTCTATGGTTGATCATGGAATCACTTTGAGGTGCATCATTGAAAAATTTTGGGGGCACTTGGGAAGAAGCATTTTGTTGTTTTGTTGACTTCAAAAAAGCTTTTGACACAATCCCCAAGGATAAGCTATGGTGTAGAATGGAAGAACTTCGGATTCCTATGCATTTTAGAGTGGTTGTCCATAGGCTCTATGAAGAGGTTAGAGTCAAAATTAGAACTTCAACAAGCATTTTGGAAAGTTTTAGGAGTGACATTGGAGTCAAGCAAGGTTGCCCCTTATTCCCTACTCTTTTTGGATTATATATTGACAAACTTGAAGAGTGGCTAAATTTGCAAGGAGGGGATGGTGTCCGTTTGAGAGAGTTTGTGATAAGGCTTCTTTTATATGCTACCGACCTTATTCTGATTACTAAATCAGCTCATGGGTTACAAGAGCAGTGGGGATACAAGTCAATACTAAGACCAAAATCATGATTTTCTCCAATAGAAGGAAGCAAAGCTAGCACAATTTCTACTTTGAAAGCAATACTCTTGAAGAAGTAACTAAGTACAAATACCTCGGGATTAACTTCAACAACAAGCTTAGTTGGGAGGGTTGTAGAAAGAAGAAAAATTTGGGAGGATTCAAAGCATTAGATACTCTTCAGATTAGATGTAGAGAGGTAGAGTTATAGGATTGGAAAACTACTTAGATTCTTTTTGGGCTTTTAGTGCTTCCAGTGGTACTTTATGGGTGTGAATTGTGGGCTAGCAACACCTCAAATTCAAAGTCTAAACAAATTGGGAAAATTCAAAAACGTTTGATCACAAGTAAGCTCAAAATAAAGGTTCAATTCTTTATGAGATAATACTGAGCAAAATAGGGGCAACTCCTATTGAAGCAATTGCTATGGTGCATCTCATAAGATTTTTAAAAAGAATTGAGCAAATGGAAGAAGGTAGATGGCCTAAGGTTGTTTTCAATGACATCATGAGCAAAAGAAAGAAGACATGGATGAAGCAAAATAACAAATATATGAGAAAATGAAATATCTAATTGAATGTTTGCTCGACAAATATCAAAGACTTAAATACTTTTGTTATGGATAAGTTCTCCACAAGCCATTATGAGGGAAAGTGCTAGGGAGAAAGAAGAAATATTATCTTGAGGAATTCAACCCGACATATGATCATCAACAAAAAGTATATATAGGGGCTAGTAATCAGTGGAAAGTAAAGTTTCTTGTTGCTCAATTAAGAACTAATTCTCATCAACTCTAATGTGAAATGAGGCAGTGGAAAAGGCCTAGAGAAGCATGGGAAGAAAGGGTGGAATAAAAAAACACTTTATTTGTTTCTTGGTACATCTTATTCAGCGAGGGGATTGTTGAGAAGTTGGGGCAACTCATCATCACCTTGAATAGGAAAATGATCAAAATGTAGGAGACAAAAATGACAAGGCTAGTGGTCCCATAAGCTATTTTCAGTCTCGTGAACGTTAAAAATTATTCATTCATTCATTCTACAAAAAACTCTCTACTATTGCTCTAGTCAACTGTGGAAATACCATGTCTTTAAGCATAAATTACTGTTATGGTGCAATGAAATTCTCAAAACAAAAAAACTATTTATTTAATACATTTTTGGTGTTGCTAATTCTTCGTAAGCCCTTTCCTTGTGCCTGCTATGAAGGTGGGTATTGCAATGCAAACTTAATACACCTACAAACATTTATGTGCTTTAATTCAATGGAGAGTATTGTAAGGAGGTGTTTAGGAATGCATCCAGCTCAATTGCAAATGCTCTGCCCTGTTTTGATCTCCAGTTGCAGCATCTATACCAAAAATGGCCTCAATTTCATTCATGTCATCTGCAGTCAGATTTATAGAGACAGAGAATATATTATCATCTAGGTTCTTAATCTTGGTGGTTCCAGGTATGGGCACAACATCATTCCCCTGGTGCTGAACCCATGCAAGAGCAATCTGGCTTGGGTTGCACCCTTTTCTTGAGCTCATCTCACTTAGCTTTTGGAATAGAGCTTGGTTGTGCTCAAGATTCTCACTTTGAAACCTCGGATTCCCCTATTTAACAAATCAATTATATGATTTGAAATAATCCACAATGATAAAATCAAATGAAAGTAAAGGCATTAAGTCAAAATTCCTATACTTTTACCTTACGGAAGTCATTATCAGTCACACTTTCAAGAAGTTTTGCTCCTGAGGCAAAGAAACCCCTACCTAAAGGGTTGTATGCAACAATCCCAATCCCCAACTCCCTGCAAATGGGAAAAATGAAATTAAACAAATCAGGATATACATACACAAGTATTTGATTCCGAGTTCTCATCTTGTGGTCCATTGTTTATATACATCTTACATGCCATTTCAGTTGGTTTGGTACAAAGTTCTTAAAAGTTCCTTATCAAAAACTCCCATTTAATCTTTGACATAAACTCAAATTCACAAATATTTGATTCTGGGTTCTATAAATGAGTGAAATAAAATGAGTTTATTGACTGTTGCAGTATTGTACTGTCACACTGTGTACCTACAGGTCAGAATAATTTGGGCCTCAGAATCCCTAGTCCAGAGAGACCATTCAAGCTGCATGGCAGAGATTGGATGCACTGCATGGGCTCTACGAATTGTTGATACAGAGGCTTTAGACAAACCCACATATTTTATCTTTCCTTCTTCTACCAGCTTCTTTAGTTCACCCATCTGTATAAAAGGTGAAGTCAAATGTTTGGTATCAATTTTTTTTTGTTAATCCATCCTTATCACTAGACCTTAGTAAAGAGCCACAGAGATACATGTTTGTCCTCCAAAGCCATACAACCTTGATGGTTTAGACGTTACACTTGATTGCAGAAGGAATTGCTATACAACTTCTCCTTCAACCCTTGTGAAGGTCATATGGAAGATAGAAGGGAACATCGATTTTTACAATAGTTTGGACCATAGTTGTTAGGAAATTCCATTATAAGAACATAGACAACTATCCATACCTGTACTCAAAATTTCTGGTGATTCATTTACATATAAAATAGTTGTCTCCTTATTCATTTACTCATGAACCTAAATTTGATTAGCGTCCCCGTCCCCATACCGGTACCAGTACCCCTGCGTCTCCTGGTAACTATGATTTTGACCAATGTCTCAAGGACAGTGCAGGAAGGCTGAAAGTAAACAGTTGGCACATTTGTTTGGGACTTTTGATGCTCTAAATAACAAACAATGTGCCAGTTGTTTAACCTCTTCCGTGCATGGGTAAAAATCAAACAGCTGACACATTATTTGTTATTTAAGACTTTTGATAGCTGAAATAGAAAGAATTGTCCAACACTATTACTGGTAAGAGATCAATTACTTCACCTCTACCATACCAGATTTAATCTAATCCCATAGACTTCCCCAAAAAGATAAAAAATATTTTGCTGCAAGATTACAGGTTTTAAATCTTAATATTTATAGTAGCTTGATAAAAAAATACTTTGTTGCAAGATTACAAGTTTGAATCTTAAGACTTACATTAGCTTCTATGGGTACAATAGTATCCACCCTATGCTGATCATAAAGATCAATGTAGTCTATATCAAGCCTCTTGAGGCTTGCTTCACAGGCAGCCCTTACGTATGCAGGATCTCCCTTCACACCAAATTTTCCATTAGCCCAAATCAATCCAAACTTAGTAGCAATCTGGACCTTCTCTCTGATGCCTTTCAGAGCCTATTTAGGAACAATAAAGGCATAATGTATGATTTTTAGTAGAAAACAAGACCAAGGCCTAGCTCATCTAGAAGTTAGAACAATGAGAAAATACATTAACTTCATAGATGTAATAGATTAAGTATTGAAAACAAGATATACTAATGGAAGAGACCATGGACAAGATATATGCATCTTTTAAGTCACATCAGACCATTCTTTAGTGATTGGTTATGTTGGTTTTTCTTCTGAATCAACAGAGGGTTTGCCAGTTCCAATGCATAGGCAGATTCAGCCAACTAATACAAGAGGTTGCGTGAGCTGCCTCCCCTTCACTTCTGGTTCTGCTGCACCAAGGGGGGTGTCCCTATAGCTAAAGATTTGACCTTGACTAGCCTAATGACAAAAAGATTTAGCTTGACAACAACAGGCATAATACTCTCATGTGTGGACCAAGATTTATGTGATAAATCACAAGGGTAGCAACATTCTTGGACATATTTGTCTCGTTGAGGATAAGAGTATGCAGGGATCCTAATCCTACTCCTACAGACTAACAGGTTGGAAAAGTGGAAAGATGGATTTTATGTTTTGGATGCAAGACAAGGGGGTTTGGATCATAACTACTAACCCAGGAGCAGACCAGTGCCTATCTCAAGGCAAGGAGTCAACTAGACGTATACAAAAGAATGGATTGCATTTTGGATTCAAGTTTCAAGGGGTTAGATTGATGCTTGCCTTACAAACATCATCCAAGAATAGGTATTTAGCTGCCTCTACTTACATGTATCCCAGCTGACATACAACCTTCTCCATACTTCACCTAAAACAATTTAATCCACTCCTTGAATGGAGTTAGAGATTAAGCATGTGATACAGAAACCCATACCCTAGAACCTGAGAAACCCTTAGCAGCTAGATTCAAAAGAAGGAAATGCATGCAACACATGGAGACACGCAACTAAACACATGCATAAGAGCATTTTTCATATAGAACAACAATAAAATTGAAGATATCTGCAATGCACATTTAGATGCAACTCATAAACTCCAAAAATGAGATAAAACAGCAGGGGAATGCCCTGTTTTTCGCTAGTCACACAAATTTTTTTGCCCAAGTCTTCAACAACCTTACAAATGAGCAACACAACCTGCTATATACAACAAGAAGGTACTCAGCATTAATCACTGGGCAGTTCAAAATTTGCCAGATACAGTGCATCATGAGAAATGGTGCTCAACACATTGAATGCAGTAGATAGAGGAGGAGACAGGGAGGTCTCGAGCCCTACGCCGCCATCTGGGGATTCACATCTTCAATCAGGTACCTGATCCATCCATACCTTCACCCATACCCCTGTAACATCTGCCATTAATGGCGTACCAACTTGCAGCCTTGGGAAATGCAGTGGACAGTGCACCTTTGAAACTTTCCCGCCAAGAAATAGGACCCTGATTTTTCAAATCATGTGGGAACTAATTATCCCACATTCACCCCGCAACGACCTCTTCATTACTTTATAAACTAGGCCATAAGCATATATGATGTCATGCAATTTTACCTTGCATGGCCAACGAACCACCCGCCAAGACCTCATCATGATCCTCCTGCATGACATCCTAATATGAAATATCACCCCGATATTTCACATCACCCCGATGTGAAATATCACCCTTATCAAAAATATCACCCTGATGAGAAATATTCTTGATATTCAATATCATTCTGATGACCAACTTCATCGGCGCATCTTGATGCATTGGAGAAAATCCTCCTGCATATTCGAACCATACACCTCACCGATGAACCATCCTGTACATATTCATGCCATCATCATCTTCATATCCTCATCAGAGATCGGGGGGACCTCTAACATACCTGCTGATAGTATCATGTCGAAGACCACATGATGCATCCCACCGGATCCTGATGATGTCATCGCCATGTTGCAATATCAGGGGGATCTTCGTAAGATGACCGATACTAGAAATATGACCCCCTCTGGAATATCAGGCTGGACTGAAAATTTCAACTATGACCCCATTGGACTTAGATGGTGTCATCGTCATGTTGGCATTGGGGTGATATTCGGCAGCAAGGGTGATATTCGTAAGATCACCTGATATTTGAAATATCACCCCCCGAAAAGAATATCGGGTCGCCAGACAGGCAGATATCACCCCCTGGTAAAATTGATGTTCGCAACATCGGGGTGATAAAACAACACAGGGGTGATCTTAACTAAGATCACCCGATATTTGAAACATGATGACCCCCTGCAAGAATATCAGGGTGACATAAACCCTAACTTAGAATTTTTTTGGATTTTTAGGGAAGGTGCCTGCAAAATTAATTGCTTGAAACCTGAATGTCCATGCAGGCACCAACATTGGCTCTATCTGGGGACACATGCCTCCTGTAGGCATGGTGAGAACCACAGATCTCTAGGATGCAGACTAGTCCCTTGTCCATTGGGTACAGAGTCAAACTTGCACCAACCTGCATCACAAACACATCATTTTAAAATAAACATTGCGGCCCAGGGCCACCAAAAAGGAAAAACTAGAATTTTCCTTTGTCAAACACTTGATTTTCTTTTGATTTCTTCAAATGAAGCCTAAAAGCATTTAACTACCTGTAGCAACCCTCTTTGCAATTATTTATGCTGCTGCTCATTTCTTTTTCTTTAACAAATCTACAACCAGCTTCATCAACATACATTATCATCAGTTGTAGAATATCATCATCATATGAGTCACTGATGTTGCTTGGAAAGATAACAAACTCACATGAAACAAATGAATCCACCTCAGAATTTTGCCCTTTTTCAAAAAATAAGAGCTCCTCTTTATCAAACAAACAATATTCAGGCACAAGCAACATCTCATAGTCATATTCATTTTTATAAACATTCAGACATCCATCATCATTGTGTTGAGCAATTTTATCATCAAGGTCCACCTAGAATGTCTCAAGAGAAGGCATAAAAAGCTCAGAGTGCAGCCCTTCATCAAAAGCTTGATAGTCACCCCTACAACCAACACTATCCCCAACTATATGAGCACACACATCTACAACTTGTCTGTTCACATCTGAATAGTGACCCTGATTTTCCTCTTCACCAATGCACTGATAATCAAAAGTAAAATTTTCAACCTTTGCATTGTGGAGGTGGTCATAATCTTCAAGGAAGCATTCATATTCAGCATCCAGATAAATCTCATCATCTGAAAGGCTCACACATGCATCTGCATGTTGACAATCACTAGTATATTCACTACTATTCTTTGAAACAACATCTTCTATATTCAGAGTGAAGCTTTGCATATCCACCTCACATAAATAATCAGGAATAATTGGGATATGCATATTGCTGCAGGACACAACCTCATGTATATCTTTCATTTTATCACTTGAAGGGCATTTTGTGTCTGCAGACTTCTCTTCTAGAGGCAGATAACAATCTTTGTCTTCATCATCATAGGATGTGCCTACATTTTCTACAACATTTTCTTCATGTTTATGCATCACATCATGACTACACATACTATTCTAAAATATATTTCCCTCTACAAAATCATCTTTCAATGAACACACTGGGAGAGCTGAAATATATTCACTTTGATAACTGTTTTGACAACTTGCAGCCATGAAACCTACTGGCATTCCATATTTCTGATTATTTTCAATATCCATAGCAAATTTGAAGGCCTAGTGAAGTGTAGTTGGTTCTTTATCTCTCAATCTATAACTCATTTTCCTATCAAATGTAGCCAAATAAATTGTCAAGCACAATGCATTATTGGGTCTCATATATTCAGGAATCTGCTTGAGCAACTTAATAAATCTAAGATTAAAGGCTGGAACCAGTTCCTCATCTTCCTTTTGGATATTCCTGAAATGTATGATCAATGAGGCCAAATCAAATCTTTCACCAAACTCCTCTAGGAATGTAATTTCTAAATCTACCCATGAATAAACTGAACAAATAGGCAGGTCTGAAAACCAGACCCTGGCATCATCCTCTAATGACTGAACAAAGAGTCTCATTACTACATCTTCAGCCTCTACCTCATAATCTTCCATCAAATTACAAAAATTTTGTAGATGTTTGTTTGCAGATTTAGAATTTGATCCATTATATTTTGGCAAACATCTTCTAATCTTATTGGGAATAACATTTGGGTAACCATTTATTCCTTTGAAATTCAAAGCTTTATACCTTTCAATAAAAAAGGGTCTTCTTTGAGAGCACAACTAGGTTTGCTACTCTAAACTCATCATTTTGAATCAAAAGATGGAATACCTGGAAATATGTTGCAGCTTTGGATAGGCTTAATCAACAGAGTCGCCACCTCTCATAGAGAGGACAGAACATCAACAAGGCACTTTTGTTTTCTGGATTCATCACACCAGCAGATCACCACATGGTCTTCATTTGGTATTGCTGCAATAACTTTACTGGAAACTGGGATGGGCCATAAATATATCTTTTAAACCAAACTCCCCAGCAGAGTCACCATTTTGTTGGTTTTTCTTCTAAATCAGTAGAGGGTTTGCCAGTTCCAATGCACAGGCAGATTCAGCCAACTAATATAGGAGGTTGCATGAGCTACCTCCCCTTCACTTCTAGTTTTGCCGCACCAAGGGGGGTGCCCTTATGGCTAAAGATTTGGCCTTGACTAGCCTAATGATAGAAAGATTTAGCTTGACAACAACAGGCAGAATACTCTCATGTGTGGACCAAGATTTATGTGATAAATCACAAGGTTGGCAACATTCTTGGACATATTTGTCTGGTTGAGGATGATAGTATGTAGGGATCCTAATCCTACTCCTACAGACTAACATGTTGGAAAAGTGGAAAGATGGATTGTATGTTTTGGATGCAAGACAAGGGGTTTTGGATTATATCTACTAACTCAGGAGTAGACTGGTGCCTATCTTAGGGCAAGGAGTCAACAAGACATATGCAAAAGAATGGATTGCATTTTGGATTCAAGTTTCAAGGGGTTAGATTGACGCTTGCCTTACAAACATCACCCAAGAATAGGTATTTAGCTGCCTCTACTTACATGTATCCCAGCTGACATACAACCTTCTCCATACTTCACCTAAAACAATTTAATCCACTCCTTGAATGGAAGTTAGAGATGAAGCATGTGATACAGAAACCCATACCCTAGAACCTGAGAAACCCTTAGCAACCAGATTTAAAAGAAGGAAATGCATGCAACACATGGAGACAAGCAGCTAAACACATGCATAAGAGCATTTTTCATATAGAACAACGATAAAACTAAAGATATCTGCAATGCACATTCAAATGCAACTCATAAAATCCAAAAATGAGATAAAACAACAGGGGAATGCCCTATTTTTCGCTATTCACACAATTTTTTTGGCCCAAGTCTTCAACAACCTTACAAATGAGAAACACAACCTTCTATATACAACAAGAAGGTACTCAACATTAATCACTGGGTGGTTCAAAATTTGCCAGATATAGTGCATCATGAGAAATGGCGCTCAACACATTGAATGCAGCAAGTAGAGGAGGAGATAGGGAGGTCTTGAGCCCTGTGCCACCGTCTGGGGATTCACATCTTCGATCAGGTACTTGATCTGTCCATACCTTCGCCCATACCCTTGTAACATCCACCATTAATGGCGTACCAACTCATAGCCTTGGGAAATGCAGTGGATAGTGCACCTTTGAAACTTTCCCGCTAAGAAATATGACCTTGATTTTTCAAATCATGTGGGAACTAATTATCCCACATTTACCCCATAGTGACCTCTTCATCACTTTATAAACTAGGCTGTGAACATATATGATGTCGTATAATTTTACCTTGCACAGCCAACGAACCACCCGCCAAGACCTCATCATGATCCTCCTGCATGACATCCTGATATGAAATATCACCCCGTTATTTCACATCACCCCGATGTGAAATATCACCCTTATCAGAAATATCACCCTGATGAGAAATATCCTTGATATTCAATATCATCTTGATGACCAACTTCATCGGCGCATCTTGATGCATTGGAGACAAATGCTCCTGCATATTCAAACCATACACCTCACCGATGAACCATCCTGTACATATTCATGCCATCATCATCTTCATATCCTCATCAGCGATCGGGGGGACCTCTAACATACCTGCTGATAGTATCATGCCGAAGACCACATGATGCATCCCACCGGATCCTGATGACGTCATCGTCATGTTGCAATATCAGGGGGATCTTCATAAGATGACCGATACTAGAAATATGACCACCTCCTTTGGAATATCAGGCTGGACTAAAAATTTCAACAATGACCCCATCAGACTTAGATGATGTCATCGTCATGTTGGCATCGGGGTGATATTGGGAGGCAAGGGTGATATTCGTAAGATCACCTGATATTTGAAATATCACCCCCTGGAAAGAATATCGGGTCACCAGACAGGCAGATATCACCCCCTGGTAAAATTGACGTTCGCAACATTGGGGTGATAAAACAACACAGGGGTGATCTTAATTAAGATCACCTGATATTTGAAACATGATGACCCCCTGCAAGAAAATCAAGGTGACAAAAACCCTGACTTAGAATTATTTTGGATTTTTAGGGAAGGTGCCTGCAAAATTAATTGCTTGAAACGTGAATGTCCATGCAGGCACCAACAAGTTATATAGTTTGTCCCAAATCAACTATCTGTTAAGCTTATAGGCATTTTTTTCAAAGCCATAATGTTTTCAATTATTATGAAAGTGTCAAATTAAGATTTGGTAACATAACTGACCTTTCCTATAAGAATTTCATTGGTTTCTGGTCCATAAATATCTGAAGTATCAATAAAAGTGACACCTCTGCCCACAACATAGCGAATGAGGTCTATCATCTCTTGCTCAGGTTTGGGAGGGCCATACAAGAAAGACATACCCATACATCCCAGACCCTATTCAAATACACATAGTCCCTGCTGCCCCAACTTTTTTCTACCCACATTCTCCATCACACTATTTTCTTCTCTTACATATCAATGTTCACTGTCTCACCTTGATGTTCCAGAGTTTTCCCTCAAATTGTTTACATACATGTAACCCATTGACCATCCTCCTTATGAGGAGGGAACATGTTTATTTAACTTGGACTCCAATGAATTAACATATTTTAAGTATTACATCACTCTCGTCACTCATGATTGTAAACTTGTAATAATCTCCTTTATCAAAACATTGATATGAGATGTTTCCATTTAAAATTTTGTATGTTAAACAAATATCATTGGAAGAACCATCATGGCTGTCATCATTATTAAATTGGCTGCCCACTCAAACATATTGTCTTGGTATATTAATGGAAGAAACGACAGTCATCCTTTAAAAAACATTGTAATTTCCCCTTACGACAAGGGCTAGTGATGTGAAATAAACCAATTGGCCGTTGATAACTTTTGTTGCATCCTCACCACACACGTCTAATTTTTGTCACAAAATAATAATGAGGGAGAATCCAATTATGGATCTACGACAAATGCAATAGTAAATAGATTCAAGGAGTTCGTCTCCATGTTGGGGAATACAAGAAGCCATGCCCACTTCAGAAAAGCCACCATCTTCTATAGAAGCTCTTGTTCCAAAGCATATGCCCACACCTAAAACAAAGAAATGCATGGAGGAGTTTGATTATAATGAGGGTTTTAGCTCTATCATAGAAAATAACAACCTATATTATCTTGCTTATGGGTTTTAGTACCACCCCTTCGGTTTAGATGTTTATTTAGAAGAACAACCTCCCATATCTTTCTTATGGGTTCCAAACAAATCGTATAAATCATATGGATAATAAAATAAATTATGATAGAAGTTGTTTTACAAAGATCAACAAGGAGTCGATGACCTTGTTGTTTTCTCCCAATTCTTTTTCATTGACTATTGCAGGAGTGGATCCCTACAATAATAATAAAACAACTTGTATATTGATTGAGCCCTCGGTAGCCTCAACATGACCTCCATGGTTGTTTGTTAAGAAATCCTACTTCTATGCCAAGTTAGAAGACAAATATGCCACATGTAGACAATGTCACTGCTCCAAGTGCAAGTATGCTACCTTCTTCATCTATATTTCCATTCACATTATTCATTTGATAGGAAAGCAAAATCCAAGACAACCCTTTGATGACAAATCTCTCCATTAATCACAAGGAGTTATGAACAAGAAATATATGAGAATATATAGGTAAGTGCAAGAAGATGGGGGGCCAAAAAGGGGTCTTAAGTGGCCACTTTTTTTCTGAAATCAGGAAATGCTGGCCTTGGATGAGAAATTGAGTATAGTTACACTCAAAATTTGGAGATAAAATCAAAACAATGTTCGTAGTGCTCCGAGTCTACTTTCTAAACTACTATTTTAAAAAAAAAAATGGCATAGATTAAGGGGTTCAAAAGAGGGAGCCACACAAATTGGTGTTGTTTCTGTCAAAAAACATAACATAGCATGTTCTGTGGCTCCCTCAAAAGGTCAACTTTTTTTTGGTATTTTTAAAATTGCTTTGGTGAGAAATTAGCTAATAGCATGTAGTTTATGCCTGATTTTTCTGATAATTTTTTGATGAATATTTGATTTTTTACTAATTTTCAAAGTGGACACATCCTAAAAAAATAGAATTTTGGCCATGCTACCCCTATAAATTTTGAAAACTAATCGAAAATCATTTTTTTCTTTTTTTAATATGTGTAGAATGGAGTCTAGTTTCTAAATATGTAATTTTTTTGAAATTTCAATAAATAGTTAATTTACAATGAAAAAAGACCAAACAATAGTTTTTGCCCAAAAACAGACACACAAACAAAAGAAATTAAAGATGAAAGGCTTAACATTGTTAAAATGTGAAAAAAATCACATCCTCAAATAGCTAAGAGAAAGCCTAACATTACCCAGGTGTTTTATTTTTTCGACCTTGAAACACGTGCAAATCTGAGGGTTAGCACGAACGAAATTATGTGAAATCTTGAAGAATATGGAAAAACATGTCTGTGGATGTTGAAAAGACACTCCAAGCCTTTGGGTTGGAAATCCAAAGCAAATCCCAAGCCCAAGGCTTGGGATTCCCAAAGCAAAACATAACGTGAGCGTGTTATGTTTTGCTTTGCATTTTCCCTTTTCCGCAAAAGTTTGTGTTGTTTGTCATGTTTGAACTAACGCAAGCGCGTTATAACGTGCTCGCGTTTTGTTCCCCTTGAATTTTTTTATGTTCAAGGTTATTAATCATGTATGTATGTATGTATGCCTATATGTATGTATGTATCTATGTATGCCTATATGTATGTATGTATAGTGTCGAGGATAGAGGAGGGTAGAGATGGGAGTGAGCCAGATAGGGGAGGATAGGGGTGGACAAGGATTGAGTGATTAAGGTTTAAGGTTGAGGGTTGAGGGTTTAGGGATAAGGGGTTATAGTTTAGGACCTTGAGGGATTAGGGTTTAGGGTTGAGGCTTTAGGGATAGAGTTTAGGGTTAAGGGTCAAGGGATTGGGGTTAAGGTAGAGTGTTGAGGGTAGAGGGATTAGGGATAGGGTTTAGGGTTGAAAGTTTAGGGTTGAGGGATTAGGGTTTAAGGTATAGTTTTGAGGGTTGAGGGTTTAGGGATAGGGTTTAGGATTTAAGGTTTAAGTGTTGAGGGTTGAGGATTTAGGGATAGGGTTTATGGTTTAGGGATAAGGGATTAGGGTTTAGGGTTTAGGGATGTACAATTAAGGGGTACCATAAATAAACTAGAATTTAGGAAGGGTTGGAAAAATTTTGTGAATCATCATGGGTTGGAGATTAGAGATTTTGTTGTGTTCAAGTACATATCCAATTCATAATTTAAGGTTCAGATATTTCAAAGAACAGGGTGTGTGAAAAACATCAATGCTCTTCGGCTTATGAATACCAACATTGATACAGATAAAAGATGTCCTTCTAATAGATTATGTAGTTCAAGTGAACCGATAGGCAGCAAGTTGTTGAATGAGTTGGTTTAATGGGCATGCCTCCTTCAAGGCCCAGGTGGGCAGGAGTGGGATGTACAATTAAGGGGTACCATAAATAAATTGGAATTTAGGTAGGGTTGAGAAAATTTTGTGAATCATCATGGGCTAGAGATTGGAGATTTCGTTGTGTTCAAGTACATATCCAAGTCATATTTTAAGGTTAAGGTATTTCAAAGAACAGGGTGTGTGAAAAATATCAATGCTCTTCAGCTTATGAATACCAACATTGATATAGATAAAAGATGCCCTTCTTCTAATAGAGTATGCAGTTCAAGTCAACCAATAGGCAGCAAGTTGTCGAATGAGTTGGTTTAATGGGCGTGCCTCCTTCTTCAAGGCCCAGGTGGGCAGGAGTGGGATGTACAATTAAGGGGTACCATATAAATAAAGTGGAATTTAGGCAGGGTTGGAAAAATTTTGTGAATCATCATGGGCTAGAGATTGGATATTTCGTTGTGTTCAAGTACATATCCAAGTCATATTTTAAGGTTAAGATATTTCAAAGAATAGAGTGTGTGAAAAACATCAATGCTCTTTAGCTTATGAATACCAACATTGATACAGATAAAAGATGCTCTTCTTCTAATAGAGTATGCAGTTCAAGTCAACCAATGGACAACAAGTTGTCGAATGAGTTGGTTTAATGGGCGTGCCTCCTTCTTCAAGGCCCAGGTGGGTAGGAGTGGGATGTATAATTAAGGGGTACGATAAATAAACTAGAATTTAGGCAGGGTTGCAAAAATTTTGTGAATCATCATGGGCTAGAGATTGGAGATTTCATGGTGTTCAAGTACATATCCAAGTCATATTTTAAGGTTAAGATATAACAAAGAACAGGGTGTGTGAAAAATATCAATGCTCTTCAGCTTATGAATACCAACATTGATACAGATAAAAAATGTCCTTCTAACAGAGGATGCAATTCAAGTCAACCAATGGGCAGCAAGTTGCTGATCTTGAATTAGTTTCTGATGAAGAAAACAATGATGTTGTTGAAGCAATGGAAGAAAATCAAAATTGTAAGTCAAATTTAATTTATTTCAACTTTCAAAGCAGGCATTTGAATTGTAGCTTTACCTAGAGGATTGGTATAACAAAAACTTATTTATGTTACAAGCCTTTCTTTGAAGAACCCTGGACATTATGGACCCTATCATCTAGAAAAGCACATGACAGCGAACTCTGCCCCACCTTTCAAATCAGATATTTACCTTTTTATTCAATGAAAATGAAGTCACAGAATGTAAATCGACCATGCATACTAGTAAGATCAAATTCTCTGCCTTCTATTCTTATTACTCTTACTTTATTAAGAGAAGAGTGTCAAAAAGAATGGGTTTAATTGTAAGCTAACATAAGGCCAAGCAGTTTTGTTATTACATTTTTCTGAGGGATCTCTAATAGTCTAATATAATGTAGTCTTCTATAATATGAACATCTGCATTTGTGTGAATGCTAAGCTTTAATATAGTAGAGTATTAAATCAATGCAATCAACTATTTATTGGGTTAAAATAACTTAGTTTTTGTAATGGTTTGGGAATGCAGGAGTTGCCAAAAATAGGTGAATGTCCTCTACAATTACCAAGAGAAAAAAGTTTAGTAATTCTTGTGGTAGAGCCAGTAAACAATGGGAGATTATTTGTCTGTTTCATAATAATATACCTCCCCTAAGTGTGGGGTGGACAACAAGAAACATAGATGTACCCCAATGCAAAGCTTTTCTCATAATGATCATCCTTCTGATTTCAACTGTTAATTACTCATTGTGGATGTACCATACACAAAGCTTTTCTCATAGTGTGTACACCTATTGGCATAATGAACCCCAGATGGGCTAGAAAATCATGTCATATAACATTACTAACATTAAAAAAGTTCATAGCCATTTTTCTGACATGTTCTTGCAACTTAGATATCTTTAAGAGAAGAGTGTCAAAAATGATGGGTTTAACAACCTAACATAAGGAAAAATAGTTTGTTGGGTTTAGGGATAGGGTTTAGGGTTGAGGGATTAGGGTTTAGGGTTGACGGATTAGGGTTTAATGTTGAGAGTTGAGGGTTGAGGGTTTAGGGATAGGGTTGATGGTCATAGGATTAGGGTTAAAGTAGAGCATTGAGGGTAGAGGGATTAGGGATAGGGTTTAGGGTTGAAGGTTTAACGATTGAGGGTTGAGGCTTTAGGGCTGAGGGTTAAGGGATTGGGGTTTAAAATATAGTGTTGAGTGTCGAGGGTTTATGGATAGGTTTTAAGCTTTAATTTTTAAGGGTTAAGGGTTGAGGGATAGGGTTTAGGGTTTAGGGATAAGGGATTAGGGTTTAAGGTATAGTGTCGAGGGTTGAGGGTTTAGGAATAGGGATAGTGTTTAGGGTTTAGGGATGAGGGATTAGGGTTGAGGGATTAGGGTTTAAGGTATATTGTCGAGGGTTGAGGGTTTATTGATAGTGTTTAGGGTTGAGGGTTGAGGGATTAGGTTTTAGGGTTGATGGATTAGGGTTTAAGGTATAGTGTTGAGGGTTGAGGGTTTAGGGATAGGGTTTAGGGTTGACAGATTAGTGTTTAATGTTGAGGGTAGAGGGATTATGGATAGGGTTTAGGGTTGAAGGTTTAAGTATTGAGGGTTGAGGCTTTAGGGATGAGGGTTTAAGGCTTAAGATATAGTGTCAAGTGTTGAGGGTACAGGGATAGGGTTTAAGTTTTAAGGGTTAAGGGTTGAGGGATAGGTATTAGGGTTTAAGGTATAATGTTGAGGGTTGATGGTTTAGGGATAGTGTTTAGGTTTGAGGGATTAGGATTTAGGGTTGATGAATTAGGGTTTAATGTTGAGAGTTGAGGGTTGAGGGTTGAGGGTTGAGGGTTGAGGGTTTAGGGTTTAGGGATAGGGTTGATGGTCAAGGGATTAGGGTTAAAGAAGAGTGTCGAGGGTAGAGGGATTAGGGATAGGGTTTAGGGTTGAAGGTTTAAGGATTTAGGGTTGAGGCTTTAGGGATGAGGGTTAAGGGATTAGGGTTTAAGATATAGTGTCGAGTGTCGAGCGTGTAGGGATAGGTTTTAGGGTTCAAGTTTTAAGGGTTAAGGGTTGAGGGATTAGGTTTTGACGTCGAGGGTCTAAGGATTAGGGATAGGGTTGGAGGGTTTAGGGATAAGGGATTAGGGTTTAAGGTATAGTATCGAGCCCGTTGAGGGTTTAGGAATAGGGATAGCATTTAGGGTTTAGGAATAAGGGATTAGAGTTGAGGGATGATGGATTAGGGTTGAGGGATTAGGGTTTAGGGTTGAGGGATTAGGGTTTAAGGTATAGTGTGGAGGGTTTAGGGATAGGGTTTAGGGTTGAGGGATTAGAGTTAAGGGTTAAGGGATTAGGATTTGACATTGAGGGTTGAGGGTTGAGGCTTTAGGGTTTAGGGTTTAGGGATAGGGTTGAGGGTCGAGGGATCAGAGTTAAGGGTTGAGGGATTAGGGTTTGACGTTGAGGGTTGAGGGTCGAGGGATTAGGGTTAAAGTAGAGTGTCGAGGGTATAAGGATTAGGGATAGGGTTGGAGGGTTTAGGGATAAGGGATTAGGGGTTAAGGTATAATATCGAGCCCGTTAAGGGTTTAGGAATAGGGATAGTGTTTAGGGTTTAGGGATAGGGTTTAGGGTTGAGGGATTAGAGTTAAGGGTTGAGGGATTAGGGTTTGATGTTGAGGGTTGAGGGTTGAGGATTTAGGGTTTAAGGTTTACGGATAGGGTTGAGGGTCAAGGGATCAGAGTTAAGGGTTAAGGGATTAGGGTTTGACACTGAGGGTCGAGGGTTGAGGGATAGGGTTGAGAGTCAAGGGATTAGGGTTAAAGTAGAGTATCGAGGGTTTAAGGATTAGGGATAGGGTTTAAGGTACAGTATTGAGCCTGTTGAGGGTTTAGGAATAGGGATAGTGTTTAGGGTTTAGGGATAGGGTTTAGGGTTGAGGTATTAGAGTTAAGGGTTGAGGGATTAAGATTTGACGTTGAGGGTTGAGGGTTGAGGCTTTAGGATTTAGGGTTTATAGGGTTGAGGGTCGAGGGATCAGAGTTAAGGGTTGAGGGATTAGGGTTTGACGTTGAGGGTTGAGTACATTGAGGTTCGAGGGTTGAGGGATTAGGGTTAAAGTAGAGTGTCGAGGGTATAAGGATTAGGGATAGGGTTGGAGGGTTTAGGGATTAGGGATTAGGGTTTAAGGTATAGTATCAATCCTGTTGAGGGTTTAGGAATAGGGATAGTGTTTAGGGTTTAGGGATGAGGGATTAGAGTTGAGGGTTGAGGGATAAGTTTTAGGGTTGAGGTAGACAAGCAGTGACTGAGAGACATAGAGAGGGGAGAGGTAGAGAGGTGAGGGGGAGAGATAAGTGAGATATAGAACATGAGCTAATGGAACTAGAGGTGAGATATTGTAAAGGTGCTATCGAAGGTGAGATAGGCACAAATATTTATGGATCAATCTATAGCAGGACAAAACATGAGCGCGTTATAATGTGCTCACATTTTGTCTTGCTATAGAAATGGTAAAAAAGTGTTGACCTTCGTGTTCCAGGCCCACATGCTCTATTTTCATGCTGATTATGTGCACGCTCTAACAAAAAATAAGTGCTTTCATGCTGTTGGGAAGTTCACATGCACATTTTACACATTCTACCACCTTTGCATGATCTTTCCACCACCTTTTCTACTTTGCCAACTTGAGAAGGAGGAAATAGCATAGTTTTCACACCAAGTTTGATATATATCTATTCAAGTTTCAATTTTTGTAGTGTTGCAATGTTAATTGTGATTCAATTTTAGGAATTTAACATTATAGATTGGTTAATAGTATTGTTGTTAGTAATTATATTTGAATGTTATTCAATTTAACATTGAAAAGGAAGCAAGTGGTGAAAAACTCAAATTGTTGAGGAGTTTGATGCAAAAAGAAAAAATGCTACATAATTGGGTACTCTCTCCATTCAAATCTTCATTTTTTAGGTATGTCAAGTCTTTACATGCATGTTCTTTACATTTTCCTTAATTCTATTTGAATTACTTTATCACACTTTATCATACATGTTTAAAATAGACACATTCCCAATCAAGAAAGCAGCCTACAATCTCACATGATGCCATGTATATTTTCTACACTTGGGCTCTTTAATAATTATGTGTAATAAATAGACCTTAATATACCATGATGTCAAACTATACAAGAATAAATCCTTACAACATAATAAAAATACAATCCCACTATTATCTTGTCATATTAACAAGTTAAAATACAAATGACTAGGTGCTAAGATCATACAAGTATGCACATGACATGATGATTTGTATGCACATATCTTGGGCTAGGACATTCCTTATGCACCTATTCATGATGATTTGTACATGCACATGACACAACAATTGTTGTCTATTCCTTCACAAGCCACCCAAATCCTAGTATCCCTAGTACCAGCAAAACACCTTCTCAATTCCAAATCCTAGTAGTCCTAGTAACAACAGACATGTCAAATTGGGTCTGCCTCAACCTTTTCAAGCATGAAGTCTCATGTACTCTTTTCATGGCTGCAATAATTTGCTTTGTATGCTTTGTACCTATTTTGGTTGAGTGACATTTACTCTTTTACATGATGATTGTATGTACATTTACTATGAAAGTTTGAATGACATATATTTTAGTTATTTGTATGGATTCATTTCTTAGGAACTAATATTGTCTCTTTATCATGCTACAGACAAATTCTCTATCATGCCAAGGAAACGATCAAGAATTAAACCAACACAAGAAGAGATAGAAGCTAAGAATGTAAAGAAAGTAGTGGCTATGAGGGAACTTCATGAGAAGAGGAAATTGGACATGATAAACGAAGACATGTCAATTGAAGAGGAACCACAACCATCACAAAGAGAACGAATGCAAAAACTTCGTGCTATGAGAGATTTAAATACCATAGTTGGAGACACATCCTCTACTGCAAGTCAACATGTAGGGACACCATCTACCACATCTCAAGTTGAGAGTACATCATCACTCACATGTGATGAAGAAGGTACACCATCATTCCCACCTCAACCTCAAGGTACACCATCTATTCCATCTTCGATCGAAGGTATGCCATATAGCCCATCTCATTTAAATATTGATGAAATTCCTAATGTTGAGATGAATTTATCTAACTTAACACCACCTAGAATTTTGCATAGAAAGCCAAAGTATTTGATTGATATTGATGAGAATATTTTGTAGCCAATGGAAGGTAAGATTCCAAAATGCACTTGTAGAAGATATGCTCATAAGATTTAGAGATTGTTCTTTGAAAAGTTAAATGAGACTGCAAGATGTCAACTATTCCTTGAAATGATGCGAAGTATAAAGTATAGGTCCATCATCAAGATTCTTGGGTTGAGAACATCAGAGGCTTCAAGTGAAAAATCTATTGTCAAGAATCTAATGAGTGCGTATGAGAGTGTGGGTAACACCTCATGGACAAAAGATAGTAATGCAACACGATGTGTGATTACATCAACTATAGTAAGTAGTCAAACGAGGAAAGCTCGTCTCATTAGAAAGATGAGTCAAGAATTGAGAATTAATAGGAAAACTTTATCAAGAGCCATTGGAAGACGCCAAAGAATTGAGGACACTAATATCAATGAATTATAGGCGCTCTCGGGGAGACTACCATGAAAAGATAAACCAATTATTGAAGCATTGAGATGACTAATTGAAGACTTTTGGAAGAATTACACAAGGGTATCTCCAAATCAAAAGGGATGTGGTAAGAAGGAGAATCGGTAGTCAGAACTGTGACCCACATCCAAAGCATTTTTTGGATGAGACTCAAACACAGTTTTATGGTAAATTTCTAGAGAAGTATCCTCAAATTAAAATTTGTCAAAGATATTTTGAAATGCTAAAACCTTTCTATGTCAAGATAAATCACACACACACTACTTGTTGTTGTAGATTACATATTGAATTTTCTAACCATTTTGATGTTTATAGGTCTATATGTTTAGATATGCATCCTAACAATGTTTTGCAAGTTTGTGCCATACGTGCCCCACCAACATCTTCAAGAGACTTCATATCAAGAATTTTATGTGAAAGAGAGGAAGGTCAAATATTCTATAAGAAATTATGCTTGGATGGCACATGTCATCGTTGCGGTGGCTTGCAACATTTACCAATATGTGAACATATGGAAAGAACACATGCGGTTGGAAATGAACTAGTAGAGTTTGGCAAGTATAAAACAGTGGCATACAATACAAAAGATGGTAAAGAAGCAAAGAGGTGTGAATTGGTTATTGAAAAGATTCCAGTGTATCAGTTTATGCCTATATTTCGTGACAACATAGTGTATGAGTATGCAAGACATGCCCATAGAGCTTGATGGTTGGACTTGCAATTCAAGTTATGCAAGGACACATTTCTGATTGGTAGCATTGTTTTAGTTGTCGACTTTGCAGAGAACTACAGTCTATAGCCACAGTGTGAGGTGCAATCACAATATTACAACTCCACACAGGTTTCTATATTTGTGCACATCGCATTCATTCATGCGAATGATAGTAAAGAGGATGACAGAAAGATCATAAGGGAGTATAATTTCTATATTAGTGATGATCATACGCATTCTACGGAGTTCATGTAAGGTTGCTTTTAGGTGTTCTACAATGATTTGGCTAGAAGGGGCATATCGTTCAGTCAACATATCATATGGTTGGATAATTGTGCGTCACAATTCAAGAACTCATGAAATTTTTATTGGTTGAGTAGGAGACATAATTTTACAGGTATTCAACATATGTGGAACTTTTGTGAGGCCGACATGGAAAGGGGGAGCATTATGGTGCAGGAGCATGTATCAAAAGAGCCATAGCATGAGAAGAGTTAAAGTATAAAGACAATGCAAAGTTGACAGATGCAAAATTAATTGTCAAGTGGTGTAATGCTTCTATGGGTCCAGGTAATGAAGGTAAGTCTTCAGTTCGTAGATTTTTTTGGTTGATAGATGATACTAACATTGCACCATATGAGGATTGTTATACATTGATAGGATCAAGTGAGATGCACTCTTTTAGAAGCTCAATTGCATGTTCATGGAGTATCCATACGCGAAAGATGTCATGCTTTTGTTCTTCCTATACAATTCAAGCCTAGGATGAGTGCGAGTCAAAGGAGTGCGTTGACAAATGGTAGTTAAGTTATCTTTGCCCACTTGACACGTATCGACCCCCGATGGCACTGGAACTAACACAGATGGAATCATCAGTTCACTTTGACCACATATTAGATCTAGTTCAACCAGGTAATATATCAATTTTCATAGTTTTTGAAATTCCTAATGTCATCTTACTTTGTAGTGTTTTTGTAATGTTGACTAATTTCATCTAATTTGAAACACATATCAATGTAGGACATGTATATGTAGTTATTGCAGATGAAGATAATGAAGAGGGAATAGATTATTACTTATGTCATGTTGAGGACAAAAAGAAATTGGAGGCCTTAGTTACAGATGGAGAAAACATCAAATACCCTATAGGCTCAGTGGTTATACTGGAACATGGCTTAGAAGGTACCCACATAATGTTGGCAAGAGACACTATATGGACTCATGAATGTTGTCATTGATGGAAACAAAGGTAATCCCACACATCCGCAAGACATGATGAGTCCTTACTGGAAGTCAGATTGAAGAAGTGTTGAGGTCCAGTAAGCAAGAATAGAACAGTCAGTAAGGTCCGACAGATAGGTCTGGATCTCTCAGTAGAAGTATCTCAGTGAAGTATAGATTTGGGGAAGTCAAGAGGAGTACCTTGACAAATAGAATCCAAGGATTTAGCCTCCGGTGTTGAAAGGATGAAGAGATATGAATACTAGAGTGTCAGGTTCCTCATAGACAGTGCGAACAGAGGAAGAACTAACTGGCAGGACATAAGACATTGTTCCGGATGTGTTACTAATGATGGTAAAGGTTCTTAAGGTATAAGTTATGATTGGCTGACATGATTGATGACTTCTACCAGTATATCCTTGATCCACATTCCTTGGTATGCAAGGATTCAGCTGACAGACCAGAGTTTGAGGAAAATATTGACTATTCCAGATGCCAACTTGAAAGGTGATGAAATAACTTGTAAGAATATATATACATGATTGATTTAGATGTGAAGTGTGTGTGGAAGTAGTATTGGTGTGAAGATAAGCAACAGAGTAGAGTAAAGTTAGCAAAAGAAGTCCAGAATGTGATAGTATAGTTGCATCAAAAGAAAGTAAGAATGAAGTGCAGCAGATCAGTTTATTGAGCTTAACCGGAACTGAATCTCAGCATGTGTGGATGCTTCTCATCAGTTCAAATAGTGTGTTACCTTCCTTTTATGTAGATAGTGAGTCTCTTGTGGGCAGTAAGCCCTAATTGGCATGTGCCATTTTTGTACCTTCTATTCTTCTAACAAAGAATAATATCTTGGGTTAATCACCCCGTGGTTTTTCCTTTAATCAGGTTTTCCATGTCAAAATCACTGTGTCATGTGTGTTAGTAGTATTTCCTTTTCATGGTAATGTTTTCTCATTTGATTTGATATTGCATTAATTGTTAAAGAAGTTCAAAAGGCAAAAATTAAGATAACTGATTCACCCCCCCTCTCAGTTATCAACAATTGGTATCAGAGCTAAGTTCCTCCCAACAAAGCCTAATAGCTTGAGGAAGATCTGAGAATTCAAATGGATGTGTATGGTATAAGGGAGCAAGTTAAGTCTACCCTTGATGATCTTGAGCAGTCAAATTCTGAAGTCAATGAATTAAAGGAAAGACTCAAACAAGCTGATGATTTCATAAAAGAACTAAAAGAGAAACTGAGTCTCTCTATGAAAAAGAGAAAGGAGCTACTCCAGCAATTGGCAATTCAAAATGAAACAAATGATACAAGTGAAGATCTGAAAGAGAAAACCAAGTTATGTGAAAAGTTATCAAAAGAAATCATCATGATAAGACATGAAATGGAATCAGGAGTTATGAAGTTTACTCAAGAAATTGAAGAGAGAAGAAAATATGAAGATGACCTAAGACAATCTCTCAAAGAAAAATTAGAAGACTACCACAAGATGGATAGAATAATCAGACATCTTGAATCTGATCTTGAAGATGCTAAAGATAATGAAGAAAAACTTGAGGATCAAATTGTCTCTCTCAAAAGGGATATTCAAAGAGAAAATGAATACAAAGAGAAATTCAAGATAAGCTCTGTTCAACATGAAGTTCTCCTTGAAAGCCAAAAGAGGGTAGATGACAAGTGTGGCTTGGGGTATGAAAAAGGTGAAAGCTCCGGATCCGGTCATAAGAACTTTAGATCAGAAAATCCAAGGAATAGGCCTAGAAGACCTCTGGTAATGCAGCCTAATGCTCAAAGATATCCATCCTTCAATGGATACTACCACAACTACAATAACTTTGGTCATAAAGCTAATCGTTGCAGAAAGAGAATGAATCAGACTAATACATCATTCTCCAGACAGTGCTTCAACTGCAAAAGGTATGGTCACAAATCTCATGAATGCAGAAATATTCAAATGAACAATTCATTCAATGGTAGATGCTTTGCATGCAATAGAAGGGGTCATATGGTGAATCAATGCAGATCAAGAGGATATCAATCAAATATGCAAAGAAATATTGTTTGCCAAATTTGCAATAGATCCAGTCATATTGCAAAATTCTGTAGAAGAAAAAATTAGGATAAAAGAGGTCCGGTACATCATAATTAGAATCAAGATAAGGGAAAACAAAAAGTGAATGCAGATGAAGTTCAAAGTGAGATGAACAAGATTTGGGTGAAGAAAAGTACATAGAATGTAAGGGATGGATCCGCACCAAACTTTGGTGCTGATATTCCTTCCAGAAATTAAAAGGTGAGCTCTAGCTCAGGGGGAGACACAAAGAAAACTATTTTCCCCCAGCCAGTCAATTAGTGCCGGAACTGGCACGAGGAGAGTTGTGGATTAAAGGGTTCATAAGAGAAACATCTAAATAAACTATGGTTAAGACTTGGAAGATCCGCAAGATATTCAGATCCAGATTTATCCGTTCTTCAAGTCATCCGAATAAGGTAAACTGGAATGACTTAGGTCGAGCATTTATTGCAACTTGGTTTTAGGGTTTGCGGAACAATATAAGGGTTCTTCTTATTAAACATTTTCTCATTCTACATTCAAGAAGAAGAAAAGAGGTGCTCTACAACAAATTTCCTCAAGCCCATCAAAGATCATTGCAGAAGTCAATTCATCCAGAAATCGATCTGACTCTCTTCGTGAAAACCTAAAGGCGCATAAGGTATTTTCCATTTTTAAATATCTCTCTGCAAATCTCTTTAAAAGATGTCTACTTTGAATATAGTGAAGATCACTAATAGGCCTCACCCCAAATTCAAGAAACATCCCTAGAAATCTTTGGAAATAGATCCCCTAGGAGCTTTTTCCAGTGTACCGCATGGTGTCTTGCACACAGAAGATATTAGGGTTTACATTCACGCTAACATTGAAGATTTCAGAGAGTTCAAATTGAGGGATCTCTACCACAAACAACTGATAGATGATTCATTTGAGCTCAAACCCTAATACAAGGGCCTCCAAAACAAGCACTTTGTACAATGCATACATTTCTGCTATTTTACTGAGGATGAATGGGTTAGGTATATTTTGAGTAGAATACATGACAACTTCATGTGGTTGAATGGACCATTCAAAATCACAAAAGATGCCATTAGGGCAGTTACCAGATTACACTCATCTGGTGGGATTCCTGTTCTTAAATTTGTCAAGAATCAAACTGTGAGTGAGGCTACCAGATCAAAGTTTGACAAAAGAGCAATGACAGTAGATGACATCTTTGATCTGGATGTCAAGTTTGCCTCCATGATCATTGGATACAAAATATATCATTCTAGCAGGGAGAATTCAGTACCTGGAACGGCCATCTACACTACTTATGAAATGCTAAGAAAGGATGCAGACTACGATCTTTGTCAGCTCCTTTTAAACTAACTCTTGGAGAATCTGCAAAAAATAAAGAAAGATAAAAAGAATTCATTCAAGTATGGTGGATTGATATTGTGCTTATTCTTCTACTTTATGAATGAGCTTCCCGGATCTAGTGGCTGGGTGTGGGAGAATGATAGACCAGTAGCTATCCAAATCAGAGATTATTTGCATGGACTTGGTGATGACAAAGTACAAAATACAGCTCTCTGGGGTTTCTTCAAAAAATTCCAGAACATGATGCAAGCTAGAGAGAGAATTCCTCAATCTCTAGTTGAAAAGTATAAAGACACTATATGTTTTATGGTAGAGACTAATCAATACCTAATGGAGGCAGTGGAACCAAGGACAGTCTGGATCATGCCTATGGGGTATGAAGTTGATAAACAAATTATGGAGCTACATGTGCAACACATGCTAAGTCAACCAAAGGATCTAGAGGCAGAAAGGTTTGGAACCTTTGAAGAATAAGTTCCACATGGATTTTTATACTTAGCTCAGAGACATGAAGAACTTAGACAACCGGAGATGAAGAGAAAAGTGAGAAAAGAAGTAGAAGATGTTGCCAAAAGATTTGGCATATCAAAAGCACTTGATACTAATAGAGAGAAGAGGGAAAGAGTAGAGAAAGAGAAGGAAGAAGCTGAACAGGAAAGTGATCCGGTAGAAGCCCCCACCCGGACAAGATCCTCTAAGAGGTCTACACCTACCACTGACAAAAGCTCAAAGACATCAAAATCGGAAGCAAAATCATCTAGTAAAACAAAGAAAAGAACTAAGACAAAGGCCACAAGGTCTTATATTAGTTAGAAAGATGAAGAAGAGATAGAATCCAACGAAGAAATCAAGAAGATGAAGAAGAAGAAGAAGAAAGTATCTGGTATAGATAAGGTGGCAGAGGCAAAAGAATTTGTTGAAAAGCCCACTCTATCCCCAGATGATGTAGTCAAAGCTGTTACTATGGATGGAAACCTGCAACCAATAACAGAATTCTATGATGCATATAATGATGCAGATAGAAAAATCTTGGAGGAAGCCATAGTTAAGTACTTGAACATATACAATAAAGCCTTGATTGAAATAATTTCTCTAATTCCTAAAAGTTTGGAAAAGGAACTTGAAATGAGAAAAGAAAATGCTAAGGCAAAGGAGTTAGAAATTAGAGAACAGATAGCTATTCATCTCTACCCTTCAATTACTCCAAAACAAATGGATATGATCTTCAAAGATTGCAAGGATGAGTTCCAGAGTAAGACTAGAATGAATCAGCTCATGCTTGGAGAGACTGATAAAGTGGCAAAAGAAACAGAAGAAATCCTGCGGAAGGCATACTCAAGATTCAACATTCCTATTATAGAGAACTTGGATACTGATCCCTCGGCTTCAAATGTTGAAAAAGAATCTACTGAGGCAATGACAGAAGAAGTAATGGACTCCCGTGAAGGTAAAGACAAGGGCTTAAAATCCTCTACTCCGAAAGAGGTGGCTCATGAACAAACAAATATCTCTCCTCTGGTTTCCCCTACAGTCTCTAGATCTAAAGGAGAAGGAAGATTAGAGGAGAAAGAAGAAGAAGTGAAAAGAAGAGAAGAAAGTCAAGCTGAGAAGAACATAAGTGACCGTGCTTAAGAGAAGAAATCTCTGTCTCAGGCAAGAGACACTATAGAAACTATCAAGGATTTCTTGACAAAAGAAATGTTGGAGATTGATGAACTAGAGTTACTTCAAGGTCCAGTTAATTTTGACTCTCTCTCTCCGATTCAAACAATGAAGATAGCTTCATTTGCCAATGCAAAGGCAAAAGAAAAACTTCTGAAGTCTCACATGGAAGACTGTGAGCTAATAGAAGCTGCATCCGATGCTTTAGAAAAGATCATGCCATCTTTTCAGAAGGATCCCTCAGCCTCCTCATCAGGTAACCTTAAATCTCTTATTAGTTTAGTCAGCACTCATTTTGAGTCCTTAGAGAAATCAGTTGAAGAAAAGGTCTGGAAGGAGTTCTTGGATAAAAGATTCTTTGAAGTACTAAGTTTAATATCAAATGATAGAAGAAATATGGATATAGGGATAAAGAGCTTAGAAAATGCTCTTAAAGATGGTGGGGAAATATATAAATTTTGTCTATCATGGTCCAAAGCAACAATGGAGATTGAGAAGAAAATGAAAGAAAAGGAGATCCAACTAACAAAACTTTCTCAAAATTTTGATTCATTAACCTCATCCATAGCAAATCAAGAATGTCAGACCATTGCAGTCTTGGATGAAATTAAGAAGCTGGAGAAAGAAAAGAAAAATAGAATCGGCAGGTTACATGAAATTAGAAGAATAATCATTCCTAAGTTGGAGGCCATGCATGAGGCCCTAAGTGATGCTTAAACCACCACCAAGACAAATGATCTGACAGATCTGAAGAAGGCTGAAGTTTTTGCATTCTTGTTGAGTGGTCACATATCAATTTTGGACAGGATGAAGCTGAGTTGGTCAACTGAAGTTGTACAATTGAAAAACACTTTTGCAGACATACTAAAGTATATGTAGAATGCAACTAGATGATATACTTCTCTGACTAAGTTAAATTTTTGAGAATTTTTTTTTTGCGGACCCCACCCTTTTCCATTGATGTCAAAAGGGGAGTGAGGAGTAGTGAAAAATGAGGAATCCAACTAAGGGGGAGTTCCGGAAAATATATATATAAAAATAGAGCATCAGCCAAGGGGGAGTTTAGTGTGACACTTAGTCATTTTTCACTAAGTGTTGCCATCAATGCCAAAGGGGGAGATTGTTGGCAAGAGACACTATATGGACTCATGAATGTTGTCATTGATGGCAACAAAGGTAATCCCACACATCCACAAGACATGATGAGTCCTTACCAGAAGTCAGATTGAAGAAGTGTTGAGGTCTGGTAAGTAAGAACAGAACAGTTAGTAAGGTCTGACAGACAGGTCTGGATCTCTCAGTAGAAGTATCTCAGTGAAGTGCAGATTTGGAGAAGTCAAGAGGAGTACCTTGATAAATAGAATCCAAGGATTTAGCCTCTGGTGTTGAAAGGATGAAGAGATATGAATACTAGAGTGTCAGGTTCCTGATAGACAGTGCGAACAGAGGAAGAATTGACTGGCAGGATAGAAGACATTATTCTGGATGTGTTACTAATGATGGTAAAGGTTCTTAAGGTATAAGTTATGATTGGCCGACATGATTGATGACTTCTACAAGTATATCCTTGATCCGCATTCCTTCGTATGCAAGGATTCAGCCGATAGACCAGAGTTTGAGAAAAATATTGACTATTCTGGATGCCGACTTGAAAGGTGATTAAATCACTTGTAAGAATATATATACATGATTGATTTAGATATGAAGTGTGTGTGGAAGTAGTATTGGTGCAAAGATAAGCAGAAAGTAGAGTAAAGTTAGCAAAAGAAGTCTAGAATGTGACAGTACAGCTGCATCAAAAGAAAGTAAGAATGAAGTGTAGCAGATCAGTTTATTGAGCTTAACCAGAATTGAATCTCAGCATGTGTGGATGCTTCTCATCAGTTCAAATAGTGTGTTACCTTCCTTTTCTATAGATAGTGAGTCTCTTGTGGGCAGTAAGTCCTAATTGGCATGTGCCATTTTTGTACCTTCTATTCTTCTAACAGAGAATAATATCTTGGGTTAATCACCCCGTGGTTTTTCCCTTAATCGGGTTTTCCATGTCAAAATCACTGTGTCATGTGTGTTAGTAGTATTTCCTTTTCATGGATATGTTTTCTCGTTTGATTTGATATTGCATTAATTGTTAAAGAAGTTCAAAAGGCAAAAATTAAGATAATTGATTCACCCCCCCTCTTAGTTATCAACACATAAGAGTGTTAATGTTTGGTTGTTTCAGGACTTTGACACGCATCAGAAGATTCTTCATTACTCAAACCTTGTCGTTGCATCCAATGTTCATTTGATACAGTATCGGGGTAGACCTTTGAACAAAATCTTGTGGAAGGTGCGTGAGTCTGACCATGAAGCAATACTTGACACAATAAAGAGTAGAGCAGACTTGGATGGTTCATTGGATTAATTTGTAAGTATTCACATTAATTTTGTAAAGTCATGTTACATGAGTTGTAAGTATGCACATTAATTTGTAAGGTTTGTCTTTTTTTATTTCCTGCTGCACTTTTACACATATACACATTTTTACATCATCATGTTATGCTTCATGGGGTTAGACCTAAGTAATGGATGAAGTTGATTATGAAAATAATGTATAAAATCTAGGTAATATATAAAATATAGGTGTCTCTAGGTGTCTTGGTTTCTAACTAGATAATAGGTGTCTCTAATTGTGATGTAGAGGCAATGGGATAGTTGGAGGATGGCAAACTAGAAAAGGTTTCCTTATGCTCTAAAGCCCAAATTTCAAGATCATTATACAAAAGTGGGAACAATAGTTAGAGACTCTAATTTCTTCATGGAAAAGGTGATTTTAGATGCTATGGGACCCATTCCAATCATTGCCAAAGGCAGACCAAACTCAGGATTAACACTTCCTTCACAAACCCAAGAAATGGCTTGTAGCCCTAAAAAAGGAGAACAATCCTAATAACTTTTGATACAGATCTTCAAACATAGAACTTGGACAATTAGTAGATACCCATTTGGACTCCCTATCACATATCCAAAACTAGGTATAGGTTGTTTTGGATGATATACCCTAACCTATAACTCCTCTCAATAACCTAGAGCCCCAATTAGGCCTAAAATACAAAGAGACCCCCCTTAAATTCACACATAGAACTCAACCAATGACTTGAGCACTTAGTATTCATGCCAAAACTATGAATTTTGTGGGTTTTGTCCTCCTACAATCTATTGTTCCCAAAAATGCATGTATGGTTCCTTCTCTATGTCTCTAAACATCACCTAACACATGGTTTTGTTAGGTTTCCTCAAAGAAAACTTCTTCTCCTCAGATTTCCTGCCAAAAACTCATCATAACATACTAGAATAGACCTACTACAACCCATTCCACTGATCAAAAGAGAATCAAATCAGTAGAATGGCCAAAAAATGCATGTGTCTTAGGTCTTAGGTCTTAGGTGAGCCCACATGAGCTTCCACCTTCATGTGGTTCGCCTTGTCAGTATAGAATATTTATATTTCTTGAAGCTAAGGGAAGCACTTTTTCTTAATAGGAAAATTGTATCAACTTCAGTTGCACTAATGGTGCAGGGGCACCTAGGTTGTCATGCCTCCAAGAGGGGTCAAAAAATGAAATTCTGTTTTGATTGAGTCAATTGTATGTAATAAGGTCTTCTAAGACCATTTCATTTGTTTTTAAGTCACTTCGAGTCATTTGGGGTCAATTTGAGTCTTTGAGTCCTATTGCAAAAAAGTGTCAATGTTGTCAAGTTGCACAAAGCAACTTTTGTATTTTTGGTGTCATGCTCCTGATGCAACCAAATTTACAGTTCCAATGCATTGGGATGGGTACATTTAGGCTAGGTATGGTTCTATTTTTCAGCCAAACATTTCGAAATAGTCCGAGCTACATTGTACTGACGATATCCCTAAAGAGTCCAAAGTGCAAAAAGGTAGCAATCTTTGACGAGATGTTACTTGAAAATTGTGTCACTTAGAAACATTTCGTTTAAGGCAACACGATCACATAGAGTGCCTCTACAATAACCTCTCTCAGTTTTTTATATCTCTGAGGCAGTGTAAAGTTGCAAAGGGGTGTAATTTTCATCCTGCTCCTGATGCGACTAAACTAACTATTCCAATGTGTCCGGATGGGTACATTTGCACTAGGCATAGTCCTCTTTTTCACCCAAACATATCGAAACAGTCCGAGCTACATTGTACCGACGATATCCCTGAAGAGTCCAAAGTGCAAAAAGGCAACAATCTTTGACGAGATGTTACTCAAAAATTGTCACTTAAAAAAAGAGTTCTAAGACAACACAATCATGTAGAGTGCCTCTACAATAACCTCTCTCAGTGTTTTATATCTCTGAGGCATTTGACCATGGTGAAAGGTTTTTTGCTACCCCAAAAATCGTCAGGAGGTAGTGTAAAGTTGCAAAGGGGTGTAACTTTTGTCCTGCTCCTGATGTGACCAAAATGACTATTCCAACACATCTGGATAGGTACATTTACACTAGGCATGGTCCTATTTTTCACCCAAACATGTCGAAGCAGTCTGAGCTACATTGTACCGACGATATCCCTGAAGAGTCCAAAGTGCAAAAAGGCAGCAATCTTTGACGAGATGTTACTTAAAAACCATGTCACTTAGAAATATTCTATCTAGGGTAACACAATCACGTAGAGTGCCTCTACAATAACCTCTCTCAATTTTTTATATCTCTAAGGTATTTGCCCGTGGTGAAGGGTTTTCTGTTGCCCCAAAAATTGTCAGAAGGAGGCAGGGTAAAGTTGCAAAGGGGTGTAACTTTCATCCTGCTCCTGATGCAACCAAACTAACTATTCCAACATGTTAGGATGGGTACATTTACGCTAGGCATGGTCCTGTTTTTCACCCAAACATGTCGAAACAATCCGAGCTACATTGTACTGATGATATCCCTAAAGAGTCCAAAGTGCAAAAAGGTAGCAATCTTTGATGAGATGTAACTCAAAAACTGTGTCACTTAGAAACATTATGTCTGAGGAAATGCGATCATGTAGAGTGCCTCTACAATAACCTCTCTCAAATTTTTATATCTCTGAGGCATTTGCCCGTGGTGAAAGGTTTTCTACTGCCCCAAAAATCGTCAGAAGGAGGTAGTGTAAAGTTGCAAAGGGGAGTAACTTTTGTTCTTCTCCTTGTGTGGCCAAATTGACAGTTCCAACGCGTCTGGATGGGTATGTTTAGGCTAGGCATGGTCTTGTTTTGCACCTAAACATGCTGAAACTGTCTGAGCTAGATGAAGACTTTTTACCCACCTCATCCTTCAATCATTATAATTGTTCTCAAAAGACATCATCAAAACATAAAAAAACTCCAAGACTTGTAGTTTTAATTTGATTTCCTCCAAGGTGCCAATGTGAGGTTGTTTTGATGGCAAAGGGTGCCTTGATTCATAATGTTGAATCTCCTTCCTCCTAGGTGCCAAAATGGATAGTTTAGACAAGAAAAGGCGCCTTAGTATACTTAGCTCATTTCTTGGCAATTTGATGGCTTCAATCACTTGTTCAAACCTATAGGAGACCATTTTACACTTAGGTGCTAGATCTTAGGATTTAGAACATCTTCCTTCAAGGTGCCAAAATGAGGTTATTTAGACACAAAAGTGTGCCTCCATACAAGATGCTTATTCTCCTTCCACTTAGGCGCTCATTCATGATGATCCAAGTGACAATAGGCGCCTAGACTTCCTTTGGTAAGATTTAGTCATTTTGAAGGTTCTAACACTAGGCGCTACAGTTGGAAGTGATTTGAAGTTCATTTTCCTCTAGGCGCCCAAAATGGATGGTGGAGACAAGAAAAGGTCCCTAGGCTTCTTTTCATGATTTTCAAAGTCTTCCTAAGTTATATTATGTTATATTGACCCTTAGGTGTAAATGGATGATCTAGGATGACTCTAGGTGCATATCCAAGGTGATATCTTTCTAGGTGTAATCTTCACTAAGTTTAGATTTCACTTTACATCAAGGTGCCAAAATGGATAGTTTAGAGAGGCAAAAATGCGCCTAGAGGTATGATGCTTAGTTTGATGTGTTTGATCAACTTTGATAATCAAGATGAATTACCTCCCTTAAGGCGCCCTCTATTATACTTTGAAACATCCTTTCAATATCAAGGCACAATTTTGAGGTTGTTTGGATGATGAAAGTCACCTTGAGTTCTAGGTGAAGTTTTGAGATTGTGCAAGTAGAGAAACGCGCCTAAGGTCTTAAAGCAAATTTGTGCCTAAAACTAAAAATCCCTGAGGTATGACTTATGGAAGCCTATAGCCCCAATGTTATGTTGCATACTAAAATTAGGTAAGACTTAATGTAATCTCACAACCTCACCTTATATGCAAGAGGAATTACATTTAATAACCACAATGGTCATCAGGTGCTCATAAGAATATGATTTTTACTATCTTATTCAAAACAACAAACATACTCTTTGCATCCCAATATGGTATAATAACAAGAAATTAAGAAATATTTTCAATTGACCAACTCATAAAGAATATGGATCAGCATACTCATTTGAATATTTTTAATTGAGCAACTCATAAAGAATATTAATATTTTCTGTTAACATGATGATTCATTTTTTTTTAAATACAACTTTTATCTTTTAGTTCCAAAATGAGGTTTAGGTGATACTTGAATAACAATAGCTAGTTTATTGGATCAATAAACATCCTATGTAATACAATTAGACTTTAAATATTTGAAGTAGTCATCCACAAATATCCATTCAAACGTGGATTTATAATGCAAGTATGGACGCCATCAATAAAAAAGATTTGTATTAACCAAATATCCATATAGGCATACATCAATATCTGTCGATATAAGTATAACATATATACAAAATAGCCATATAGGCTTACAAGAATGCCATATCGGCTTACAAGAATGCCATACAGGCATACAATGTCAACTATATGCAATACAAAATATATGTCCACAAATGCCATATAGGCATATGACAAAGGAACACAATAAAAAGTCATTCCCCTCTGGCTGGTGAAGAGAATAGATCACGAGCAGCCTTTGATCTTCTAGGGGATTGAGACGTGTATGTGGGTGGTCTACTATGAACCCGAGGACTACTCCTATTTAGTTCTTCCTGCATCTTTAGTTGTTACAATAAAAAGTATAGACATTAATATATAGAAATTACATGTTATAAAAAATGAAACATTTAACAAAATAATCACTTACCGCTACCATATAATCTATCTCCTCACTTGCCTTAGTAGCAAGAATAGGTTGTGGTGATGTCATGTCCTATAAAAACCATCTAGATAGAAATTAAACTTCAAATCAATAATCTTTTGATTTTTCAAAAATAAACAACTATAACAATGAATGTAAATTGAAATTTAATAATCTGCCTCATACCCCTGTCAATGGCATGGAGCTATGAATCACAGAGGTCACACCATGCTCCATTGCCCTATGAACATCGGGAGGTGTCTCTACAGCCTGCATCATCTGGAAATAAAACAACATTATTCAATTACGAAAACTATAATAGTGATGCAAATCATGGCTCCTAACATACACACACATTCATCTAAACATGGAAGTACACACAATAAAGCACACAAGTCACATACAAAAATCTAGTAAGTACAATTCATTCATTAAACTATTTATTTTATTACCTCCATGAAGCTTTGAAGTCCACCACCGCTGGCAGGTGTTGCCGTGAAATCTCCAATATTAACCTATTTAACATCCAAAATCAGATATTAGAATACCATTCATATAATGATGCTATTCACATGTAATATTTATAATTGTTTACTAGTTACATACCCCGCCAGTAGATGATCTAGTGTAATATGCAGGTGGAGAACCACTGAAAACTGCATCAACACTATGACCTTGAAATTTCATTAAAATCATCAAACTAAATTAGTTAATCTTGCATTTCAAAAATAAAATTTAATAAATTAAATTTAATAAACTTGCTAATATTTACTTGAGTATCAAGGCTGAAAGTCTCACTCAGGAGGGTATCTGTCATCACCATCTACTCAGCTGTAGATGTAGCCTGTGCAACTGCGTCCTAACTATCCATGGGGTCATAACCATAGGTTGACACGTAAGTCTAACAAGCATGGGGTGGGACCCTACTCCTCGCACTATCTCCCAACCCACTCTGTGCTGCAGGACTGGCATGCTCTATGATGCTCTGGGTCAAGGCACTAATGGACTGAATGTATCGACCTCAACACTCTCCTTCACAATGGAAGGGATAGAAACATGCTCATGGGCTGGTCTGCTGATTACTCATCTCACTGCCCACTATGGGTCAACACGTACCTCTGGTCTATCTTGTGCTGACCCCCCACTTCTACCCTGGAAGTACTGCATATCAAAATAGTTTGGCACTTTATTGAGGACAAACTCGCAGTAGAGTTTGCTCAAAAAGTATTGTGGGACCTCATTATTATTGCATGGAGGATGGTCAAAAACCATCCACCACCTCTGCCCAAAATTGTCCCTTATCACTTGGTTGTTGCACCAATGGATAGGGAACCTCTTGCATGTAATGGGTGGAGGTTGATTTGTTTGTGGGTTTGTGAAAATCGAACACAAGTCTAATTTTGTAATTTGTAATTTTTTCACATCTTGGTATGACAGCTTGTCTGCATAATAGTCTCTAAACTCTCTCCTCTTATCCATCCAACTAGATATTTGCTTGCTAATTGAATTTACATTTGATAACATAGATTCAAGAAATTCAGCAAGCATGGACCTATGCAAGGTTGAAGTGGAAGGATCTTTCAACCTTGCAATCATATCTTCAATTTCTTTTCTATTATTTTCAATTTGCCCAATTAGATTTTCTTGTGTTCCAAGGGCATGTCAAGGAATGGATGGAGGAGGTTGTTGTTCCGTAGGTATTTCCTCCTCAGGATTTTGTGGATTTTGAGGAGGAGGAGGAGGTGCATTAACATTTCCTAACAATTAACAAAATTTACATAAAAAAATCAACTCAAACCTACCTATTTAGAAACAAATTCAAACAAAAAACAAATAAAACTCACTCCTTTGGTGTGCTCGATGTCGTGGCAGAATTTTGGCAATGAATCGATAAGATTTTGGTGTTCAATTGACTTTTCCCAAATGCAAGCGTGCTTCTTAGGTTTTGTAGGCCATGGGTATAGAGGAAAACAAATAACTGAAATGAGCACAAATGCTCTTTTTTTTAATTTATAGCTAGTCATAATGCGCTCGTGTTATGCATTAATTTTTTTTTTAAAACAATTTGGCCACTTTTTGGCCCCCCAACTTTTTGCACTTACCCATATATGAGATAAATAACTATGTGGAACACTTCTTTTCTGTTCATGTAGATTGGTCCAATGATGTATTCAATCTTACCCATTGTATCTTTTCATGGTTACTGGATGTAGGCAAACAACTGAGTTATCATCATTAATGGCTTCATCTACCATTAGTTGATTCACAACCTTCTTTTTATGTTTGAGGAATATGGCTAGTGAGGTAGTAGAGGGAACACCATTTCTCTCTCTATTGACCAACATATGATGGAACATGTTCACTTGATCAAATATGACACAAATTGAAAATAGATAAAGTTATACATGTTATGCAAACCAAGATTGTGTGTAGCATCTACATTCGGTTTCATTTTTTGTTCTTTAGAATATAGTTTTCTCTCATTTGTTTCTGTTGTTTCCTCCTTAACTAGAAATATCCTCCCCACTTTCTTTAATTCTTGAAAAGATGGTTCTTGTGTGCCCATGTTTAAAATAATTTTAGTTTTAGTTTTTCTTTCTGAGTGGTTTTAAAGGTAGTAGATGTTAAAAAATCAGGATGTATTTTAACCTTAAGTGGATCAATTTTTTAAACTTGTAATGTGTAGATTCATTCTAGAGAGATTGGCATGCATTCCTAGAGCTTAAAGTGCATGTCCACCATCTTGTACAATATGTTTAACATTAAATTTGAGCTACTTTAGGTAATTTGATGATATAAAGGGCCACTCATGTACAAACAAGAAATGTTTCATGTGCATTAAAATGGCATGGGTCATGCCCCACTTTTATATGTCAACATTTTGTGTGCATGAATGATAGTGCATATGTGGCATTGTAAAAGCAAGAAGATGAGCACTTTGCATACGATGTTGATTGGCAATGACTAACTAATCCATTGAAAAAATCAATGAAATGCTCCACATCTTTAGTATAAAAGAAGGATTGTCATCGTGTTCGAGTTGATACTACTAATTTGTGGAAAAAATTGAAAACTCATTTCAAAATGACTCACTAAAACCTATCAATCTACTTTACACTAAAGAAAATTATACTCATTTACACATGGCTATTAGCATGCCCATTGCACATGGAAGTGCATTTGCTATTTAAACATCTTCTCTACCATAAAACACGACCTTCCTCCATGTGTATGTACATCAAGCTCATCCTCCTATCGTGAATACCATGAGTTTTTTTTTAAAATAAAATAGAATAGAATAGAAGGTTTTTCAATGTTCACAAGATTAAAAGGTAGTCTATGCGATAGTTGACCATCCATTTTATCTTTCTCTAATGTTCATCTTTTTCTATTTATCTTGATGATGAATTTGTCAATTTTCTCTACCTTCACCTCTTTGAACATATCTTGTAAACAAACCACTGCTAAAGTATTTGCATTTTTGGTTTGAATGTGACTATAGGCTTTACACTTCAAAATAAAGTGTTTCTTTGACTCAACTATCTTGACTGTGTACAAGAAACAAACCCTCTCCTCCAATTCTTATTTTGATCTCTTCCATCTTCTTGTTTCACATGAAGATGATGTGAGTTAGTCCTTAATTGTGCTATAAGCATCTTTGCTTTCTAGGTGATATTTGTCCCTATATAGGGCTTTTGATGGTGATCATATATGTAAGGTAAAATTCATCAAGATAATATTTTCTCTTTCTCCCTAATGTCTTTTCCCACATAACCTTATGGAATTCATTCATAACAAATGCCTTTATGTCTTTGTTATTATTTGGATATGCATTCAAGTCGATGTTCCATTTGTTTCATTCAAGTCTTATCTCTTGTTCAAGACCTCTTTGTAACACCCTTAGGCCATCTATATAAATAAGAGGAAGAAGACCACATGTGAGACTTGTTTATTTTAAAATCTTGGAATATCTTTACCCAAACAAGTGTGGTAGGACTTGTTTATTTGATTAAGTTATGTGTTATTAGTTTGGTTAAGTTATACCTTTATTAAGACTAGTTTTTAAATTCTATTGTTGCATGTTGAGGTTAAAATCTTCTATAATAATGATCAAATTGTTCAAATTTATATTGAATAATACATTATCCACAATAAAAATTAAATATTATATAATTACTTATAATTTAAATATAGATATCATAAATGTATTAGATTTATAAATATAATATTATTAAATATATTATAAGTATTATTAAATTTATAAATACTAGATAATAGTTATTAGTACATAATAATGTAATGGTGAAACTTGCATATCCATGCCAATTCCCATTTAGTTTTGTACCCATTCAGCAAATGGCACAATCTTGTGGTGAAGTTAGGCTCCTTCCCCATGTCATTGCTGTTGCAAGTATGTGCCTAATCGATGTTGTCATTGAAGTCAACATATCTTTGTTGTCATTGGTGTCAACTGTATCCTTATCTTTTGATTGATTAGAAGCCTTATATGTTGAGGACATTGAGAAAGTTAGCCCTCCAAAAGAATCAGAAAGGAAACAGTGAATCATAGTGAAGATAGTGAGTTGTATACTGAAGAACAATCCAGAAGATTGCTCCACATTTCTTGTAGATTGAAGATCTTGGTCTGCGGATTGGAAGTTATTTAGAGGCATGTCTGAAGATGTTAAATCCTGAGTTTGAGCCTCCAGTATGAAGATTTGAGTTACATTCACCAGAGTAAAACCTTCTTTTTTCTGATTATTCACTAGTGATAGAGAGAAAGTATTTTGCTCCACATTCTTCCGCATTGAAGTATTTTGCTCTGTAGTTCTAGAGGGAAGTCTGGGATGATGATAAGTACCTACAACGACAATGGTTCATGATTTTGTGGTCCACAAGCTATCTTTATTTTATGACAGTTGAAGATAGTGAAGTTCATGTGCTCTGGTGTGAAGAATCTCATGGATAAAGTGGTTAGAGTTTGTGTAGTTGGTCCTAGTGATTACAATGTGCTTGTGGATGCCTCCTGATCGTGTTCCTGCATTTACATTGGTCCATGTTAAGGGATTGAGATTATGTTTGAAGATTATTTCCAGATAACATAACATGTAACCAGTCTTAGCCAACTTGGTTAATTCCAGTGATTGTGGAGATCTCTTGAAGATTGTAGAAGCATGTTGTGGCATCGAAGATAATGTTTGAGTCTCAGCTAAGGCGTGGCGTGATCCGCATACATCTTTACTACATTTGGACTTAGCCTAATTTTGTATTAGGTCAAGACCTATTTTGTAAATGTTTGTAATCCTGACCTTGGAGATTGTTCCAATGGTTGATGATTGTAATGCCGACCTTGATGATCATTCCAAGGATGATGTAGTGTATAAATACTTGTAATCTGATCATGGAAAAGTTGTCCTTGTGTGAAAATGTAAAGTTAAGTGAATAAGTGTAAAAGGCAGAGTAGAGAAGAGGAAGAGTATTGCGCTTGAATGGAATTGAATTCAGGCATGGAGTAGATACTAACATCTTAGTTCAAAACCCTTGGCAATGAGCCACCCCTTAGCAATGAGCCACCCCTTGGTAGTGAGCCTTTTCTGGGTAGTGAGCCCTATTGGTAGTGAGCCTCTGATTTTTGGTATTGCTATAACTTATATATCTGGTGGACTAACATCCATCATGGTTTCTCCCTTAATAGGGTTTTCCACGTAAAAATCTAGTGTCACTTATGTATGATCTTGCAATTGTGTTTATGTTTTTGAGTTTATGCTTTCATGATTAAATCATAATAAACAATAGACAAGTGTTTAATGTTTTAAGGTGTAGAATTAGTTAAAGATTCGACACAACTGATTCACCCCCCTCTCATTTGTCTGGTTCATTTCAACAATTGGTATCAGAGCCAAGTTCCTCAGAAGAAAGCTTGACTGCTTGAGGCTGATCTAGGATGTCGTATAAGAAGAAAAGTCCGTTGTTCGTTGGAACGAACTACTTCATATGGAAGATCTGAATGAAAACCCATCTCCTATGCTTGAGCTATAGTATTTGGAAGATAACCAAAAATAAGTATAAAATACCAAAGAATGGTCTGCAAACTGAAGATGAGATCAAGAAATTTGAGTTGAACATAAAAGCCAAATATGCCTTGGTAAGGTCCTTATTCGACACTGAAGTAACAAAGATCATGGAGCTAGAAACTACTTATGAAATATAGGAAAAGCTAAAGAATCTGTATGAAGGAGATGAATCTATGAAGAGCAGCAAGTTGCAGAGTTTGAAGGCAAAATATGAATGTTTGAAGATGAGTGAAGATGACAAAATAACAACCTTCATGTAGAAGGTCAACGAACTTGTGAGTAGCATTAGAAGTGTGGGAGGAAAAATTGAGGATATTGAAGTTGTGAACAAAATTCTTAGATCACTGCCTAAATCATATAGTCATAAAGTGGCCACAATTGAAGAAGTAATGGCAGTGACAAAGATTACAAAAGATTAGCTGCTCGGGAAGCTGACAACCTTTGAAATGAGAGAACTTGGTGATTCACTTCCAAAGATAGAGACTACTTTCAAGGCCAACACTTCAGAAAGAACCCCTAGATCTGACAAGTACAATGTGGAACCAGATCATGAGCTTGAAGAACTTGAAGCCAACTTTGTTAACAATCTGCCCAGAGGAACTGGTAAGTTCAAAGGCAAACTACCTTTCAAATGTTTTAGTTGTGGTAAAGTTGGTCATTATGCTTCTAGATGCCCCACAAGAGTTCCTAAGCCAAGACCTGATAGACCTAGGATTCCAAAGAAATGTTATTATGTTGAAGATCTTGATGATGATGGAGTATCAAATGGTGAACCAGATAATTCTAGTACTTCTGGTAATGAATGCTTGTTTATTGCTATTAAGGAAGAACTTGTGACTATTAATCCTGCTAGTTGTGTGAAGGAAGAAAAACTAGTGGAAAGTGCCTTGGCTGCTCAGGTTGTTGAAGATAAAGATGAATGGGTTATTGATAATGGATGCTCTCGTCACATGACTGGTGACAAAAGTAAGTTCATAAATTTGGAAAAATATGATGGAGGACTGGTTAGGTTTGGTGATGACACAACTGGTAAGATTTGTGGAAAAGGATCCATTTCTTTTGATGGCAAGCATAACACTGATGATGTCTTACATGTGAAGGGATTACAACATAATCTCTTGAGTGTTGGTCAGATGTGTGGCAAAGGTTATGATCTCATATTCAAGGACAATGGATGCAATATCTTGGAAAGCTCTGGAATAGTGATTGCAACTGGTAAGAAGACAAGAGGTAACATTTATCATTTGAAAGGGACTAATGAATATTGTTTGTTGGCTCAGAATGATGAAAGTTGGTTGTGGCATAGAAGGTTGTGTCATATCAATTTTGACAACATTGTGAAGATAAGTTCCACTCAGGCTGTAAGAGATTTGCCCAAGCTTGTGAAGCCTACTGATACTTTGTGCAAGGAGTGCCAATTTGGAAAACAAACAAAAATAAGTTTCAAGAGCAAGGACCAATCTATTAATGGACTACTGAAATTAGTGCATACAGATCTATGTGGACCTACCAGTGTTACATCCCCAATTTTTGTCTTGCTAATACTTTTTACTTTTACTTTGATATAGGTAAATCTATTTTGATGTTTAGATTAATATCAGGGAAAGACACAGATTCTATTGAATGTCATTTATGAATTATGGAAATGATTATGTTATTGTCAATTTAATAATTACATTATGAGAATTTGGTTTATTATTTGAATAATGATGCACTGATCGTAATCTATTGATTTCAAGTCTTATACAAGATTACAGGTTTTTAGATGACTCTCAGACAGAAGAGAGAGAGTATCTTTTGAGGAGAGAGATATAGACCTTGGGTTATGAGTGATTAAATTTGCCAAACGAGAATGAGTGTTTAATGAAAATGTGAACCAGTATCGTTAGAGGTAAGTCATGTCTTGTCAGTGTACTTTTGAATCTAATCGACAGGTAGTCGATATCTTTGATTCTTTTCTAGTCAAGTCATTTGTGAGTCGACATAGTTGTTTGTGAAGTAAATGACATCGTCTGAGTAGAACTGTGACCGTTTACATTTAACGTAAATATTATGATGTCATGGTTGTGTTATTATTCTTGAGTCACTTAAGGTTTTATTGTCAACGTTTAACATCAAGGATGATCTCGTCAAGACAAGATGACGTGATTTATTGTGAGACTGTGTAGGGGAGACAAGCTAGACCCTTCCACAGTATTCGTAAGTCTTTCGATTTATTGTTATTATCATATTTTGATCTAGGCTTATACTATCACTTAGGATAGGTGCCATGTTGAACCATATTTATTTGTATAAACAAATATATATGTAATTATCAATTGAGGACAATACCTCATGACTGTTAATAATGCTTACTCTTATGATCAACCGTAGGCAAATATTTTAGAGTGCCTTCATTGTAAATGAATAGTGGATTAAATCACTCTTTGTGATTGTTAAATGCTCAATGATGGTTTAAATGTCTTGTCGGCCTCTTTGAAAGAGGAGTGGTGTTTATTCTAACCACATTCATTGAGCTCCCACAAAGGACGTTCACATCGTCGACATATGTTGAGTTTTACATTTTAATAGCTATCAGTTGAAACTGAATCATCAAGCAGATTGTTTTGAATTTAATATGTTTTAAAACTACAAAGAGTGGGGAACGAGAGTTGGGGTGACTCATTATGAGTCTCACTTAGTCGATGACATGAACATTGAGTGTTATGTTATTTGCAAAGAGATTATCATTGGAAGGATAAGCTTGGGGTAGAAAGATCACGGTGAGCAGGGAGATACCAAGTTAGAGGAAGAAGATAATGTGGTTGGTTTTGGGTGACCACATAAGCATTATTATCTGCAACTCTTTCTCAGCCAAGGTCGTCGCTACCAGGTATTAGTCCTGCATTCTATGCATTGACAGGCAATGAAAAATTGCATGTTTATTTTGTCCATTGCATTAAATGGTTAAGGGTAAATGTTTATGCATGTAGAGTTTATTCCTTAAGCTCTTTGTATTTATTCAAAACAAGGAGAGTCAACTATGTCAAATAGAATATAAAGTCATGGTAAGATTGTTTAGTATCATAGTAAAAACCACAGGGCGTCGATTTAGCCTGCAAAGGCTGATGCAAGTAATATCATTGAATTCTATTTCCTTATCACACAAGGCTGACCCTATACATATTGTTTTAAAACTGTTATACATGTCAAACTATCATATGGAGAATCAAATGACTTTTGTAATCGTATACTTGAAGAAGGATATCGTAGTTATCAAGAGCCTTGTAAACTAGTTGCCTCAATGAGTGAGTTTCAATATGAGGCCAATCGACGATATATATATATATATATATATATATATATATATATATATATATATATATATATATATATAAGTTAATCATGATATAGAGTTTCCTTGAAATTAGTGCAAATGATACTTGATAGGAAAACTTACTAGTTGTGAGTAATATGGTTTAAAGTATTAAATGGTTATATTATCATTTTAAAACCATTCTTGGTTTAGTTTATGTGTGTGTGTGTGTGTGTGTGTCAAAAACGATTCCTTATCAAAAGAACTTAGACTCTTGGTAATCTATGGTAACTATGGTATAACGAATTAAGTGGTAGAAGAACTAGGGATAGTTTGGAAAATGCAATAAATATCATAGGACCATCTTTATTGTCTACTCTATTAATCTTGATGAGTATAGCATTATAGTAAACCATTATGATAGAATAGACTAAGTCTATCTAGAAATGACCTTGTGTAGAATCATATATGAGTATATAAGTAGTGATGGTTAAAGACATCACGTAAAGGTAAGTTGAAAGTATTCATACTCCTTTGTATAGGAGTTATTATCTATTACAGAACCATAATATTCTTAACCTTGGTTGACTTAAACCAAAGGTCATTTATAAACCTTAGTCTCATAGATATGAGATATGGATATTTTGAAATATTAGATTACCCAAGGGTTATTATGAAAACCCTAGAGTCGAATATGAAACCAAATGATTAGTTATGTCATATAGACTTATCTAAGTCAAGAAAACGATTATCATGACAGGATGTTAAACTATTTACATAAACATAGTTGTTGAGGATAAACTGCGAGAATACGATAGTATCCAAGTCGAGTAGGGGTGGGTGAACACTACGACCACGTTCATTATGAACGTTATTGATATTAAAACTTTGGCCAAAGTAATGCATTCATTTTCTACATGCATTGTCAGTTCACTATATCTAGATTGCACAACCTATCAGAAATCATACTTAGCTAGAGGGTATCTAGGGTTGTATGGTTGATAAAGTTGTGTAGGATACAACACTATGTACTCGGGAAGGCAAATTACCACTGGCCACCTTTGGTCTATATCCCTCATGAAGGGTAGGGCCACTTCCTATGTGGAAGATGTGTGGGAGACTGCTGGTCTGTGGATGGAGGTAAATCACTAGAAAGATACTCTCTCTCTCCAAGCAGAAAACATGCCAGGGCTTGTGATAAAGATGTCAGATATTCAAAAGCAATAATTATTCCAAATTTGTTTATGTAATTGATTTACTTTTGTAGATGTTGTAATTGATAAAGACAATATGATATATTGTATCATGTAAGAGAATCTTGTAAATTGTTGTTACTTGATTATATATTAATTATAAGAAAAAATTTCTCTCATTTTTACCTTGTTGAATTACTCTATGGTAAATTTCTGGTTTTACTATGTTTTTAGAATGTGGATGTTACAACTAGAGTAAGAAGTCTACAAGGAGACAGGTATTTCATGTTACTGATTGATGATTATTCTAGAATGACTTGGGTTACCTTCTTAAAAGAAAAAGCAGAAGCCCTAGAAAAGTTCAAAGCATTCAAGGAAATGGTTGAGAACGAGCTAGATTTGAAGATAAAGTACTTGAGGTATGATAGAGGTGCAAAGTTTACATCAAATGAGCTTAACTTATTCTATGAGGAGCAAGGGATAAAGAGATAATTATCTGCACCTAGGACTCCACAACAAAATGGAGTAGTTGAAAGGAAAACTAGGACAGTTCAAGAGGCTGCTAGAACAATGAAGGAGGTTGACCTTCCGAAAGTATATTGGAGAGAGGCAATTCACACTACTGTATACATCCTAAATAGAGTCCAAGTCAAAGGTAATAGTTCTAAGACTTCTTATGAATTTTAGTATGGTAAAGTTCCTACTGTGAAATATTTCAAAGTTTTTGGAAGTAAGTGTTATATCAGAAGAGATGAAGATCTAGGTAAGTTTGATGCAAGATGTGATGAAGGTATCTTCCTTGGATACTCTACCAAGAGCAAGGCCTACTGGTGTTACAATAACAGGTTGAAGAAGATCATTGAGAGTGAAAATGTCAAAGTTGATGAAAGAAAGGAAAAGGTATCAAGTGGATATGAATTTGATGAACCGGATGTCCCTGCAAGCAAAGTAGTAGTGCATCAAGAAGAAAACTCAGAGGAAGAAGAAGAACAAGCTCTAGAAATCATTACTAAGACACCTAGGTATGTGAAGTTAAATCATTCTGAAGATCAAATCATAGGAGATAAGAGTAATGGAGTTTAGACCAGAAGAAGAGCCGCTAATGAACAAGTTAGTTATTGTTTGATTTCTCAAGTGGAACCTAAAAATGTAAATGAAGCCTGTAATGAAGAAAATTGGGTAAAGGCCATGGAAGAAGAACTGATGTAGATAGAAAAGAATCAAACTTGGGATCTTGTTCCCAGACCATTAGATAAAAATGTAATTGGCACCAAATGGGTCTTCAGGAACAAGATGAATGAGAATGGTGAAGTGGTAAGAAACAAAGCAAGGTTGGTATGCAAAGGATACTCTCAAGCTGAAGGAATAGATTTTGAGGAAACATTTGCACTAGTGGCAAGGATTGAAGCAATAAGAATGTTTTTAGCATTTGCAGCCTACAAAGATTTCAAGGTATATCAAATGGATGTAAATTCTGCATTCTTGAATGGAGAATTGGAAGAAGAAGCCTATATTGAACAACCAGAAGGATTCCAATCATCAGATCAGGGTGACATGGTGTGTAGATTGAAGAAATCATTGTATGGACTAAAACAAGCCCCCAAAGCCTGGTATGCGATATTGGATAAATATCTGATATAGTTAGGGTTTAGTAAGGGTACTATTGACAACAATCTCTATTTCAAGATCAATGATGAACAAATCCTAATTGTTGCATTCTTTGTTGATGACATTATCTTTGGAGGCAATGAAGATATGTGCATGGTTTTTGCTGGGGAAATGCAAAATGAATTTGAAATGTCCATGTTTGGTGAGATGAATTTCTTTTTAGGTCTACAAATTAATCAATTAGATAAAGGTATCTTCATTTCTTAGTCTAAGTATGTGAAAGAGTTGTTAAACAAGTTTGGGATGGAGGACCCTAAACCGGTAAGCACTCCCATGGTAACTGGTTGTAAGTTGACCAAAAATGATGACTCACCTATGGCAGATCATAAAAGATATAGATCTATGATTGGAGGATTACTTTATCTGACCCAAACTAGACCTGACATAATGCATGTAGTTTGTCTTGTGGCAAGATTTCAAGCAGAAAGGTCTAAAGAGTCACATGTGATGGAAGTCAAGAGAATACTAAGATATTTGAAAGGCACAATGGATTATGGTTTGTGGTATCCAAAAGACAATGATTTCATTCTTAGTGCATACACTAATGTAGATTGGGCCAGAGATGTGGATGATAGGAAAAGTACAAGTGGAGGTGCATTCTTCTTAGGAAAAAGGCTGGTATCCTAGTTAAGTAAGAAAGAAGACTCAATATCTCTGTCTACTGCAGAAGCATAATACATTGTAGCAGCATGTAATTGCACTCAAGTGTTATGGATGAAGCAGACATTGAAGGACATTAGAGTTGTGTATGAAGATCCAATTGCAATATTTTGTGACAATACAAGTGCCATAAACATATCAAAGAATCTAGTAATGCATTCAAGGACAAAGCATATATCCATAAGATATCACTTTCTGAGAGAAAAGGTGACAAAGAATGAAGTCAAGTTGGAGTATGTATCTACAAAAGATCAGATTGTAGACATTTTCACCAAGCCTCTGCCTAAGGATACTTTTGAGTATCTCAGAGAAAAGTTAGGGGTTATCACCCCTCCTACTCTAAACTAAGATGCACAAGAATGCATCAGTCTAGTGGTGCTTAGAGTTCTACTTTCAGATCTGGATTGATGCTTGTAAGGGCTACTTCTCAGGGGGAGTAGTCAGATGAAAAGAGTTTGGTTCAGAGAAACAGAGTGCAAGTATGTACCCTTTGCCATTAATGTCAAAGGGGGAGAGAAATCATGTGAAAAACTTAGAGAAGAAGGAATGTAGATATGTAAAGAGATAGGGGGAGAATCTTGTCTTGATGACTGCTACAATTTTTCACATCATATGTTGCCATCAAAGACAAAGGGGGAGATTGTTGCAAGTATGTGCCTAATCAGTGTTGTCATGGATGTCAACATATCTTTGTTGTCATTGTGTATCCTTATCCTTTTATTGATTAGAAGCCTTATATGTTGAGGACATTGAGAAAGTTAGCCCCTCCAGAAGAATCAGAAAGCAAACAGTGAATCACAGTCAGTTGCATATTAAAGAATAGTCCAGAAGATTGCTTTGCATTTCTTGTAGATTGAAGATCTTGGTCTGCGGATTGGAAGTTATTTAGAGGCATGTCTGAAGATGCTAAATCTTGAGTTTGAGCCTCTGGTATGAATAATTAAGTGAGTTACATTCACCAGAGTAAAACATGCTTTTTTTTTATTATTCATTGGTGACAGAGAGAAAGTATTTTGCTCCACATTCTTCTGCATTGAAGTATTTTGCTCTGTGGTTCTAGAGGGAAGTCTGGGATGATGATAAGTGCCTACAATGACAATGGTTCATGATTTTTTAGTCCACAAGCTATCTTTCTTCTATGACAATTGAAGATAGTGAAGTTTATGTGCTCCGGTGTGAAGAATCTCATGGATAAAGTGGTTAGAGATTGTGCAGTTGGTCCTAGTGATTACAATGTTCTTTTGGATGCCTCCTAATCATGTTCCTGCATTTACCTTTTTCTACATTAAGGGATTGAGATCATGTTTGAAGATTATTCCCAGATAATGTAGTATGTAACCAGTCTTAGCTAACTTGGTTAATTCCAGTGATTGCGAAGGTCTCTTGAAGATTGTAGAAGCGTGTTGTGGCATGGAAGATTGTGTTTGAGTCTTAGCTAAGGCGTGGCATGATCCGCATATATCTTTACTACATTTCCTTAGCTTAATTTTGTATTAGGTCAAGACCTATTTTGTAAATGTTTGTAATGTTGACCTTGGAGATTGTTCCAATGGTTGATGATTGTAATGTCGACCTTGATGATCATTCCAAGTCTGATGTAGTGTATAAATACTTGTAATTTGGTCGTGGAAAAGATGTCCTTGTGTGAAAATGCAAAGTTAAGTGAATAAGTGTAGAAGGCAAAGCAGAGAAGAGGAAGAGTATTGTGCTTCAATGGAACTAAATTCAGGCATGGAGTAGATGCTAACATCTCAGTTCAAAACCCTTGGCAGTGAGCCTTTTTCTGGGCAGTGAGCCCTATTGGCAGTGAGCCTCTGATTTTTGGTATTGTTATAACTTATATATCTTGTGGACTAACATCCACCATGGTTTTTCCCTTAAATAGGGTTTTCCAAGTAAAAATCTGGTGTCACTTGTGTATGATCTTGCAATTGCATTTATGTTTCTGAGTTTATGCTTTCATGATTTAATCATAACAAACAATGGACAAGTGCTTAATGTTTTAAGGTGTAGAATTAGTTAAAGATTCCAGACAATTGATTCACCCCCCCTCTCAGTTGTCTGGTTCATTTCAATAATTACTCATCCATTTACACACACTCTTACACATTTATCCTCTACCTCATCTATGTACAAGTAAATTCTAATATATTCACCTAGATTGTGAATTAAATATGCCGATCCACACACCCATCCCTAACATTCATTATCCATCTTGATCTTATAGTTTCTTTTGTCTTGGGTTATTTCTACATGGGCAAAAGATGAATCCCGTGTTAGAGTGCATAATATGATTGCATATCTATTTTATTATCCTAGGTCTTTTATGCATAGGATAAGATTGCTTAGGTGTTGACTTGTATGTACATGTCACATTGTGAGGAGCATCTTCTCTCACCCATATGTGTCATGTTCATAGAAAGCATCTTCTATTATTATAAAGTCTTGTTTTAATTTGGCTCCTTCATAGTGACTCACTTGGTGACTTACCTAGTTGTCATATGATAGGACTCTTCTCAATTAGTTCTTTTAAATACTCCTCTTATACTCACATTTGAGAAATGAGCCTTTTATGTTATCCTAACCTTGCACGTGGATCTATTATTCTTATTCCTCTTATTTATGTGTTTATGTTCTTTGTTTATTGGAATAGTGCATTCACTATTGTAGCTTGCTGCACTCATCTAGATCATGGCCTATTTGAGTCTTTGAGGTGACTTCAACATGGTATCAGAGCCATAGGGTGAGAAGGAGGTCATTCATGTCTAGAGAAAAACAAAGAATTCAAGAAGCTCGTGTTTGCAAATAACATCTTTGGGGCATCTTGGCATGATTTTGACACTTCCATTGCATCTGCAATGTTCGAAAAGCCCAATGGGCACCTTTGGCTTGCAAATTTTTGTTTTCATTTCCATCTATTTTAATTCTTTGGTTTGAGGGTTTGTCTTTGGTCACAAGGGAACAACTATTTTCTAGATCATTTTGGGGCCAAACAAATTGTTCCATTGTGTTTGGAGTGGTGAAAAACCCCTAAATCAATTGTTAAATTGTCAAAATTGGAGTAGGTGTAGCAGATGCAATTTTTTAAAGCCATATGACCATAAGGCACAACACATTGCTATGTAAAAAATACTTATTATTTCTACTTTTGTAAATTTTTTTTTATTAAAAAAAAATTAAAAACATTAATTGGGCACTTGTATAATGCAACAACCTAGTGCTAAAATTGTTTTAAATTAAAAAAAACATTTTCTTGGAGGACATGGGGCACCCCATACCCTTTGTACTCCCCTACCATGGCACAAAGGTGACAAGGGCAAGGCCTCACACCCCCCACTAGCAGCGCACCTTTTGGGAGCTATGTTGGGAGGGGGGGTAAATCCCCCACCAAAAATTTGTAATATTTTTATTTAACAATTTTTTTTTAAATTAAACAAAAAATAGAAGTGTTGTACCTCCAACCTAGCTCCACCAAGCTACCACCTCCATCGGTGGGGCCACCCAACAATCACCAGGGGATAGACCCCTCTTTAATGAGTTTTTCATTTTAGGAAGGCAACTTCAAAGGCCTCTAACTTGCTTTTATGGAGGTGTTTTTTCGATCATTTTTTTAAAAAATGGGGCAGAATTTCATTCTCTCCATGATGGTGTAGATGATTTTAATTTAGACATAATTTTTTTTCTCATTGATCTTGTTGTGTAGTTCTCATTTTGGGAACTTTGACAAGCCATAATTTTGCATATGGACTCCTTTTTGGGTTTGATTTTTTTCAAAGTGTGTCTTTTTCTTTACTTCATAGTGGTTCTATCAGTTTCCTCTCATTTTGTAGTAGAATTATATTTTCATCATGTGGTCTTTTTTGGATATTTTAAGAATCCACAACATGCATTTTTAGATTTGTAAATACACTGAAATAAAGTACCACTATTGTATTTTGTGTTTTGGGGAATTCTTGCACATCAGATTGGGCCTTTCTTATACTTGCACTATTTTATGAAGTGCCATGGGGGTTTGTTGTGTGCATGCCATGTTTGCCATCACAACCTTGTCCGATGAGTATCTCTCCACAACAATGAAGAATTCAAGAGATAATTGCATCTTTTGATTCTACCCTCATGTGAGTGTGTATTCTTCTTGCACTACAAGAGAATGTCTTGATCTTGCACATCACATCATATTAGACCTGATGTTGCTACTACATCTCCTTGCACTACATTGTGACACATGTTCAGTAGATTTGTCATACCTCTCCCTTGTCAACATTATGGAGGGTATCATATGTGAAGAGTAAAATACTCTACATTTTGTTTTTGAGTTTCAGTTGTGCGAGCTCCAATTTTGTGTGTGTTTCAATTTTTGTAGTGGGGGTTTTGATACCGAGCACGAGTGCAGGGTTTCCATTTTTGCCTAAATTTTGCCCAAGTCTTAGAGTGGAGCGGAACGTGTCAAGTGTCATCAGCTAGGACACATTCTAAAGTTTCTCTAAGTCACGCGGATGGTGCCACGCGTCCCTTTTTAATACTTGCGGAGCATGCCAAGTGTCGGCATCCGAGGTTCAGTTTCTTATAAATTTCAACAACCCCTTTAATGTATCTCAGAGTATGGTGGGTCCCTGTTTTAAAGTCTCGATGAGCGCAGAAGGCACCAAGTGGTAGATGCGGAGAGTTTTTAAAGTTTCTTTTAGTTACGCAGATGGTCCCGCGCATCCCATATAGTATCCGCAGAGCACGCCAAGTGTCGATATCTGTGGCTTCTTCTTTTTGTTTCATTGCTAAGTAAAGACTGTTGGTGGGCCCCGGTAAAGTAGCTAGAGTTTAAGCGGAATGCGACATGTGTCATCATCCACGTGAACCGTTTCAGTTTCCAAATGTTTCTAAAGTTTCAAAGGCTCAGCGGAGACTGCCATGTGTCATCTTCCACGGAACTCGCAATAGTTTCTAAAGTTTCTCAAGGTTATGCGGAAGCCACCACGTACCACTTGCTAAGTGCAGCGGAAAGCACCACCTATCCCTATTCCTTTTTTGAGACTGCTCGGGTGAGAAGTGTGGTGGGTCCCATTTTTGGTAAATGATTAAAGGTTCGAGGCAGCGGACCATGACAGATGTCAAAGCTGGAGCACTCCTAATATAAAGACACAGTAAAGACTCCAAAGAAGCAGAAATCACCATGTATCTTTTAGTAGGGGCCGCGGATGCTGCCATGTGTCATTTTTTGGTGCTCCCTGAAGAATGAGACAATTTTCAAGAAAGGCACACGGAAGGTGCCATCTGTCTCGTAGGTTTTATTTCTCAATGTTGCAGACGCTGCCACGTGCTAGTTTCCTGTTGTTCTAGAAAGATGAAGGAGTTTCAAGTAAGGAGCGCGTATGTGTGCCATCTGTCTCAAGGATTTATAGTTGCAAAGACCTATGGAAACTACCAAGTGTCCTCACATGTTTCACAGTGGGAAGTGCCACATGTATCCATTTCAGCCAATGAACTTGCGGAGGGGCTAACCATCTCAGATCTGAAAGATATCTTTTGTCAGACACTTTCAATTAAGTTCCAGTTCGGTTAGGCCGTTGGGATTTGATCATGCGTGCAATCTTGAGCTAGTCCTGCGCTATAAATATGGGTCCAAATTGCATTTTCAAAGATAGAGGAGGAGATAGAAAATTTTCTGCATATAGATTGTTATTAGAGATTCAAGAGAAGTTTTGAAGATCTTTTGCTATGACCAGTAATATCATTTTGCCTTTGTTCTGTTTTCTTGGTTCAGAAAGTTTGTATAACTATGCATACATCATTGCCTTTTATGTGACTGGAAAATTAATAAAAGATAGAGTTTTGTGCCTTTGCTGATATTTTCTGTGTTATTGCAAGATCTTCTAAGTTGTGAGCCTTTGATTCTATTTGTTTCATCTTTTATATTGATCATGCATTGTTTGCTCTTCAATGTAATTGAATTCTAAAAATAGCTTCACTGTGCTTAAGTGTTAAGGAACAAATCACATTCAGGCGCATCGCCATAGTTAAATTTCCCTTTCATTGCATTTGTGTTTCTATTTAGTTTCTATCCCTTTCTCTCAAACACAATTAAGCAAAGAAGAGCCAGCTTCTTTAAAATCTGGAGGTTGTTTCAGGTCGCAAGTCCTACATTCCTAAAACTTCCCATGTTGGTGTTGGGAACAACGCAATTCTAAGCATCAATAGTTTTTGGCTGTATGAACCAGAGAGCTACAAGGAGTCAGAGCTGTGGACCTGTAACGAGAGCTCAATTTGCTGAGAACCTAGGTATTCTTTTGTCACCATTGATAACTAATCCAAGAAGAAGGGTCAATAAGTTTACAACGCCACCAAGAGCCAACATGGGAGCACCTGTGGCCCCAAGGAATTATGCAAATTGGAACACTGGCAGTCCCCTAATCCTCCCAGTACCACCAGCCACTTGGGATCCTATTCCAACAAATGCCCTGAAGGCTCTGCCCAAATTTAGTGGGGAAGATTCCAAAACACCTGAGGAGCATCTACAAAATGTGTCTGATGTCTGTGCTATACATGTGATCACTTAGCAGAACGTGGCTATAAGGTTGTTAGTAGCTTCTTTTAAGGGAAAGGCTTTGGACTAGTATAGATCTTTGACCCCAAATACAATATCTACGTGGGATCAGCTTGGAGATGCTTTCTTTGCAAGATTTAAAGAAAAGGATGATAAGTCTTCTTTGTTGCAACAATTGATTACTATCAAAAGTACACCACAAGAAGTAATGACTAATTTCAATTCAAGATTTCAAAAGACTTGGGAAAGAATTCCTGCTACAGCAAGACCATTACCAGGTATGGCTATAGTATTTTATCTTAAAGCCCTAAATTTAGATATATTAGTAATGATTCAGTCACTTGGAGGTCAGACTCTGCCAGAAGCCTATGACTATGCAGTCAGAGCTGAAAATAACTTAATAGATGCTAGAAAGTTGCCCCCAAGACCTCCCATGCCCATGTTTCCAGAGATTACCTTACCTTTGCCTCAAGAAGCTCCTAATCCCATAGCCCCACCTATGTCTATGTATACATTTCCCCAACAACCTGCTAAAACTATTGTTCCTAGTCAGTCCTTTGAGATGGATGATGTCAAGAACATCTTAAGGATGTTTTCTAATGAGATAATTAACCTAAAAAGACAACAAAATCCCTATCCTAAGCCCCAATATCAAGGTTACCAAGGGAATAGACCTTCTTTTCAGCCAAATCAATACTAGGGCCCCCAGAGACAGGCCAATCCTCAGCCATCAAATCAATTAGTCACAATTCCTACACCCTTGCAGACTGTTCCTCCTAACCCAAATAGAGAGATTGTCCCAGGGCAGAATAATTATGCAGATGTCACCAATGCCTGGTGTTTCCCTTGTAATAATGCCCATATGCCTAGAGATTGTCCCGGGGGTAATCTACAGCAAAAGATAGCAGAGCAAGAAGAGTAGATGGACAAATTGCAAGTACTTCTGACAATCAACCCTACCAATCCCCTGGTTTGCAAAATTCAGTCCTAGTGACTTAGATGCAAGGGATGTCCTTACAGCAAGAAGAAGAAATAGCCTCTGAGCATGCTTTGTTTTCATGGATTGAAGATGAAGAGTCAGTATTCTTGAATGAAGCTTCTACTTCCAAGAAGCCATTGGTACAATCAGATTACTATACTAGAGCCAAGAGAAGGATGATGGAACAGCCTAGAGTCACAAATAATGAAATTATGGGAATTCCTCCATTTCAAGATCATCAAAATACAGCTGCTAGATAAGAAATATCTCAGCCAGTTCAAAACCAAGTGGTTTCTGGATAGATTCAAGAGAAAGCAAGGTACCCTTATTATCCAAAAACTCAAATACTAGGACCTATAAATGTTGTGGATCAGCTAAAGAGGACCCCTACCCACGTGTCAATATGGGACATGTTAGCTATTCCTAAGCAAAAGACACTATTGCAAGAAGCTCTGTAGGGCCAAGCAGTGCCTAAACATACTGGTACTAAAGGAGGACTTGCTGATAAAGAAAAGCTAAAAGACACTGTTCCTCTGTAGACAACAGCTCTTTTGAATACCACATCTGAGGTAGGTAGATCTAAGCCAGATCCATTTTATTTAACTTTAATAGTTGGGAAGAAACTTCTACACAATGCAATGATAGACTCTAGGGCTAGTACCACAGTGATGCCAAAGCAAATAGCAGATGCTTTGAAGATAAAATATGAGCCACTTACAAAAGGAGTTATGCAGTTAGATGGAAAGTTTGTGCAAACAATAGGAAAAATTAAACAACTCCCACTATAGCTGTATACCTGTCCCAACATAATTGTAAATCAAGATGTTGTAGTCATAGATATTTCCCCTGTATTTGGCTTATGTTTATCTAGAGATTTTACAGCCAAGATAAGAGGATACATGTCACTTGATTGGTCACACCTCATCTTGAGAACCAAATATGGGACTAAAATGAAGGTATTGTCTGAACCATTGTCAAAGGACCATATCACAAATGAACCAACCCCAAAGTTAGAAGCAGCTCATGCCATGCTAAATAAAGAGGAAAGAGTTTTTGTTGAAGAGATAGGGGACTGGACTGAACATGATCAACAAGAAGAAGATAACCAGTTGTTAACCATGACGTAGAGTGATCCCTTTAGAAACTATGACTCAACAGGGCTAGGCATTTATGTTATATTTGAAGAAGACCAGGAGATCCCTAATGTCTTAAGAAATGAGCCCTCTTTGACCCAAGAATCCATAAATGATTCAGGAATCTGGACCCTAAATTTTGATGGGGCTAGAAGTAAAAATGGAGCTGGAGCAAGAATTTGTCTTACTGCCCCTAATGGTGAAAAGATTTTAAGAGCCATTCGCTTTCATTTTGCCTGTACCAATAATGATGCTGAGTATGAATCCTTAGTACATGGGCTCATGCTAGCTAAGAAAAAGGGAGTAAAGAGCCTAATAGTGAAAGGTGATTATGAACTAGTAGTGAAGCAAATAAGAGAGAAGGCAGTGGCCAAGAATGTAAGGATGAGATCTTATAGACACAGAATTTGGGACTTAATAGAAGATTTTGAAGCTTTCAATATTGAAGTAGTCCCTAGAGCCCAAAATTCTGAGGCAGATAGGATGACACAAATTGGTTCACAATTTGATTTAATAACTGATCTAATGGTCAATAATGAGTTAGTCAAAGTTATTGTGAGGCCATCTATCCCAGATAATGATGAAAATTGGCAAGTCTTTGAAAATAATTTTCAAGTACTTTCATTTTTGCAATAGTCAGGAGAATTTGCTGATCAGTTACAACCCAAAATTGAAGAGGCATATGGTGATCAGATTATTCAACTAAAGTCAAACAATCTCCCTAAAGGACTAATTACCCTGGAAAACTTGTTTGACCCAGAAGATGCCAGCCTAGAAAAGAAGAGATTTCAAGCAAACAAAGAGGACTACTCTGAGATTCAAGTTAGTGAGGGGAGAAAATTGAAGGTTGGGAATTCTGCTACTCAATAGGAAAGAAAAAGGTTAATTGATTTATGTGAGAAATATGATAGGGTCATAGCCTGGACCTCTAAAGATCTCCATGGTTGCGATATAAATATCATTCAGCACACTATAGAGCTGGCTGAAGGATCTAAACCGGTCAGGCAGAAGCAGAGGCCAGTGAATCCTAGGATTGAACCTCTGATGGTGGATGAGTTGCAAAAACTATTAGAATCAAAGATCATTTTTCCAATTAAACACTCAACTTGGGTATCCAATCTAGTACCAGTCAGAAAAAAGAATGGTGACATAAGGCTCTGTGTGGATTTTAGAGACCTAAATAAGGCATCTCTAAAAGATCACTATCCCCTACCTTCTATGGAACAAATTTTGCAAACTGTGGCTAGATCAGAGAGATTCTCCTTGCTAGATGGTTTCTCTGGATACAATCAAATTTGGTTGGCTAATGAAGATCAGCATAAGACTGCTTTCACCACAAAATGGGGAACATTTGCCTATGCAAAGATGCCTTTTGGCCTTTCAAATGCTGGGGCTACATTTCAGAGGGCAATGGATGTAGCATTTGGAGAATTTATCAATAAAATCATTCTGATTTACCTAGATGACCTTACTGTTTTCTCTAAAAATGTTGCAGATCATTTTGACCATCTAGAAGCTATTTTTAAGAAATGCCAAGAGTTTGGAATATCCCTAAATCCTAAGAAATGCATTTTTGCAGTACCTCAAGGTAAACTATTAGGGCATATAGTGTCTAAAGAAGGAGTCTCTATAGATCCAGAGAGAGTCACTGCCATAATGAACCTATCTTTGCCAGTCAATAAGAAAGTAGTTCAGTCTTTTTTGGGGAAGGTTAATTTTGTCAGCAAGTTCATATCAGACTTTGCAGGCCTAATAAGACCAATGACACTGCTACTAAAGAAAGACCTGGTTTTCAAATGGACTACAGAAGGGAGACAGGCTTTTGAAGAGGTCAAGAAAGCAATTTCAACAGCCCCAGTATTGAGGAATCTAGACTTCTCTAAGTCTTTTATAATGTATGTCTATGGAGGAGAGTTCAGTGTTGCTGCTGTCCTAACACAGAAAGATGATCAACAAGAGGGAGAATATCCAATAGCATTTTTCTCAAGGACTCTTACGGAGTATGAAGCCAGGTATAACTTTGTAGAGAAATAGGCATATGCTATGGTAAAAGCCCTCAAGAAATTCAGACACATGGTCATAGGAAATAAGATTTTGATACTAGTAGCTCATTCGAGTGTCAGAGAATACATTATGGAAGGAGAGATCACTGAGAAAAGAGCAAACTGGATAACAAAGATTCTAGAATATGATGTGGAGGTTAGACCAACTAAACTTGTTAGAGGTAAGGGATTGTGCCAATACATGGCCCAAGACATGGAAAGAATGGTGACTGCTAAAGCAGAAAATGAGAATGTGTTGAGAATTCAGGAGATTGATTAGAATTCTTGGGTCACAAATAGGATTCAGTTTATGAAACATGGGATTTTTCCAAAAGAGCTCTCTTAGGACAAGAGGCGATACTATAGGCAGCAAGGGGTCCATTTTGTTTTAGTTGACCAAGTTCTTTTTAGAAGAAATACTGATGGTATACTCCTAAGATGTATAGAGAAAGGTGAGGCTCAAAGGATACTACATGAAATGCACCATGGAGTCTCAGGTGGACATTTTTCTGCAAGAACCATAGCTATAAAGATAAGTCAGGCAGGCTACACTTTATTTATAGACTGTTATCAACTGGTTAAAGAGTGCCAATCTTGTCAATATTATGTGGGGAAGAGAAGGAATGCAGCAATGCCCCTTAGTCCTATAATTGTTGATGAACCCTTTGCTCAATGGGGTCTAGACTTCATTGGAATGATTAATCCAATGTCAAGTATGGGACACAAATGGATTCTAACTGCCACAGATTACTTTACCAGATGGAGTGAGGCAGTACCACTCAAAGAAGCAACAAAAAAGGTGATCCTAGACTTTCTGGAGGGTATCACTACTCACTTTGGGCCTCCTCGTACCATAATTTCTGATAATGCTAAGGCATTTTTAGGGGCAAAAATATCTAACTTTGCACTAAAATATGGAATCTATCTGAAGACCTCTTCAAATTATTATCCTCAGGGTAATGGTCTAGCAAAATCAACTAACAAGAATCTGATTAGACTTATTAAAAGAATAGGGGCTGATCATCACAAAGAGTGGCATAAAGTGCTTAATATTGCACTGTGGGCTGATAGAATTACACCTAAACAAGTGACAAAGATGTCCCCGTATGAATTGGTCTATGGCAAGCCTACTATAATGCCCCTAAGCTTGGAAATTCCTGCTCTCCAGCTATTAAAACAGATTGAGATTGAAGAGAATGGCCCCATGCAAGTTAGACTTGCTGAGCTCCTGGAAGTTCAAGAAAAGAGGGATACAGCACATGAATCATTATTGAAACATCATAAAATAATCAAAGACTATTTCGATAAGAAGACTTCAAATCCTCATTTCGAGGTAGGCTCAGTTGTTTTAAAATGGGATGAGAGAGCTGCCAAGCCGGGTCGACACAGTAAATTTGAATCATTATGGATTGGCCCCTAGAAGATTCGTTCATGTAAACAATAAAATTTATTTGAGCTTGAAACAATGGAAGGCGAACCTGAAGAGATTCTTGTGAATGGGATCTACTTAAAGCATTTCAATTAAGTAGTGTCTTTCCTATGAATTATAGTTAGATAGTTTCCCTTTCTTGGTTGCTCTATTTTCCCGCTTCGTTTTCCTGCTCGTTCTTTAAATATGTGTTCTATGAACACGTGGCCACGGCTAAAGTCTCTTCAATTTTTGAGACTCTCGCATTTACTAAGTTTCTCTCCAATCCCCAAAATTCCCCAAGGTACCTTTGCGCAGCCACTTTTATGATGTGTCTGACACTTTGTCCCACGTAGATTTCATAAGATTTACTAACGGTTTTCCAATTTTAATGCCATTTATGAGACTTGATGTGTCATTAAAATACCCTAACAACAAGAGTTAAGGATTAACTGTGTCTCATTTGTTCCTACGACTACTAAGAAAATCCTGTTACCTACATTTTCAATTCATAGCAAAACCTGTTTCATAAGTGTGTCTTCCCTATTGTAAAGCTTCCATACTTGTTACATAAGTTTACCAATTCCCAGTGCAAATACAGATATGGTGGAGGCACAGTCTTCACAGCAGGGGCTAGGGATTTATGAGTCCATTGATAAGCTTCTCGCTAGCAAATCATATGCTTCAGCCCCTGCATAACCCTTAAGGACCTATCCAAGGACCAGGGTCCCCGAGGTTGGTTATGCAGTTGACCCAGCTAAATTACAGGATTTCACAGACGGTATTGCTGACCCAGCCCTTCAAAAGTCCAGCAAAGCTCTGCAAGAAGGGGCACACCAAAGATGTCTCCAGAAGGCTAAGGCTAAACAATTTGAAACGTTCGGAATGAGGATATGGACCTCTCAATTGGCAAAATTTATTGTCCCAAGTGTGCATTTATGCCCTGACCTGATTGAGGCATGTGCAGAATTGTTTCATGCACCCTCAAGCACCATTCAAAAGGGACCCTTCATGGTGCAAATTACACCAAAGGCTATCATGGACATGTTAGCCCTATACCATGACAGCACAGCCACGTTTCCCACCATTGCCAAAATACAGAAAACATGGGCAAACGTCAAGCATCAATTAAGGTTTCTCAATTCAGAGCTGCAGCTAGGAGATGAAAACACGCAAATGCCAGTATTGCCAACAGGAAGGGCACAATTTGCTCAGGCGAGCCAGGAAGCATTGTCTATGATGGCGTTTATCTTTGGAATGAAGGAGGACATTACTGTATATGACTGGCAGATTGCCATTTTGTTCAGAATGAAGACTGTGGACAAGTCTTAGGAGTTTTGACTAGACTTCTCGGAGCAGATTGCCTATTCGATGGCCGACCAACTCACCCATTTCAAATCAACAGGGGTTTTTAGGTATTCTTCTTATTTATTTCACCTCATGTTATATCAAAACCTTGCCATCTTTTCACAATATATGCATCTGAATATGTATGACCCAAATTTCGGTCACAATAGGACCATTCCTGTGTCCGCATGGACACATGTCTTATCCGAAACATCTGATCCCTATGAATTTTGGGAACTTTTTGTTGCCCCTGCCTTTAGTCACCTAAGCCTAGAGCCTGTTGAGAATAGGTTAACATTAAGTATCAGAGGCCTCATGGCAAATTCCCCCATTCCCTATGATTATTTCTTTGGGGCTCACTATACTATCATTAGGGTCCATGGTTTTAATGGAGAGCCAGTGTTGCTACCCAAGATTTTGACTCCTAGGTTAGCCTTTTTAGAGGTCACCCGAAAAATGTATGTGGTTGATAATGATTATGGCACTGGGAAGATGAAAAGGAAAATGTATGATATTCCATGGGTAAAGAAAAACATGGCCCTACTGGTTAGGGATACTGAGCACTTGTTGCTGAGGAAGTTAGCTATCCTGGGTTTCTTTTTGATTGAAGATAAATGGAGATATGACCCAAGCAGTTTCATCACCTTATGGGTCAAGAATAACAATGTTGGTGCTAAAGTTGTGCATGAGTGCCATCCCTTTTGGGAAGACAGAAGAAACCCTATTGAGGATACTCCTGATTTGTATGTAGAGCTAACAGATTTACCTTTTGAGGGCCCAGGCCATGGGAAATATTTTATAAAAAACAAAAGGCCTATGACCCTAAGCTCAAAATGGGCACTGGATTGAAGAAAAATCTATTAAGGGACAGAGAATGGAAACCTGAGAAAATAGAAGCCTACTGGAAGTATAGGCAAGAAATATCTGAGACAACTCATTCTTTTGGCAAAGTTTATACAGATGAAAAATGGGAGTCCATTTGGGATGAATGGCATCCCTCTCCAATTTCTAGCCCTGATACAAGCAAACTGCAGACATAGGGTGGAGAGTCAGAGGGGGAAGCAAAAACAACTCATACAATGCAGACCCCAGTGCAAGCTTCATCTACAACCGTGGTAACTGTCTGGCCCCAATCCCTCAGTGCTATAGAGAAATAAAAGAGTGTGGTATCATCACCATCTAGAGCTTCTCCATCAGTTTCAGTAACTGGGGTTTCCAGTTTTGTGTAACTGCCACTAGCAGCAGTGGTAAATGTTGAAGAGAAAGAAGCACAGCAAGAAGAAGAGAGGCCAAGGAAACATAAGAGGCTAAAACTTCAGATGAGGAGGCAAAGCCTTCACAGTAGCAACCACCGAGTACATCTATTGCTTCTCAGGTACGTGCTCCTTCTCCTTCTCCTTCTCAGTCTCTTCCTTCTATAGGGGTGGCAATCCCAACTGGCCAAATATTATCCCCCGCCACCTCTGCTGTGCCAATTTCCCAATTTGCCCCACCTGTTACTACTCAGGCCATGTCATCACAGGCCACACCATTGCCTCCCTTTTCCCCCTCTTTTCCAAGGAGAATACCTCCTCAGATTCCCCCTAGCCAACATTTGGCTATTCCCTATGGCTTGCCACAGGGTCATCCTTTTGCAGGCAGGTATATTACCTCTCCCTCTACCTTCCAAGCTCAAGCAGACACTACTAAGAAAGCTAGGGAAGCCTAAATGGACAAAAAGAGAAAGAAAGATAATAAAGATCAGGCTGTGCCACACATGAGGTCACTCTTTAACCCAATCTAGCAGTAGCTAACTGTGACTCATTTGTCACCCAATGTAATCAGACCTAATGAGTAGATGCAGCCCCAAGATTATACAATGAGTGTAGTGGCTATGGATATGTCACTTTTTAGGCCACAGGACAGGGTCGATCTACTGAATGAGACCACTTCTACTGTAGCCACTGACTATTTGAAACTATCAAGGAAGTTGCAGAAGGTGGAGGCTGATCTAGCTCAGGAAAAGGCACATTCTGGCACCCTGATTGTAGAGCTTAAATCAAAAAATGATGAAATAGAGTCTCAATAAACAGTTGCAAAATACTATTTCTTGTCAGATTCATCAAGTTACACAGAACCAAAATGCTTCTTTGAAAGAGGAGCTAGTTCAAGTGAAGTCTGTGGTGACAACTCTAAGGCAGAAAAAGGCCACTCTACAGAAAAGACATCAGGATTCCTCCCAACAGGTCACATAGTTGCAACAACAGTTGCTGAATGAACAAAATAATGTTGCTGCCATGAAGGCCCAACTTCAAGCCAAGAAATAAACAACAAAATAGTTGACGCTTGAGTTGGCTAATAGGCCAAAGGATGCAAGAGTGTTGAACCTGGTTAAGGAATTATATGTGTCAGTATGGAAAAGAATCTCTGAGGAGATTATTTAGCTCAAGCCGTCTTTAACTTTTCTGCTACATGCGCAGCAATTGTGTGAAAAGGTAGAGACTTCTATTCAGGCCACTTTGTCCACTGTTTCCTTGAGAGTTTTAGATTCTCAACTGCTGCTGAAGAAACTGTATGACACATCAGATGAAACATTATCAGCAGAAGGGATCAGTGACAGAATGATTGCTGCAAAAGGGGTGAATGAAGTTCTCAGTTGCAACTCTGCTGCAATTACTTGCCAAGACCTCCTGGATGTGGTCAAGGAGGGAGTGAAGGACATGAAGAAGCATATTGAAGACCTGGTGCAATTGGGTCTTCCCTCCCCTTTTCCTGATAGCAACACTGTGCTAATGGTTGATGAAATTAAGCCATTGTTGTTGGCTAGGCAAAATGATTAGTCAATCTTCCAGGGTTTAACAGATGCCTCATCAGTGCTAGAAGTGGAAGCTATCTTGATCCCCATGGCCCAGCTTGATTTCCAATTGAAGGCTACAGTCCATGTTTTGCGGAGTTTTTTGCACAAGGACATCATTAACCTGGATTTAGCTTTCCAGGATTTACAAAACAAACAGGGACTCTCTGATGCTGAATGGTCTGTTTATCAGACAGCCTTACAGAATCTATGATTTTTATTTTTGCTGTGTATATACACATTTTTGGATTCTTTTTGAGCAGGCTCAAAAGTCCTCAGGGTCGCCAAGAACTGTAGAGTAAAATACTCTACATTTTATTTTTGAGTTTCAGTTGTGCGAGCTCCAGTTTTGTTTCTGTGCGTTTCAGTTTTTGCAGCGGGGGTTTTGACACCGAGCGCGAGCGTAGGGTTTCCATTTTTGCGTAAATTTTGCCCAAGTCTTAGAGTGGAGCGGAACGTGCCAAGTGTCATCAGCTGGGACACATTCTAAAGTTTCTTTAAGTCACGCGGATGGTACCACGCATCCCTTTTTAATACCAGCGGAGCATGCCAAGTGTCGGCATCCGAGGTTTAGTTTCTTATAAATTTCAACAACCCCTTTAATGTTTCTCAGAGTATGGTGGGTCCCTGTTTTAAAGTCTCGATGAGCGCGGAAGGCGCCAAGTGGTAGATGCGGAGAGTTTTTAAAGTTTCTTTTAGTTACGCAGATGGTGCCACGCATCCCATATAGTATCTGCGGAGCACGCCAAGTGTCGATATCTGCGGCTTCTTCTTTTTGTTTCCTTGTTAAGTAAAGACTGTTGGTGGGCCCCGGTAAAGTAGCTAGAGTTTAAGTGAAATGTGACATGTGTCATCATCTGCGTGAACCGTTTCAGTTTCCAAATGTTTCTAAAGTTTCAAAGGCTCAGCGGAGACCGCCATGTGTCATCTTCTACGAAACTCTCAACAGTTTCTAAAGTTTCTCAAGGTTATGCGAAAGTTGCCACGTACCACTTGCTAGGTGTAGCAGAAAGCGCCACCTATCCCTGTTCCTTTTTTGAGACTGCTCAGGCAAGAAGTGTGGTGGGTAAATGATTAAAGGTTTGAGGCAGCAGACCGTGACAGATGTCAAACCTGGAGCACTCCTAATATAAAGACACAGTAAAGACTCTAAAGAAGCAGAAATCGCCATGTATCTTTTAGCAAGGGCCGCGGACGCTGCCATGTGTCATTTTCTGGTGCTCCCTGAAGAATGAGACAATTTTCAAGAAAGGCACGCAGAAGGTGCCATTTGTCTCGTAAGTTTTTTTTCTCAATGTTGCGGACGTTGCCATGTGCTAGTTTCCTGTTGTTCTAGAAAGATGAAGGAGTTTCAAGTAAGGGGTGCGTATGTGTGCCATCTGTCTCAAGGGTTTATAGTTACAAAGACTTGCAGAAACTACCAAGTGTCCTCGCCTATTTCACAGTGGGAAGTGCCACATGTATCCATTTCAGCCAATGAACTTGCGGAGGGGCTAACCATCTCAGATCTGAAAGATATCTTCTGTCAGACATTTTCAGTTAAGTTCCAGTTTGGTTAGGCCGTTGGGATTTGATCATGCGTGCAATCTTGAGCCAGTCCTGTGCTATAAATATGGGTCCAAATCACATTTTCAAAGATAGAGGAGGAGATAGAAATTTTTTTGCATATAGATTGTTATCAGAGATTTAAGAGAAGTTTTGAAGATCTTTTGCTGTGACCAGTAATATCATTTTGCCTTTGTTCTATTTTCTTGGTTCAAAAAGTTTGTATAACTGTGCATACATCATTGCCTTTATGTGACTGGAAAATTAATAAAAGATAGAGTTCTGTGCCTTTGCTGATATTTTATGTGTTATTGCAAGATCTTCTAAGTTGTGAGCCTTTGATTCTATTTGTTTCATCTTTTATATTGATCATGCATTGTTTTCTCTTCAATGTAACTGAATTCTAAAAATAGCTTCACTGTGCTTAAGTGTTAAGGAACAAATCACATTCAGGTGCATCACCATAGTTAAATTTCCCTTTCATTGCATTCGTGTTTCTATTTAGTTTCTATCCCTTTCTCCCAAACACATTTAAGAAAAGAAAAGCCAGCTTCTTTAAAATCTGGAGGTCGTTTCAGGTCGCAAGTCCTACATTCCTAAAACTTCCCATGTTGGTGTTGGGAACAGCGCAATTCTAAGCATCAACAATATGGTTATGCTAATGCTTCCTTGGTTTCAATGGAGTAATGGATCACTATCTATGCATTGTTCAAGTAGTGTCATTGGGGTTACTTGTGTAGAATTTTTGCCTGCTTCATCTTGATCTTGATTCTGATTTTAGTGGATATTCTTTAGTTCCAACAATATGCCAATTATTCTTTGGTAGTGTTTGCCTCAAGGATCCTCATTTATATAGTAAGATTTATCCACTCTCCCTTAGATTTACACTAGTAAATGTTGATAGTCCAATAGTCTTGTTATGGAGTAAAATGTTTACCCTTGCTAATCAGGACCTATTTTGACACCTATTGGAGCAATAAATGATTAAATCTCAATCTCAATGAATAAACCTGACAAAATAAACTTAGGACTAGTCTAAGCCCACCTCAATTGGCACTCTCCAGAGTTTGTGGGGCTAAAGGACCAGGGCGCTAGCACCCTGGTCCTAGATGTTACCCTCAACCTTATTTTTGTGTTGTCAGTTTAGAACACCTCCTTGGCTTATACATGTTAGCCCCATTTGGTTTTATTCATTGTTAGTGAGTGGGAATGCATATAAGAAGGAGTTTTATTATTCATTTTATACACTAGCTTGTTAAGAGAAGATTGGAATTGTTTACCTTATGCTTTGATGAATTGATCTCTTATGCTCAAGTGTTCTTCATGGCTGGAATAGCTCTTTGTGTGGATGTTATGATGCTTGTTTATAGGTCTTGAAGGAAGTTCAAGCCTTTATCTTCCATCTCCTTGTTGATGCATGGTCTTGAGTCACTTACTCCAACTAGGGTTTCGTATCTTGTGGTAATCTTTATCATTTACATTCATTCTTTCATCATTTATTGTAGATCTGGCCTTTGCCCTCCTAGGTCACACACTCTTGGATCTCTAATCATTGTTGTAGTGGAGGTGGAAACACCAACATGGGTTTTGACTAAAGCAAGCCCCTAAACACAACACAACCTTTTCACTTCTTGTTTGTGTGCAAGTCACATCCAAAGGAATCAGACGACAAGAAGTGAAAGGAAGGAAGAAGATTGACAGAGGAAGGCACCTGGATCTAAAGATCCTGAAAAACCCTAATTTGGGTTAGGGCACCCAGTGCACTGGTACTTCTCTATTCCCAAATCCAGGTTCTGATTTCCCTCTGACTCCTGATCTCTACTATCACTTGAGATTTCCTGTATCTATTTCTGATAGTCATTTATTGGTTAATCTTTCTCAATTAGGGTATTAGGTTTTACCCTAGTTTGCTTGGTTGAATTTGGTTGACACTACAACAAAGGGACAAACCCCTATAGTTTGGCTCCCCTCACAAGGTAGAACCTAAACTCAGTTTGTGTTCCAATGTTAATGGAAGAGGGTTTGACCTAGTTTAACCTTTTAGGCTAGGTCTCTCTTTTCCATCAAATAAGTCCTATGAGGCCAAAATAGATATTCAGAGATAGAGAGAATAGTACCTCAAATCGCACCAATATTAGTTCATTCTATGACCCTACCCAACAATCGTTAATGATTGCACACATGACACCTTATGTGGATAAGTCACAAGGCTTGATGCAACTAAGAGGCTACTTAGTGCATGTGGTAGGAATGAGCTTGTCAAAGGTGCGGCCTAAAGATTAAGTAGAACTAATGCAATAAATGTAGAAGTTAGTTACCACTAATTTCCTTAAAGCTGAGTATAAATATTGATAAAAAAGAAGTCAATCTATCAAAGCCTAGTGATCTACTATAAATCATCTCAAGGCATAGTTGGAGGCTTAGGATATTGAGTACCAAATTTGAATAAAAAGTTGTTGATTCAAATCCCAGTGGAGAGACTACAGGTTGAAAAGCAAAGTCTAATATGACATAGTCAGAGCTAGTCAAAATGCTTCTTACACTTGAGGGACATTGCCAATGACTAAAAAAATAGAGGAGTCTGAGCATGAGAGAATAATAGAGGCTATAAAATTGCACAAAACACTGGCATAATTGAGGGACACTAATGCCCAACAAGTGAAAACAATCTAGTAGAAATCTAACTAGGGAAGTAGTCTCCTAGAGTGATGCCCCTGGTGAAACAATTATATGCATCATATTGGGCAAGGATTGCAGAGATGGCCACAAAACTTAGTTTGGTCCTAAACTTAATCACCTTTTCACAAGCTCTAAATGTAGAGGTAAAAGCTAAAGTGGATGAAGCTATCAACTCACTGACTCCCAAAGTCCCTCAAGCCAAATCCTTAGTAGAAAAGATTTATGACTTGCTAGATAGAAGTCTAATTATGGAAGATGTCAAAAACAAGAGATCACCATGGTAAATGTGAATTGAGTCATAAGAAAAAATAAAACCACTCTAAAGTGTCATGCTTTATCAACTACTTTAGAGAAAGTTGTGTAGGGAATGAGGAGGCATATAGTCTAATTGGTCCAATAGGGACTACCCTCCCCATTCCAAGATGACAACAAGGTTTGGGATGAATAAGAATTTAAAGCAATGCTCATATAGAAACAAGTAGACGAGACATCATTTGGGCAGTTCTCTATCCTTTATCACAATTGGAGTTTCATGCCAAGGCCACCATGGAGAGGCTCAAGAGTATCTCCCACAAGGACACGATCAAATTGGAAAAACCCTTCAAGGCCTTAAAAAGGAAGTGCTACTCGATTGATGTAGAATGGATGTCTCTCCATACTAACTTGGAAAGAATGTAAGTGTTCTTTTAATGAGTACTAAAATTTTGAATATTTTGATCTTTTAAGTTCAAAGCATCTATGAACCAGTAGCTAGGTTCCTCTTCACATGTGAGGATCCCCTACTAGAGTTGATAGAACTATAGAGATCTAGTCTCCATTCTCCCTTTAGGATGATATTTTCACTAGGTATTTTTGCTCCTTTGTCATGTTCTAGTCAGTCAAATTTTCCTTCGACTTAGTTTATCATCAACTAGGAGAGCTATTAACTTTCTATTGTGTTCCTCTTATTTTTTTAAGTCATGAGATTTTCAAAAAATCCACAAGGTTCTTTTGGCTCATGATATCATTAATAGCTATGCACTATTGGTCATTTCAAAAATCAATGACAAGTGCAACGTTTACAGATTGTCAGTTTGACACCTCTTTTTTTGTTGCACCATTGGTTAATAATCAACACTTCAGCATGAGTGGGTCCCATTGTGGTAAAGTTCATAAGAAAATTCAACAAGTTTGTGGAACTTTTGATCTCACTCCCAAGCATCTAATGAGTGGTGCTATGTTTTAATGTTTTCAATACAACAACTTGAAACTCTTGCACCATTGAATGAAGATAGTGAGTTGGAAAATATGGTGGGCTCAAGTTTTGATTATACGTATTGCTAATGTGAAAAAGTAAAGCAAAAGAACTTACATCATGCACTAGGGGAGAGGAGTTGAAATGTGCACGGGGGCCAGAATGTGCGATAGGACTGGTGCACGTTGGGGCCCACACGTAGGTGCCGGTCCTCCACAACTTAACAAAAAACACTTGCATAAAAAAGCAAGATCACATCAAACACAAATCAGATATGTTATGCACATTTAATGGTATATATTTGTCAAGAAAATAGTCTAAATTTGGAAGCCAAACACGTGTATGTGTTTTCAACTTGTATCTGACATATCAACATAAAGTAGCAACTTCAAAATTAAACATCCGTACAATAAAAGTTTGCACCGTTCCCTATAAATATAGAATCCCAATTGTCACACCGATCCAGGCGTCACTTGCAGATTACTCACAACTACATAACAAAACAACAATGCCACGTCAACACAATTCAAACCCATGTGTCCCATCTTTGACCGAAATGCTAACCCATTACAACCATATTTCCCACTATAGCATAACCCAAACAACACGCAAATACATATGCTTGTCTCATTAAACATGAGGCCTACAACACCTATCAGCAGGACTCTGTCCCATCTCACCAAGTAGGGTGTGCACATACTAGCTCCTTCCTCTAAAAACCCACCTGCAACCAAAAATTAAAGGTGTAAGGCCACCATTATTCAAAAAAAATTATGGAAACAAATGCAAACAATACACCAAATGAATCAACTCAAGAATTAATGGCCCAAATCAATCAAATCTGCAATTCATATCATCCATAATTCAAATTCAAAATAGGACAGGGATTTAATTCACCACACCAAACAAGCATCAATGAGATTCAAAAAATTCCCAATTCAAATAGTTGTGGAAACCCTCAAGTATTCACTTATTCTATAGTGAACGACATAAGAAATGGAGTGAAAAGCACAGATTCTAGTTTAGCAACTTCCATATTGTTCCAGGTATTTCTCTTACTGTTTTCCATTCATAAGCTTTATATTGTTCTTTATTACAACCATTACAGTCTTAGGTTGGCATTTGTCTTTCTCTAGGGTTTATATTGCAAACAAATGCTTCCATATTGTAAATATTACACATAGTTTAGCATTTATGTTTCCCTAGGGTTTATATCGCAAATATTACATTCATTGTTTAGCATTTGTGTTTCATAGTTTCTGCATTATCATTTAGTCTTAAGCTTTATATTGTTCTTCATTATAGCCATTATAGTCTTAGGTTGGCATTTGTCTTTCCCTAGGGTTTATATTGCAAACAAATGCTTCCATATTGCAAATATTACAGTCATAGTTTAGCATTTATGTTTCCCTAGGATTTATATTGCAAATATTACAGTGATTGTTTAGCATTTGTGTTTCATAGTTTCTGCATTATCATTTAGTCTTAAGCTTTATATTGTTCTTCATTACAACCATTACAGTCTTAGATTGGCATTTGTCTTTCCCTAGGGTTTATATTGCAAACAAATTCTTCCATATTGCAAATACTACAGTCATAGTTTAGCATTTTTGTTTCCCTAGGGTTTATATTACAAATATTATTGTCATTGTTTAGCATTTGTGTTTCATAGTTTCTGCATTATCATTCAGTCTAGTTATCTTATTCTCCTACGTTTTGCATTATCATTCAATTTGGTTATCTTATTCTCATAGGTTCTACATTATCATTCACTCTGGTTATCTTATTCTCATAGTTTCTGCATTATCATTCACTTTGCATATCTTTTTCTCATAGGTTCTACATTATCATTCACTCTATTTATCTTTTTCTCATAGGTTCTGCATTATCATTCAGTTAGGTTTTCTTTGATGCCAGTCATAAATTTGGGGGCTTATCTTTTTATTAGGTTTTTGTTTCATCTTTTTCATAGATCACTCATCTAGTCCTTATGTCGCTCACTCCAGAATAAATGAAATGCAACAAACTAAAAAGAAAACACGTACACAAATGAATTAATCTTCTGTTCAAGCATCACTGTCTTCATACATAAAGATAAACAAGATTCAATATGAAAATATCTTCCTATTTATGTCACAAGAAGTAAATATATGTTATTTTCCCTTCTTGGTTTTGATTGTATAGTTTATTCTATGCAGATGGCTAAGGGTAATGCAGGGATGACCCGTACTGGAACCAAAAGAAACAAAAGAGCCATGACATGGTTTCTCTCCCACAAACAAGGTTGTCATTTCCCCCTGATGAAGCAGATCCTTTTACACTAGTAGAGGACAATTCTACTCCTTGAATACTGTAGAATGAGGTTCCTACACCTCGAATACCATAGAATGACGTTCATACACCTCTAATATCACAAAATGAGGTTCCTACACCTCCAATACCACACAAGGTAACAATGAAATAATGACTATGGTCTGAGGAGGACATGAAATGGGCACTCTATGACATTGAGGAAAATGACATGTCAATAAGGGGAGCTTCCAAAAAGTGGAAAATCCCAACAGCCACTCTCTCCAAATGGCTAGGCAGACTAACAACAATGTCCAAGAAAGGTCTGCCAACAATCCTCACTGAAGAGGAAGAACATCTCATTGTGGAATGGTGCAAGGAAATGGCTGAGGTTTGCCATGGTCTTGAGATAGTCAATCTTAAGTCAGAGGTTGCTCAAATCTATCAAAATAGGCCAAACCCTTTCAGCAATGGGTTCTCAAGGAAGTCCTGGTGGACAGGTTTCAAGAAACAACATCCTGAACTTGCATTGCAGACTACTGAAGACCTAGACAAAGATAGGGCACTCAACCTTAGACTTGCTGTTGTATCAACTTTCTATGATACATTGTCTGCAGCGTATGAAGCACTGCCATATGGTCCTCATTGCATTTGGAATTGTGATTAAACTAGCATCCAGGTAGGCATAAATGGGTCCATGAAGATGTTGGCTAGAAAAGGTCGCAAGAATGTCTCCTACATTATTCCAAAGAGTCATGAATGGATAACCATTCTATGTTGTGTCAATGCTGTCGGACAAAGAATTCTAGGGTTTTACTTGTTCAAGGGCAAACAAAACATACACAATTACATTGTAGATTGTGAACCAGGTGCTTGCATGGTAGTCCAGCCCCATGCATGGATGACTAAAGACTTGTTTATTGATTGGTTGACCCACTTTAAAAACTCAGTTCCAGGCAGTGTGTCGCCCACCAACAAGCACTTGCTAATTTTTGATAGGCATGGAAGCCATGTAGTGCTTGAAACCATCCAAGAAGCAAGAGCGTTGGGTGTAGATTTGCTAACATTGCCATCACACACCTCACATAAGCTACAACCATTAGATGTGAGTGTCTTTTCAACTTTTAAATCTTACTTCAAATTAGAACATGCAACATTTATGGCAAGGTTTCCAAACATTGAAGCGAGGAGGGAAAAACTTGCAATGTTGGCCAGCAAAGCACTCATAAGAGCTTTGACAGTTGACAACATCAAAGCAGGATTTAAAAGGACTGGGATATGGCCACTCAATCCAGATGCACTCGTGGATGACATGCATACCGGCGACACATTTCAGGTCAATGAGGATGCTTGTGTAGTGGAAAACATTCTTAGCCTTTTTGGAGTTGTTGTGTCAAGAGATGATGTAGCACAATTGCAGTCCGCCCCTTCAGAAAGAAAATTGTAGTCTGCAACAGAATCACACCAGTCACCTGATAGCTGTCCTGCTGATAATGTTGCACAAGTGGTGGCTGATCAGCAAACTCCTCCCATGGTGGACAATCGTGCATTAACCAATTCAGTGAGAGTTTAGGTCTTCCATCACAACGAATTGCTCCATCCTAGTTGGTGGAGGGGGAAATGAATCAAGGCATTGATTTGTATGTCCCAAAACAACATGGTACTTATAGTTTCCCATCACTACCACCTGCAATTGACCTATCTAAAGTTGTGCATTACTATGCTCCTTCTTGAACTTCAGATTTAGGAGGCAATCAAGATTTCACTGAGGACTCATAGGTAGTGGAGGAGAACATTGTGTCATAGTTGGATTAGACATAACAAATAGAAATAGTTCTACACATCAACAAATTCCTCAAGCTGTTTGTGCACACTGTCTGTCAAAAAAAATCCAAAGGTGGTGCAATTCAATTGAGCAGACAGTCTTAGCTGTTAACGACATATGACTACATGAAACTGAAAGGAAGCAAGGTACATGGAACACACTTCCTAAAACAATCTAATGAGAGGAATGGAGTGAAAATTCATTTAAATCCTTACAATTGCAGCAACATTAAACTAATGACATAAATATTACAGAAGCAACACAACACCAAAAGAAGGTGACACAAGATATACTGTGGGGAAAACCTTTATAGGTAAAAAACCCCACTCTAAACCTACACAATGTATTATCAAAAAAACAATAGTTTACAATACACTTGTAATGAAAGTCTTCTAAGAGTTCACAAATGTCAATTCTAGAGTTATTCCAATAGTATAACAGTACCTGTAAAAACACTATGCAACTACAACTCCAAACTATGCATTTTATAGAGATTACAAGGCATATCTTGAGAGCATCTTGGGATAGGCATCCACCTTGGCCACATGGCCATTTTTAGTATCAAAGGATACTTGTCCTTGTTGTCCTTACATCCCTTACATCTGGCATACATGGAAGATTTGACTTTCCCAATGTAGAGCGCTCCAGGCTAAAAATAGATTATGACATATTCTCTTACGCAACTTACAACTGTCATAAAATCTGCCCACAATAGAAATCTTAAATGTTGTAAGAGAATCCATTATACAATGATAAATATAGCATATTCTAATTACAACATGTCATAGCCCAACTTGGGTGCCCAAAGATGCCTTTCCCTCATGCAAAGATGCCAACCGACACTTGTCATCACTTGTCATAGGAATCTCCAAACTTGGCCCTTACGTGTCATAGATTCTGTCATATGGAATATTGCCTTCCACATACCAAAGATGCCGACACATGGAAAATTAATGCCACCTCAATATGGGACACCCAAATCCATGTAGGATTGACTTGATCATCCAAGTCACATTCCAAGTAAGATGACATGTCACCATGCCACCTTAACTATGTGACCAAATAGAATGTGCAAGTAAAATACAATATTGGGCATTATTTAAATATACAATTAAATTACTAATGCTAGGAAATTACAAAGGTGGAGACACCTTAATTCCCAACATTCTCTGACTTGTCGAACACCTTACAAGAGCCAAAAGAAATGACAAGATTTAACTGCTATAGGCTGAGGGGCCCATAGACTCCGAACACCATCTGAACTTCTCTATGCCCATAGGTTTAGTCAATGCATCTGCAACATTCTTCAAAGTGTCCACCTTTTCCAACAACACCTTCCCATCTTCTACCATATCTCGAACAAAATGAAACTGAACATCAATGTGCTTTGTTCTAGCATGGAAGGTAGGATTCTTTGCTAAGCAAATTGCACTCTGATTGTCACAATGGATAGTAATCTGTCTTACATCAAAACTAATATCTGAACACAACCTCTTAAGCCAAATGGATTCCTTACAAGCATGAGTTGCATCCATATACTCTGCTTCTATCATGGACAAAGCAACCACAGGTTGTCGCTTACTCATCCAACTAATAGCACCACCAAACATGGTAAACACATACGCACTGGTGGATCTCCTGCTGTCAATATCACCTGCCTAATTAGAATCCACAAACCCATGAATACTCACAGAATGCTGAGGTCCAGTAGGATAACCATGATAACATAAGGAATACTCAAAAGTACCCCTCAAATATCTGAACACTCTCTTCACTGCATCCCAATGTACTCATCCAGGATTAGCCATAAACTAACTAAGGACTCCCACTGCTTGGGCAATGTCTGGTCTTGTGCAGACCATAGCATACATCAAGCTACCAACAACACTAGCATAAGGTACTCTACTCATATCCTCCGTCTCAGAAGGAGACTTTGGACAATCATTCATAGATAACTTTGTCCCCAATGAAACATGAACACTTAATGGTTTGCAATCTGCCATGTTGAATCTATCCAACACACTCTTCACATACTACTCTGGCTTAACCAAAGTTTTCTGTTTGCTCTATCTCTTCTGATTTCTATTCCTAGAATGTACCTGGCTACCCCTAGATTTTTCATCTCAAACTGTGCTGACAACTAAGACTTCAAATCAGAAATCATATTCTTACCATTCCTAATTAGCAACATATCATCAACATATAGTGCAATAATGAGAATATGATCATTATCAAAATTATAATACACACAATGATCTGATTTTGATCTGAGATATCCAATTGACAACACAAAGGTATCAAACTTCAAGTACCACATCCTAGGAGACTATTTCAAACCATACAAAGACTTTTTCAACTTGCAAACCAAATTTTCTTTACCTTCTCTATGTAATGCTCTAGTTGTGACATGTAAATCTCTTCCTCCAAATCACCATGAAGGAATGATGTCTTCACATCCATCTGCTCCACCTCTAAGTCATAAGTAGCTACAAGAGATAAGAGGAATAGAATAGATGTCAACTTTGCAACAGGAGAGAAAATTTCACCATAATCAATTCTCTCCACTTGTGAATACCCCTTCGCAACCAATCTAGCCTTGTACTTTTCAACACTACCATCTACACCAAAATTTCTTCTTGAACACCCATTTGCATCCAATAGGTTTCTGTACATCAGACAAAGGTACCAAGTCCCAAGTTTTGTTCTTTTCCAAAGAAGCCATCTCATCCTCCATGGCCTCCTTCCAGGAACCTGCATCTTTCATGTCCATAGCCTCTAACATAGTTCTAGGCTCATTAGTGTTAGTAAGCAAAGTAGAAGCACAACTAGAATCAAGCAATGAATAACCAAACCTATCAGGTTGCTTCCTTGTTCATGTAGACCTCCTCAATGGCTGAGGTTGAGGTTCTACTTCTTCTTCTGAACTTTTAGAGCTACTAGAGTTCTCCTCATCATCAGGTCCCATAGGGTCTATCGGTTCAGTCTTCTTAGGGGTAGAAGGAAACTAAACTGCATCTTCTTTCTTTTCTATCTGTTCTGGTTGTAGAACAATAGAAGAAGGTGTTAGCTCTCTGAATATAACACTTCTGCTATACAACACTTTTTCAGTCACAAGATCCCATAGCTTGTATCCTTTCACACCGACACCATAGCCAATGAAGATACACTTAACAACCTTGTTCTCCAATTTAAATCATTTCTCCCTAGGCACATGTGCATATGCCTCACAACCAAAAAAATGAAGATGTCTAACAAAAGGCTTCTTACCAGACCACACCTCCATAGGTGTGTTACCAACAAGAGCTGATGTAGGAGATCTGTTTACCAGATAGCAAGCAGTGGCTACAGCTTCAGCCCAAAACTTTTGTTCAAGGCTTGCTCCATTAAGTATAATCCTAGCCCTCTCCATCAATGTCCTGTTCATCCTCTTTACAATTCCATTTTTCTGCGGGGTGTAAGGAGTTGTCTTATGTCTTTCAATCCCTTGCTCTTTACAGAACTTCTCAAACTCTGCCGAACAAAACTCACTGTCGTTATCAGTTCTCAAACACTTAATCTTTTTACTAGTCTAATTTTCAGCAAAAGATTTAAACTCTTTAAATTGACTAAAGACTTTAGATTTGCTTCTGAGAAAATAAATCTATGTCCTTCTACTGTAATCATCTATGAAAGATACAAAATATACAGATTTGGAGATTGAAGGAACACTAACAGAACCAAACACATCAGAATGAATAAGATCCAATACACCAGAAGACTTGTGAGAACTAGAGTAAAACTAAACATGGTTTTGCTTTCCATAAATGTAATGTTTGCAAAAGTCAAACTCAAGATTACAATCATTTAACCCCTTAACAAGGCTTTTATTTTTCAGGGTATGTAGACCCTTCTCACCAATGTGACCATATCTCAAATTCCATAACATAGTCTTTTGAGCAAGAAGCTTAGCTTCCATAGCATGTGCACTACCATCAGAACTAGTTACAACAGATTTCTTCACTGCTTGTTCAGATGGTGGGGATGAAGTGACTGCAACTCTTTTCTTTGAGTTAGAAGAACTATTGCACTGTGAAGTGCATGCCTCCAGCTGAAACAGAGTACCTCTCTGAGTACCCTTAGCGAGCACCATAGATCCTCTAGTCATATTGCATCAATCCTTTGAAAAGACAACTTGCACACCTACATCATTCAACATACTTACAGAAAGCAGGTTCCATGCTAGGCCTGGGATGTGCATAACCCTAGTGATCCCCTTCACTCATCCATCAGGGAATCTAATAGAGACTCTTCCATGATCAACAATCTTTAGATGAGAATCTTCACCCAAGTACACTCTTCCACCATCGAACTCTTCATACTTCATGAACCAGCTTCAATGCGAGGTCATGTGGAATGATGCACTAGAATCTATCAACCACACATCATCAGATGCATGGGTAGCCAGGGCTGCAATGAAGGCATCACCATCATCTTGTGACTTGTCAGAATATGAATCTGGGGCATTCTTTTTCTTTTTCTTTTCCTCTTTGCAGTCCTTTTGGAAATGCCCAGATTTACCACAGTTCCAATAGAGAGCCTTGGACTTTCTAGGAGATTTGGATCTCCCACAGGATTTTGATCTACCCTTATCAGCTTTCTTGTCTTTCCTTTTCCCTTTCTCCTTGGGTCTTCCACGAACCACAAGAGCCTATTTGCCTACCTTAGAAGACTTTCTTCGCATCTCTTTAGATAACAATAAAGATACCACTTCACCCATTGTGAAAGTGGATGTGGTGCTCCCAATAGCCATCACAAGATGATCCCACGAGTTTGGCAAAGAACAAAGCAAGGTCATGCAATGATCCTCCTCCATCTTCACACCAACTGATGTCAATTGTGCAATTAACATATTGAAGGCATTTAGGTGATCTACAACAGATCCTCCATCCTCCATCTTTAGAGAATACAACTTCTTTCTCAGAAAAAGTTTGTTCACTAGGGATTTGGCCTAATAAACATCACCAAACTTCTTCCAAAGATCTTTCGTGGTCTTCTCCTCATGGACATTCAACATGATAGAATCATCTAGACTGAGTCTCATGAGACCTTTAGCCTTTCGATCTTTGAGATCCCAATCAGCTTGTGCCATAGCAGCTGGTTTTACACTAGATACAGTCTCCCATAGGTCACGATCAACAAGCATGTCTTCCTTCTTAAGTTTCCATAACTCAAAATTAGTGCCATTGAATTTCTCCACCTCTATTCTTCTGGATGTTCTAGCCATCTTCTCACTGCAACAAGATCACATAATACTCTGCACAGACTCCCACTCAATCGAAGATTAGCTCAAAAAACCCCTACCCAACAACTAGGATCACATGTGATCAAGCTCTGATACCAATTGAAAGGAAGCAAGGTACACGAAACACACTTCCTACACCAATCTAATGAGGGGAATGGAGTGCAAATTCATTTAAATCCTTACAATCATAGCAACATTAAACTAATAACATAAAGATTACAGCAGCAATACAACACAGAAAGAAGGTGACATAAGATATACCGTGGGGAAAACATTTTCAGGTAAAAAACTCCACACTCTAAACCTGCACAATGTATTATCAAAACAACAATAGTTAACAATACACTTGCAATGCAAGTCTTCCAAGAGTTCACAAATGTTAATTATGGAGTTATTCCGGCAGCATAACAGTACCTGTAAAAACACTATGCAACTACAACTCCAAACTATGCATTTTATAGAGATTACAAGGCATATCTTGAGAGCATCTTGGGATAGGCGTCCACCTTGGCCACATGACCATCTTTAGCATCAAAGGACACTTGTCCTTGCTATCCTTACATCCCTTACAACTATCATACATGGCAGATTTGACTTTCCCAATGTAGAGCACTCTAGGCTAAAAATAGACTATGACAAATTCTCTTACGCAACTTACAACTGTCATAAAATCTGCCCACAATAGAAATCTTAAATGTTGTAAGATAATCCATCATACAATGCTAAATATAGCATATTCTACTTACAACATGTCATAGCCCAACTTGGGTGCCCAAAGATGCCTTTCCCTCATGCAAAGATGCCAACTGACACTTGTCATCACTTGTCATAGGAATCTCCAAACTTGCCTCTTACGTGTCATAGATTCTGTCATATGGAATATTGTCGTCCACATACCAAAGATGCCGACACATGGAAAATTAATTCCACCTCAATATAAGACTGACTTGACCATCCAAGTCACATTCCAAGTAAGTTGACATGTCACCATGCCACCTCAACTATGTGACCAAACTGAATGTGCAAGTAAAATACAATATTAGGCAATAATTAAATATACAATTAAATTACGAATGCTAGGAAATTACAAAGGTTGAGACACCTTAATTCCCAACAAAAACTATTGATGGAGCAAGAGGAAAGGAAGAAAGAGGTTGAGGACCTAAAAGTCTAAAAGAGACAAGAGAATGAGGAGAAAAAGGTAGCAAGGATAGTGGAAAGGAGTTGAAGGAGCATGCCAAAATAGAGAAGGAGATACAACGTAAAGAAAAAGAGCAGCAGAAAATACAACTGAAGAAGGATAAAGATGCCAAAAAGGAGTTAGAGAGGCTTTAGAAGGAACATGACCGAATGGAAAAAGAGATTGAGGAGGCACGTTTTGCTTTACAAAGAGAAAGGCGGTTAAGGACCCCTGCTGATCCGTTGTCTCAAAGTAATGCAGTATTCTGTGATATTCTCAACATCAATATCTCTCACTTTGCCACAACATTGAATTATTCAACCATCTCCCAATTTGACTTTAGGTGTGCTCAATATCTAAATCAGACTGCCACTTAGGATGTACAAATGTGTTCACCACTGCCCCCAACACATGTCACTTGCACCCAGTTTTCTAGTCCAACTCCCAGTCATGTAAGCAACACTCCTCATCGACTGGAAGGGGATGAGAACATGGCCAGTAGCACCCTAAGAAGCCAATCACAATTTCTCTATCACAACAGCTAGATGGCTGGTTAATTTGATTTCATATACAATTCATATTTTGGACACTTTATAAGTTTTCATATCTACAAATGTACCCTTGTTGTTGACAGTTTTAAATTTATGATAACTATAGATACAATGTTATTGTTTTGATTTGCAATGTTTTCTAATTAGATTGCAATGCGTGTTGTATTTATGCTACTTGTTTCTAGCTATGCTCAATTGACAGTTTCTTATTTTTAATTTTTATATTTGGGGCTATTTGACAAGTGGGAGGATAGGATTTGTCGGTCAGGAAAAAATCAAATTTTGGCCATGCGACCGAAACATAGGCAGTCGGAGTGCCAGTTGGTGTGTGGCATGGCATCTAAAGTGGAAAGCCCTTCCACATTGCCACAAATCACTCCACCACCATAACACTCCACTGCATCGCATTAATGTCTCGCCACACCTTCCAATTCTGGTGTACACTCCTCATTACTGCACATCCCATCTTCATGCTTCCACGACATCCCGCATAAACTTCAAGCCAACCTCCATTCAATGCTCGCAGTGTCTCATACACCTTGCCAACTTTAGAGCCTTTCAATCTACCATCTTCTCAAATTTTTCTAACTTGTCTAGTAGAAGGTGCTTGGTTGATGTCTCTGCAACTTCCATCCCACCACCACAACATGCTACACTCAAACTCTAGTGTCCCTTCCAGCTTCTTTATATTGTTACATATACATATATGTATATGTTTATGCATGTGGTATATACATATACATATGTATATGTGTATGTATATACATATTCATATACATAGACTTATACATATGTATATTTATGTATATGTATATGTATACATATACATAGACATGGACATATACATATATGTATACATATAAATATACATATATGTATATGTATACACATAAATAGACATATACATATGTGTACATAAAGCTATTTTGTTGTTGTTGTTCTTCAATTCAGTCATGCAACTATTTGTTGATGGTGGTTTTAGCACATAACAACGTAGGTGAAATACAGGTATATCACCTCTCTTGAAAAAGGTATCCTATCCAAGATAGGACTGCCCCAAGGATAATATAGCTAGGTCTTAGCTTGCAAGAATGACTTAGTTGGTATGAGTAGCTATGCCTACAAGGGGTCTTACATACAATGATAGGGCTAGTAAAGGTAATATCAATGGAAGTGCAGAAGACCCTATGATACTTTCAGCTAATTTAGAAATGTTCTTACTGCTTAAAGCCTAATCTAATAATTGTTGTGAAAGAAAATGCAAAAGAGTAAAGGGTTAGAGAGGAATCCTAAATGACATTCACAATGCAAAGCTTATTAATGATAGACAAACATTCTCAAGTTAACCACTTTTCTATTTTACTGGAAGCTACAAGAATGCTATAGTGCTGCAGAAAATGATGCTATCTTCAATGGAGACTAAAGATTTTTAGATCACATTTATTCACTAAATACCCAAGTTATGGTGTGATTTAACTTATGGAATGCTATTGAACTAAGCTCAGATCAATGGGTCCATGCTAACTATACGCAACAACTCACAATCAACAAGATACTAATAGTATGGACCAGAATGCTCATCAAATACCTTCAACAAATCATTAACATTGCAAAAACACAATTAACTAATTGCAGATCATGAAGCGAACCATGTAACCAAATAGACAACACAAATGAACAAATTCTCAGAAATACTGCAGAAACTTGCTTTGTATTAATCTCAAATAGCAGAGTGTCAACAATTTGGCATCAAGAGTTTGTTACAATGAGAGAAATGGCAACCCGTTATCTAGAGGAGGCTCCATATTGAGCTTTTGAATGAACGGTGGAGATTAACTCAACACCGACGGTCTAGATTACATGGCATCTAATGTAATACAACAGCTAAATTACATTTTCAGATTAATATGTGTCTTATAGGAAAAAAATGAAATACAACTTCCAAATACATTGAATCTAGACATTTTGAATACCCATTAAGCTCTACATAGGGAAAAGTCAATTCCCAAGACATAATAAAGACAAAATAAAGACAAAATAAGGCCACATGACCCTCCAAATATAGTATTAATTACAAATGACAGGATTTACATGTGACTCTACTATTAATCTTCATCTAAATCAATTTTGTATTCTTCTGCCATCTTATTGTTGTATGCTACTAGTGTTGACAGAGCTACGTTGATATCCATAGGATCTAGGTCTTTGATGTAATCTACTCCAAACCTCAAGCTCTTGATCTCTGCAAAAAATTTGTAAAGCATAACTTCTCTTGATTTTCTTCCCCTTTTAAATGCCAAAAAGGTAGCCTAAAGATCACTGACTTTTTCAAGTTTGCCAACCATGTTCAATGGTGAGTCTTCATGAATGACCTGATATAACCTGTCTCTACACTATTGCTCGTCTATCAGGACTAAATCGTTTAGACCATGTATCATTTATCTCATATATTGCCTTTATTATTTTGGTTTTTTCCATTTCAAAAGAATCTTTTACTTTATCAAAAATGTCCTTTCTCAACTTCATCTGCTCATGCCATTCTTTGGGTTTCTTCAACCTATCCTTTGTCAAGATATTTTATGTCAAAAGAACTTCCTTGGAAAGTCTCCTCATGGATTGCATTCATGGGAACCTATGAGAATAGTACTCATCATAGGGTTCACATTTGTTGTGCAAATCTTCCCATTTTCCTCTGAAAAGAAAAAAAATCTTTATGTAGAAAAGATGCGAAGGATATTACCTCACAACCTTCATTGTATACTTTAGTGAACCATTCATGTGTGCCTACAGTAGTGGTTTTGATATCATCAAACTTTGTCAATTCTTCTTTAGACAGCAGGGCAGGAGCTACTCTAGTTTCTCCATCAGAATTCAATCGCTTCATCATGAACTGTATGCATGCCTAAAGCTCTTCATTCTACTGTTTCAATTGTTGCTTTGTCATTTCATCCTAATTCAATTGATCCAGAATTGTGGGCACTGTCCCCTTGAATTCATCCATCTTCTCTCCCCGAGTAGCTGGTCCCAAATTGACAGTGGTAATAGTGTAATCGTTGGCCCTCACTTCTCCTTTGTATGCCTCTGCAGGAGGAACAACCACTTCTACAATTCTTGCTCCTATTACATCCTTATGGATTCTCAACTAAATCTTAGCCCCTTTCTACTTTTTAGGTCTCTCTACCCTAGCCAAGAGTGCATCCAAGTCAAGTTTCATTATTTCAACCTGCGGGGGTTTATTTTCCAACCTCTGTTGTAACCAATTTGGTGTTGAGGAGGAAGAATCTTTAAGAGAGTCAATGTGACTATCTCCTTTATTAGGTGATCCATCATGAATTTCTAATTCAGTTCTACCTCCATCATCCCTTTCACCATCTGACTACTCAATATTCTGTAGATTTTCCAATATGGCTTGTTGAGTAGTCCCCAACACTGTATCTGCTGTGTCTTTACCTATTGGGCTATCAGTCACCTCAACTACCTTAATGATTGTGGCCATTCTTGTGGTTGTCTCTTTTTCTTGAGACTCTAATTCTACACATACCTTTTCAATTCTGGGTAGTTATGGGACAACTAAAGGGGAAGATTCTGAAGAGGAAATAATTGGATGTGTTAAAGAATCACTTATGGTTGACAAAGAGGGAGAAACTAAGGAAGGTAGGTAAGCATGGGATGAATTAGCAAATGAAGCAAAACCTAGTGAAGGTGGTACAGGAGGGGAAGAGGACATGGAAGAGATGGTAATGGGTGAAGAAAGGCTAAGTGACGGGAGAGAGAAGGAAGGTTCTAAGATTGGGGAAATGGGTGGTAATGACAATTGAATGGAGGTAGAAATGGATGAAATAGATGGCAAGGACATGGTAGAGATGGGAGTTGATGAGGAAATCAGATGGATGATGGTAGAGGAAGAAAGTGAAGAGGAAGAACCAGGTATGCCCATATTTGTTTTTATTGAAGGTAATGTTGATGTTGTGCCTAGAGCAAAGGTAGTAGATGTGGTTACTTGTGGAATAGAGGAGGCAATAGCTACACTAGCCAGAGATGAGGAAACTATAGGGGTAGTTGAGGTGTTAACATGGGTGATAGTAGATGCTTATGTTGTCTGTGCCTTCGGCTTCTTAGCCTTTGAACTCTCTCCTTTGCCACCAGGTATATCTTTCCTCTTTGCTTCTTTGGTCCTTGTTGTAAGAGGAGGATCCTTCTTTTGTGCCTTAGGAATAGTCTTCTTTACTTTCCATTTCTTAGCCAATAGCACATGTTCCTCACTATCAGTGTCTTTTGTTACTTCTTGTTTTTTGACACTTATGATCTCCAGTGGTTGATCTTCTTCATCTCCTGATTCCTTTTATGAATCTTCCTCTATGTATGTTAATGCAACCCTTGCTTGTGTTAGCACTACAATTTGGCTCCTAACCCAAATTTTGCTAAGTTTGATCGGGTTCCTCATTGCTTCATCTAATGAACTTCCTTTTGCATTGGCCCAATTTAGAGGAGGAATAGGTTGATTAAGCAATGCTTCCCATGGCCCTTGCTAGACTACATTTCCCTCCACTACTGCCTGGTCTGACACTTGTATGATATGAAATCTCTTTATGTGCGCCAATGATAGACGGGAGTAATTTCTTCAAATCACCTCATAGTCATCAACACAATCTGCCCAAAAGTCCTCAAGGTGATCCAGATGAAACAACTTCTTACTTACACACTTTTCTATAATCCTGTGGGGATCAAAATGTTTCCTTCTTATATATGGATGAAGATTCAGTGGTTGTAATTCTTTGTCTGAGTGCTCTGCTGCTCCTATGCTGGTACAAGAATAATGACCCTTACCCTATAGAATTGGAAATTTAATATTGACCCTATGCGAATGTTTCAGCCTCTTTGCATAGGTGAAGAGTTGCCTAGTCAGATCAAGGAGCACTACCTTGTCTGTTGAATACTAGGGCAGGCTATATGGTGTACCTGTAAAGCCCTAGATTCTCAAGTAGGTAAACTTTTGAAATTGCAGGTACCATCTCCCATATTGTTGTATAATATTCATGGCTTTAGGAGATATTCTAAGTCCAGTGTTGTTTTGGAGAAGTCTAGTTATATGCATAATGAATGCATCATTCACCCTTTTGTAATGAACCAATGACTGTGAGAGTGTTAATTGTGTATAGCATTCATAGACTTTTAATTTCTGATCACCATTTCCCACTTCTGCTATTTTGGACAATCCTAGATATTCATTTCTTCTTGATAAGGCATAGACCACATAGGATGTCCTTCTAAATATCTCTCTCTCTAAAATTTAGAAATTCCTCATGCATGTTGTCACTTACGATTTGAGCCCAGTGAAGTTTCTTATATCCATGTATTATCTCCTTAATGAGGGCAAACATCCATTCTTCGAAGGTAGAGGCAATGGGAAGCCCATAGATTCTACTCAACAGTGTTACTAAGTCCCCAATTTTGTCTTGAAAATCACTCCTATATAGTGTGTGAGGTAACTTGGTCAAAGTGGACCTTTTGTGCTTCATCCATCCTTCATTGATTTGTTTCTTACACTTTCTACATCCTTCTTATATGTGTCTTCTACATCCTTCTTGTCTGGGATTGAGAGCATTGGGAAGACATGTATTCCAAAGGTTTCTACCAAGGAGAGTGAACTTCAATTTGCTAAACTTTCTCCACTTGTGGTCTGAACAGTTCTTGTCAATGGATCATATCTATCTACACATGCCACAATGAGTTCTGGACACTGTGCAGAGGTGGGGAAAGCAATAGATTCTATAATCCCATTATCTCTGATCTTCTTGGCTAGAGGAGTTGGGTTTGGTCCAAACACCCTGAGTCTAAAGTCCTCTAGGTCTATATGACCTAGGTCAGTGTCTCCTATATTCTTCCATGCAGAAGTTATCTTGGTTTCTGGAGGGATGCCTTTGAACTCATACTTCATTGTGTTGGCTCGGGCAGACATTTAACCTGTAGGACAGGACCTAAATAAGTAAAGGTTGCCATGTTGACTGTCCTAGATGTTCAAGATCTTAGTTTGGAATGAATGGTTACTATTTCCTATTCTTAAGTCAGGTTTTCTACTAAAATTTACACAAGGTCCTTTCAAAATGCATAAGTGTGTGATTTGCAAATTATCTCACCTTATTATTTCTATTACATGAATTAGACAAAGAGGAGAATGAAAGAAAAGCACTTTGAAGTCCTATCTAACTCATGTAATAAATATTAATTACTTGAAAATCCAATTCAAAATATGTGAATCACTTCAATTTTACCTTTGTTCCAATTATCCTAACAAAACAGACCTTTCTACCTTAGGAATTTTCATGAAAAGAGGCTTTTTCAGCAATTTGCGTTAATTTGGGCTTCTACGGACTAAAGCGCTGGATTTGTCTTGCACTAACCTAGCGGGAGATTTGGGGTCTACTAACTAAAGTCAATGCATGAGTTTTCTTAGCACAGGTCGGTAACCTAAGATTTTATCACAAGTAGAATGGTAAGAGGACTGGTGTTGGTTGCAGTTATGAGGTCGGTCAATGTGTTTTCTAGCGTAGGTTCATCAGAGGAAGTTTCAGTGCTAAAGGGATACAAAAGAAGGCAGGCGTGGGTTTTAGTTCGAACTGACTAATAGCTCCTCATGAGGTTAGTAGGTGAGGATTCTAGTGCAAGTCTATGGTGAGGGGATTTAGCGCTAAGAGTGTGAAGTCTTATTGGTGGGGCTTTATGACAATTCCAACATGCACAGTTTTTAAAGTGGACTGACTAAAGTCGATGGAGGCGATAATCAGTGCAAGTCAAGAAATAGCAATTTCAGTGAAAAGAGTTCAGATATGGGCTAGTGGGATTCTCAAGTCCTATTGACTTAGCACGAGTTTCAATGATGACCGACTAAAGTCGGTGGGGACGGTTTTAGTGCAAAGTCGATGAAGGTTCATTTTAGCAATAAGTTACTTAACAAATGCTTGGCAAGGAATTTTGGTGGTAGTTTCTCAGCGCTATTTTGATGAATATTGGACAAAAGTCAGTCGGAGCCTTTTTTAGCGCAAGTCGGAGGAGTTCAATTCTAGTGCAAGGGCCACTTTAAAGCAAATTTAATGTTTCCCATCCTGCGGGATTTTTAAAGGATACTGCCACAAGGCAGTGGGAGGCCATTTTAGCACAAAGGCCAAAGGAGGGGAATTCAATCGCATTCAACTGGTTTGAGTTTTGACAATAATTTGAACTGAGCATTTACAAAATCAAGTTGAACCCTTAGAATCCATTAATTGCGGCCTAGGCTAGTTTGAATCGTAAGAACTAGGGTTTAGTCGCTCTAATGAGGGGCATTTGAAAGTAATCTCCTATAAAATCAAAGCCTTTTCAGGTATAACAAGAATAACCCTTATAACAATCTATTGCAAAATCATAAAACCCTAATTCCCTCATCACACTTTCAAGGAAAACCAAAATCATAAGCAAAATTCAACAGAGTTTCCATGAAACTAACAAGACCCTAGGTGAAACTGCAGGAAATGAAATGTAGGTATTGGCTCCTACCTGGTGTTCGCTAGTTTGGATGATGAGTTGGGAAGGATCATGCTCTGTACACTGGTTCTCGCCACCCTTGAATTCACCAACAATCATTTGCAGAGCTCTGAAAGATTTCTTAAAATTCAAAATAAGCTCTGAAATGAAGCTGAAACATTATGTATTCTACTTAAATATTTGTCATAAATGCAAGGTACTATGCGATAGCTCGACACACACTTGGGAAGGTATGTTTCAAATACCAGTGCAATTTAAGGCTTCCTCCAACTCAGCAGGGAATTCTAATGATACCATCTCAACATTGCTTTTGATGTTAACAGATTTGTGTGGGTTTAGACACCAACTGACTTACACGGATTTGGGGTATCTCTGACAAAAGTCGGTAAGTTGCAGATTTAATGCTAGTCAGTGACTGAGAGATTTCATGTCGAGTCAGTGCATTAGGGATTTAGTGCTTCGGCAGTAGACTTGGATTCTAGTGCAAAGTTAGTACTTCAAGTTTTCAGCGCAAAGGTCTTGAGAGGTGAATTTAGCGTTAAGGTAATAGGATAGAGATTTAGTGCTGGGGTCAGTAGGACATAGTTAAAGCGTAAAGGATGCAATGGACTTGAATTTGGTGACAAAGGACACCTAACTTAACCTAAACACACTTCACCAAGAAAGATTTGTCTTTAACTTTCAAATGGATCATTTCTGATAATGCGACTTGAACATACTAGGAACTAACAGAAACTGAGCCAACACTCTCTAAGCCATAATAGAAAAAAGGGGGTCCCTATTTAGTGAAATGAGGCATGTGTGCAAGGCACATCAAATGGTGACTCTGCTAGGGAAATGCTCCAAAGCATTTCGACGATAAACTTCAGTTTTGAATCTAGAATCTCTGTGTTTCCCATACGTCAAACGGGATAACATGATACCATATCATAGAAGTAGAGAACAATTGCATAGTGCAGCTATCTGCATCCTGAAAGCCTGAGTGTGTGTAATTGCATTACTTCACATCCTTCCACAACTAAGCTCATCTAAGATCCTTTGCATTAAGCTACGTAGATTGACACACATCGCATCCACCTTGACATTGCCCCGCTTCCAGTCAGGCGTTGATAGCCCCGACATAGTTGTCTTATAAACTCATCAGTTCAATTGAGTTGCAGTGTGTGCTAGGTGCAATTGGATATTTTTTTACTTTATTGTTGGTAGAGTACAATGCAGTACCACTTACCCTTCCAATTTTGCTAACAAAATTCACAATGGTGGTAGAGAAGAGGCCTTTAGTTTTTTCACTTAATACAACATCACCCAAAATCCTTTAGCTACTTCAGGATCATTAAAAGTGTAAGAGATATATGGCTCAAAAATACTTCAAGTGCACCAACTAATGACTCTTTTCCCATGAACAGACATCATACCATCCAAGTATAACCATGGAACCTACAGGAAGACCTAAGTAGAAAACTTTTTCTTCTCAAAGAAATATTCTAGATTACTTACCCAACAAAGGACCACCTATTGGTCTGCACAATTTGCCACCACATTCAGATCCCCAACAAAGCAAGGACATCAAGTTAAAGAAAAGAAGGAAAGAACACCAAACCTACGCGAAAGAAAACACCTAACAACCATGGAAGGCAAAAGAAGAAAATAGAAACTATCCTAATAGAAATCTAATCTAACCAAAATAGACAAGCAACCTAACTATGTACACTAAGAGAAGGCAAAGATGCCTCCTAGGTCTGGAAGTAGTGCTTCAGGAACTGGCCATTAACAGGCAATGGGAGCTCCTCACCAGTAAGGTTTTTCAGTCGGTACGCATTTTTGCTAAGGATCTCATAAATCTAATATGGACGTAGCCAGAGTTTGTTAAATTTACCATGTTCGCCCTTCCTCTTGTGGGCTTTGTCCCCATACAAGACTAAGTCAAAAATGCAAAAGGTTGATTTTAGCCCTCTTATCAAACTACCATTTCACTACACCTTGGTGTTTGGAAAAGTTTTCTATGGAAGCATCACGTTTTTCTTCTAGGTGTAGCAACTGAGCTAACTGGGATGACATTTGATCGTTTGGTTCAAGATAGTCGTACATGAATTGCAGCTAAGGAATTCTCAGATGGATAGGAAAGATGGAATCAATACCATATAAACTAGGTGATAGGGTGATGTTCCCAATGCAACTTTGTGTCTGACCCTACCTACCCATAAAACAAATCTAAGCTGAGTATGCCAATCTCTAGGATTTTTATCAAGCAATTTTTTTATGACCTCAAGCAGGTTTTTGTTTGTTGATTCAGTCACTCTGTTTCCTTAGGGATAATAATCAGATGAAATTTTTATAACAATCCCATAATCAAATGTCCAATTGGAAAAGCACAATGAAGAAAAAGCAGGGTCGTTATCACATACTAGAGAGAAAGGATAGCCAAACCTTGTGATGATGTGTTTTTTAATGAATTCAATCACTACCTTAGTGGTGCATTGTTTACAAGCAAGAGTCTTTGACCATCTTGTACAATAGTTAGTAGTGGTTAGAATGTACCTGTGGCCCACAGAAGAAGGTGGGCTGACCATACCAATGAAGTTGAGACCCCACTGCGTGAATGGTCATACTTCCAGAACTAGCTATAGTGGCATAACAACATTTCGTTCTCTCGTTGCAGCTGTTTGACATGTGTGACAAGTTCTAACATGTGTGTGTGCATATTTGAACAGTGTATGCCAATAATACCATGCTTGTAGGATCTGGTTGGCAGTTGAAAGAGCCAACCCATGGCCTGTCCTAAACTTTTCATGGAAATTAGTCAATACCTAGGTTACTTCCGTTTTATCCAGACATCTCAAATAGATACCTTCATGGTTCTTTTTATACAAGATTGATCCTTTGATCATGAAACTGCTACTCTTTAACCTAAGTACTCTCTTCTGGACCAAATTCAAATGAGGTGGGCAACGCTGATTGAGAAGATAGAATATAATGTCTCCATACCATTCGTCTTTGGAAATATCTTCTAACATATATTGTTGAGAAACTAGGCCTGGGTCAATTTCAACCATTGTTTTTGTTAGTGGCTAGCCTCTTACTAGATTCATGGGTTATATTTCTATATCAAACTCCTACAGGATCGTGACCCACTTTCATCTTCATTCACACAACTCGCTTTGCATCAATAATGCCTTAAGTACAGCATCATGCATGATTGCAATCACTTGGCTTCTTAAGATGTAATGATGAAACTTTTTCACTACTTTGACTAAGGCATATGCTTGTTTTTCCACATTTGGATATTTTAACTTTGCATATTTCAAAGGGGTGCTCATAAAAGCGATAGGTCTTTCATCGTCAACAACTCTCTTTTGTGTCCACATCACTGCATAGGTATGCTCAGATGAAAAATAATATATGCAAAATGGCAATGTATAATTAGGACTTACCAGCACTGGGGCATTGACTATTGCCTATTTGATTTCTGTAAATACATCTTTAGCTTCTAAAGTCCACTCTATCTTAGCATCTTGTTTCAACATAGCATTCAATGGGTGAACAATCTCAGCAAACCCTATAATAAATTTGCGGACAAAGTTGATCTTACCAAAATATGATTTCAATTCCTTTTTACTGGCTGGGGGATGGATTTTGAGAATCGCTTGGACTCAATTAGGGTCAATTGATATACATTGCTTAGAAATTACATGTCCAAGTAACTTTCCTTCAGTTACTTCAAAGATGCATATCTTGGGATTAAGTGAAATCCCATAGTCTCTACATCGCTGTAGGATTTTCCTTAGGTTTGCCACATGATCTTCCCTTTTCATTGAAAATACCGTGAGATCATCCATGTATATAATGATGTATTTTCCAACAAGTCCTTTGAAAGCTATGTCCATTATGCATTGAAATGTGGCCCCTACATTGATTAATCCAAAGGGCATCCTATGATACGCATAGATCCGCCATTTGTATGTGAAAGATGTCTTCAATCTATCTTCATATTCTACCATTACTTGGTTATAACCTGAATAACTATCCACAAGTGATATCATTTGTGAGCCATTGACTATCTAGAGCACTTCATCTAGGGATGGCAGTAGATAATTATCTTTTTTTGAGGCCCGGTTTAGATTTTTGAAGTCGACATAGAGTCTGATCTCCCCATTTTTCTTACGCACTGGTACTAGATTTGCCACCTAGGTGGAATGCCTTACAAGAAATATGATTCTGGCAGACAACAATTTCTATACTTCCTTGAAAATTAATGGTTCTAGTAGAGCACTAACTAGTAGTTGTGTTTGCCAAAAAGGTTTTGCTCCTGGCTTAAGAGGTATCGTGTGAGTTATGATTGAGGTATCATATGTCTTCAGATCTTCATAACTCCAAGCTATGACTTCATGATAATCCATTAATGCACAAATAATTCCTTCCATTTCTTTAGCAGTGCTAGATATTCCAATGAAAACATTCTTAATATCTTCAAGAGTCCCCAAATTGTAAGGTTCACATTGCGCACCAGGGGATTCTCCCCATTTCTTTTGGATTCCAAACATATCTGAGTCAAACAACTATTCTAACTCTACCATCCCTTGAGGAATAGTGTTCGTCTTCAAGTTGAGAACTCCTAGATCCATTTCAGCAGGCTCTAATTCCTCCTTGTCTATTATCTAAGTAGCAAAAACATCTGACGAGGTGAGAAAATCAATTATGTGCTTGTCGTCCTCAAAAACCTAAAAATTTGCTATTTCTACAGTAAATTTCTTCAAGCCTGTCATGGACACTGGCTCCAGAGAACTAGCTACCTGAGCCAAAGCATCAACAACGTGATTCTATCTACGTGGGATTAGCTAGATATTAAAACCATCAAAGCATTCAATCAAATCCCACACACGATTATGATACCTATTCAATCTCTTATCATTGCATGAATACTACCTTCTCACTTACTTGACGACCAATTCAGAGTCACCAAATACCTGAATAATTTTAACCTTTTTTTGAAGTGCCATCAACAACCCATGCACCAAGGATTCATACTCAGTCACGTTATTAATATAGGGGAATTGCAATCAATTTGCTACTAGATATGAATTTCCTGAGGGACTGATCAATTCAAAACCTACACCAAATCCTTTTTTGCACCTAGATCCATCAAATCTTAATGTCCAAATACATGAGTCATTGCCCTTATTACTTTGTGTAGTTTGTTGTTTTTTATCTGACTAAGATTCCTAACCCATCACCTCTATAGTGGCTTGACTTTCCTTCAAGATTGTTGGAATCTTTAAGTTTTTTTGTACTTGCCCCACTGCCTCTTGACATAGTGATCATGTAAATTCAGAATGGGAGGCATCATGAATGCGACACCAGTTTGGCAGTAGCAATTCATCCATTTGTATTTTCTTCCCAACAACCACTTGGTCACTCATGAATTTAGCCATGAAACTTCTGAATCCTTCAAATATTCCTGGTTCTTCATTATCAGAGGAGGACTCTTGGTTTGACTGCATATATTCCTTTGTACTTTCTTGCCATCTTGTAAGTGGAGGATCAGAGAATTTATTGCAATTTAGCATGAGTATTTCTTCTACCTAATTAACATGGGGAAGACAAACCCCCAGGTCTACTTCTGAAAACAAAATCTCATTGGTCTAATTGTATTCTGTGATCATATGCTTCATTTTTGGCTCTCTTTCAATATGAATATGATTTGCCAGTCCTTTCCATGGTAGCCACATATGGGAAAAGTTTGTTGCCATATAACCGTTCAAAGTTCTAGACCAATCCTTACTTAAAAGCATGCCATACTAGTCAGAGATGTCAACCACTTGAATATCTATATATTGTTGCACCCTAGGATCTGATGCCAATTGAATATGAATTTGATTCAATTCACCCATCACATTAACCTTAGTTTTGTCTAATTACGTAACTTTCCTAGAAGATTTAGCTAGAGTGAGACCTAGTGCCTTGCATACTGACAAAGGCATCACATTGGTAGAGGCCCCTGAATAAACTAGATAGTTATGGAGGTTCTTCCCAAATATCCTAAGAGTCAAGAGGAAAGGAGGACTCTCTCTTTTATCTTTATACAAAGTAACCTTTTTCTCAGCATCTATTACATGGACTCTATCTTTTCCTCTATCCATATTGTCTTTTGGTGGAGCTTCCTTGTGGGAAGGTTTTGTCCTAACACCTACTCCCATATCCTGAAAGAATGTTGTCCTAACCTCCAAAACTTTCAACAGTTCAAAGACTGACAAGTTGACTTTCATTTTCTTGAGTTCATCAGCAACATATTACCCTAACTTAGCTATTTTAGTTCTTTGGGAACTTTCTACTATGGATCCTTGATGTATTAGCTAGGGTGTAGCCTTGGGGGGCTCAGGATTATTAGAGGCCTTGGAGTCAGGTGGAATCTGATAGTTATTTGGAGGGATTGAGGTGGTGAAGGGACCTTTTGGCTTGTTGCTTCTAAGGTTGTATGGAGTCTTGTTTATACTGTTAATAAGCATGTACCTCCTCACATTCTTCCTCCTCAGGCTGATTATCTTCTTGGAAAGGAAATGTATAACTATCAAGTACAAGGGCAGTGTCATACCTCTGAGTTGGAATGAGTTCATACCTTATTGGAGGAGGATTCTCTTATACTTCCGCATTTTGGATCTCCATCTAGAAAATACTGGAGGTTATTTGGAACTCTGGGCAATCCATTTCAGAATGAGTATTTGTATTGTGAAGTCTGCACCATGAAGATAACACTGCTTCGGCCAACATCACTTGGCCAGGTGGACGAATTTTGACATTTTGATTCTCCAATGGTGAAGGAACTCCACCATTATTCTAGTATTCCAAGTTCAATTTTGCCGCTGGAAATTTTGATTCTGATATTGAATGTGGTTCTGACTCCTTTGCTACAAGTAGGCATTCTGATTTCTTAAAAGAGTAACTTCAACAGTAAGCTTTTTCATTTGTTCTGCCAACTCGCTAATGTCATCTTTGTCATCCTTAGCTTTGGCGGCTTCATCTAACTGGAGGAATGACATTTAGGCAAGAGGTAATTCTATCATTGGAGCTCTAAGATGGACAACTAAGGCCTGCATTGCTGTAGGGACTGGGATAAGATTCATCACAGGGGTATGATTAGCTAGGGCCTGATTGATCACAGGTATCTAGTTTGGCATGGCTACAAAACCTATGTGGTTAAGTGGACATGTTGCTATCTATCCTAATTGCGTATTCACCATGACAGCTTCAACATATGCTTGAGCTAAAGTGGTCAGAGATGGGTTAGCTCTTCGCACAAACATGGAAGTAAGCCTGTCCAGGGCTGCATAGTAAATAAGCAAGGTTGCAACTTGAGCTAGGGCACAAGGAGTTTGTAAATGGTTTTATGCCTTTTGAAATCAATTATTCAAAGAACTTATTTATTCTCCTTCAGCTCAGCGAATCTGCACAAAGGACCTATAAATATCTGCCAGGGTACTGGGCATTCTGAAATGATCTAGGAATACATTTTTCAAATTTAGCCACAAATTTATGGAAGTTGAAGGGAGATTAGCAAACTAGTAGTAGGCTTCATCCTGCAGTGAGTAGGGAAACAATCTATAGACCATGTCCTCATGTTGTACCTGAAGCATAAACATACTACTCTCAAAGATCCTAATGTGTTCATCAACAGTTTTGTCAGGGTCATTAGTGCAAAACTTTGAACAAAACTTATCAAGGTTTTTTGGCATGTCATGATAAACATTGAAATTCAGTGGGGACTGGTTATTAGAAGCAAAAAAGGCCATGGCTGGGAGATTACCTGGGACTGCAGCTGGGTTTCTTGGAGTAGATTGAGCCCTTAGAGTTTTGGGTATTCCTTGATTACTCTTGGTTCTTCTAAACTCTGTTAGAGACAATAACTCTTCTCCAGCTGAGCTGGACTTGGTATGTCTTTCCCTGGTCCCTAGTCTTGCTAATTCTCTAGAGGGGATTTCAACTTGGTGGCCCTCCTTCTAGCACCAATTCTATTGATGGTGGTTTTAGCACACAACAACATAGGTGAAATACAGGTATATCACCTCTCTTGAAAAAGGTATCCTATCCAAGATAGGACTGCCCCAAGGATAATGTAGCTACGTCTTAGCTTGTAGGAATGACTTAGTTGGTATGAGTAGTTGTGCCTGCAAAGGGTCTTACATACAATGATAGGGCTAGTAAAGGTAATGTCAATGGAAGTGCAGAAAACCCTATGATACTTTCAGCTGATTTAGAAATGTTCTTGCTACTTAAATCCTAATCTAATAATTGTTGTGAAAGAAAATGCAAAAGAGTAAATGGTTAGAGAGGAATCCTAAATGACATTCACAATGCAAAGCTTATTGATGATAGACAAACATTCTCAAGTTAACCACTTTTCTATTTTACCAAGCTACAGGAATGCTACAATGCTGCAGAAAATGATGCTATCTTCAATGGAGACTAAAGATTTTCAAATCACATTCATTCACTAAATACCCAAGTTATGGCATGATTTAACTTATGGAATGCAATTGAACTAATCTTAGATCAATGGGTCTAGGCTAACTATACACATGAACTCGCAATCAACAAGATACTAATAGTATGGACCAAAATGCTCATAAAATACCTTCAACAAATCATTAACATTGCAAAAGCACAATTAACTAATTGCATATCATGAAGTGAACCATGAAACCAAATAGACAACACAAATGAACAAATTCTCAGAAATACTGTAGAAACTTTCTTTGTATTAATCTCAAATGGCAGAGTGTCAACTATTTAGCATCAAGAGTTTGTTACAATGAGAGAAATGACAACCCTTTATATAGAGGAGGCTCCATACTGAGTTTTTTGAATGAACGATGGAGATTAACTCAACACCGGCGGTCTAGATTACATGGCATTTAATGCAATAAAATAACTAAATTGCATTTTCAGATTAATATTTGTCTTGTAGGAAAAAGATGAAATACAACTTCCAAATACATTAAATCTAGACATTTTGAATACCCATTAAGTTGTGCATAGGGAAAAGTCAATTTCCAAGACATAATAAAGACAAAATAAGGTCACATGACCCTCCAAATATAGAATTAATTACAAATGACAGGATTTACATGTGACTCTACTATTCATCTTCATCTAAATTGATTTTGTCTTCTTCTGCCTTCTTATTGTTGTATGCTACTAGTGCTGATAGAGTTGGGTTGATATCCGTAGGATCTAGGTCTTTGATGTAATCTGCTCCAAACCTCAAGGTCTCAATCTCTATGGAAAATTTGCAGTACACAACTTCTCTTGATTTTCTTCCCCTTTTAAACTCCAAAAAGGCAACCCAAAGATCACTAACTTTTTCAAGTTTGCTAACCATGTTCAATGGTGAGTGTTCATGAATGACCTGATATAACCTGTCTCTACATTGTTGCTCGTCTATCAGGGCTAAATCATTCAAAAGAATATTCATGCAATCTCTCAATGTATCATTTATCTCATATATTACCTCCATTATTTTGGTCTTTGTCATTTCAAAAGAATATTTTACTTTATCAAAAATGCCCTTTCTCAACTTCATCTGCTCATGCCATTCTTCAGGTTTCTTCAACCTATCCTTTGTCAAGATATTTTATGTCAAAAGAACTTCCCTAGATAGTCCCCTCATGGTTTGTATTCATGGGAGCATATGAGAATAGTACTCATCATAGGGTTCACATTCATCGTGAAAATCTTCCCATTCTCCTCTCAAAAGATGAAAAACTTTATGCAGCAAAGATGCAAAGGATATTACCTCACAACCTTCATTGTATACTTTAGTGAACCATTCATGTGTGCCTACAGTAGTGGTTTTGATAACATCAAACTTTGTCAATTCTTCTTTAGATAGTAGGGTAGGAGATGCTCTCAGTTTTCCATCAAAATTTAATGGCTTCATCAGGAATTGTATGCATGCCCAAAGCTCTTCGTTCTGTTGTTTCAATTGTTGCTTTGTCATTTCGTCCTTAGTCAATTGATCCAGAATTGTGGACACTGTCCCCTTGAATTCATCTTCCTTCTGTCCTCGAGTAGCCAGTCCCAAATTGACAGTGGTAATAGTGTAATCCTCAGCCCTCACTTCTCCTTTGTATGCCTCTGCAGGAGGAACAACCACTTCTACAATTCTTGCTCTTGTTGCATCCTTATGGATTCTTGACTAGATCTTAGCCCTTTTCTTCGTTTTAGGTCTCTCTAACCTGGCCAAGAGTGCATCCAAGTCAAGTTTCATTATTTCAACCTGCGGGGCTTTATTTTCCAACCTCTGTTGTAACCAATATGGTGCTGAGGAGGAAGAATCTTTAGGAGAGTCAATGTGACTATCTCCTTTATTAGGTGATCCGTCATGAATTTCTAATTTAGTTCTACCTCCATCATCCCTTTCATCATCTGATTGCTCAATATTCTATAGATTTTCCAATATGGCTTGTTGACCAGTCCCCAACACTATATCTGCTGTGTCTTTATCTACCGGGCTATCAATCACCTCAACTACCTCAATGGATGTGGCCATTCATGTGGTTGTCTCTTTTCTTGAGACTCTAATTCTACACATACCTTTTCAATTCTGGGTAGTTGTGGGACAAATAAAGGGGCAGACTCTCAAGAGGAAATAATTGGATGTGTTAAAGAATCACTTATGGCTAACAAAGAATGAGAAACTAAGGAAGGTAGGTAAGCATGGGATAAATTGGCAAATGAAGCAAAACCTAGTGAAGGTGGTACGGGAGGGGAAGACGACATGGAAGAGATGGTAATGGGTGAAGAAAGGCAAAGCGATGGGAGAGAGAAGGAAGGTGCTAAGATTCTGGAAATGGGTGGTAATGACATTTGAGTGGAGGTAGAAATGGATGAAATAGATGGCAAGGACATGGTAGAGATGGGAGTTGATGAGGAAATTGGAGGGATGATGGTAGAGGAAGAAAGTGAAGAGGAAGAACCAGGTATGCCCATATTTGTTGTCGTTGAAGGTAATGTTGATGTTGTTCCTGGAGCAAAGTAGATGTGGTGACTTGTGGGATAGAGGAGGCAATAGCTACACTAGCAGGAGATGAGGAAACTATAGGGGCAGCTGAGGTGTTAGCAGGGGTGGTAGTAGATGCTTCTACTGTCCGTGCCTTCGACTTCTTAGCCTTTGAACTCTTTCCTTTGCCACCAGGTATATCTTTCCTCTTTGCTACTCTGGTCCTTGTGGCAGGAGGAGGATCCTTCTTTTGTGCCTTAGGAATAGTCTTCTTTGCTTTCCCTTTCCAGCCAATGGCACATGTTCCTCACTATCAATGTCTTTTGTTACTTCTTGTTCTTCGACACTTATGACCTCCAAAGGTTGATCTTCTTCATCTCCTGATTCCTTTTCTGAATCTTCCTCTGTGTATGTTAATGCAACCCCTACTTGTGTTTGTTGGGATAAGGTTCCATTAAGCTTGTAAATCCTATTATTGTATTTATTCCATTTATTATATGTAATTTGTAATTATCAATGAGGAGATGTACTAGTTTCATTGGCCGAGGTAATTTCAGAGTAACTGGAGGTAATTACGAAGTGACTTTTACTATTGGCAAATGTAAAAACTCAAAGTAAATGAGGGTAGGCATGCTCCCTTTAGGAATCTACTATATTTGGCATGTATGACAATTGTCATAATGTTTGGTAAGTGAATCTATGACAACTGCAAGTTGTAATAAGATTCTAAGATTCTATGACGCATATGACAGATATGTTAGTTGTATATTTGTTATATTTAGCCCAAGGTTCCTATCTTGGAAAGATACTCTTTTGTGGAATCTATGATGGTTATGATGTGTCATAAGATGCTGTAACAGGCCAGATTTAGTCTTAGGCCCCCAACCTTTGCATGGTTATTTTTGGACAAGTGTAAGATGCTTGGAAGATGGTAATTAATGTTTACAGGTTGGAGAATCTTAGGAGAGAGAAGGTGAAGAGCTAGAATGGAGTGGAAAACATTTCTATAAGTATTTTCCATGTATTTGTTGCTGCAATATAGATTTTAGGTACTAAGGTGCTGCTGAAATGTTGTCGGATTGAAGACTTGTGGAGAGAGTTGTGTAGTTGATGTATTGTACAATCTTGTTGAGATTAATACAAACTTGTGCCTCTTTCCTGGTGAAGTTTTTTACCCGCAAGGGTTTTCTTCACGTAAACACTATGTCATTGTGTTGAGTTCTTCATGTTTGACATCTTTTCTATAGTGGGTTTTATGTTTTGTTACAATCTCCATTGTTAATCCACACTTAAAGATTGCTGAAATTTATCTTGAATCAAATTTCCATTAAGTAGTTGTGCTTTCATTTCTAACATTTGGTATCATAGCCTAGCTAGCTTTGACTCTTGGGTGGTAGTGTGGAAGCTGTGGCTGTAGTGGGAGATTTGGTTATGTTTTTTTTGTAGATCTTGTGTTGTTATTATGGTTGCATCCACGGTTGCATCAACCTCTCGAATGGACATTAAGAAGTTCAACGGAACAAGGTATGAGTTGTGGAAGCTGAAAATGGAAGATTTATTGCAAGAAAGAAACCAATGGTTGGTTGTTCAAAAAGAGAAGAAACCTGATGATGTCTCTCAAGATGAGTGGGATAGACTGGATAAGAAGGCACGGGGAACCATCCAATTGTGTCTTTCAGACTCTGTCCTGTTGAATGTCACAAACGAGGAAACCGCACACAAGTTGTGGAATCGGTTGGGTGAGATCTATCAAGCTAAGGGTATGGTAAATAAACTTTATTTAAAAAGAAAATTGTTTTCCATGAAAATGCGAGAAGGTGAATCAGTTGCAAAGCATTTAAATTCTTTTAATTTGTTATTCAGTCAGCTTGATTCAGTAGATGTTGAGGTTAGTGAGGAAGATAAATGTATCTTACTTCTTTGTTCTTTACCTGAGTCTTGGGAGAATGTTATCTTTTCTATCACTACTAACCATGCGGGTCTGAAGTTGGATGCTCTTGTTTCAGTGCTACTATCACAGGAATTGAGGAAGAAGAGTTCAGATAGTTTAGGGGATGCTCTCAGTGTCATGGAAGGTCTAAGGAAAGGGGACCTAAAGGAGATCAGAAAGGGGATAAGGCTAAGTCCAATGGCCGGTCTAAAACTCCTGGTAAAAAGAACAGAGTTAAGTGTTGGAATTGCGGTAAAAGGGGACTGTTGATGACTGTTTTGATGCAATCATAACAATAAGTTAAAATTCACATATAATGAACTGAAACTATACTTGAAAGATAAGAAGGAATCATTTGAGATTCAACTAATCCCAAGTCTACAATGGTTCGGTTGGTCAAGTTCAGTTGGTCAATGTGAAGCGGTAATGTTCAAGGGGCCTTACGTAGTTTAGGTTTGTTTGGTGGTTTACTGGACTAAGAATATGCAAAAAGGTCATGAGATATGTCAATACTTTTCATTCCTTTGCATAAAAGTGATACTGTGCTGCAAGTTTTAGATGGTTTTCTTGAATTTTTGCAGCTTTCTTCTTTATCTATTTATGAAAACTGTCTACTTATAGCTCTGTTATGCACGCTTCTTCAAATTTGAGACAATTTCCTTTAGATTTCTACGTTTTCAGCTAAATATTTCAGATGGGTTGGGAAAAGTTAGAAAGATCTAATCTATACCTCATTTAATCTACCGAAGGATCTAATTGTTTCTGTTATGCACTATGTAAATACCACAGTAATTTGATCAAATCCACAGTAAAAACCCTAAATGTAAGTTCTGAGCATTTTCACAAACATACATTTAAAATTGCAAGCTCTCAAAGAAAATATTTCAAAACATAAAGAAGAGCAGGAGAACACTCAGAAGATAGATGCAGAACTCCAGATTCTATTGTATTAGAAACGAATAGTCATACATGATTTACAATGTAGGAATGACTCTTAGTTTCATTGATCATACTACAGAGAACTTACAAGCTTTACAGATACAGTAAGGCAGCCAGACATTCCACGCGCACCTTACTGCAGACAAATAGGCGACCTCCTTCTTCTACCTCTAAACTATGCTAACTTGCTGTATGTTCCTAAAAGAAAAAAATCCTGTTGTAGCCACTGTTGTTTTCCTAAAATCCCTGTTGTAAAGTATTACAGTGTAGAGAGGCACAATATAAAGACATTCTGATGGTCCTCACTATAGCAAAAACCTAACTGAACCCTTGGTTACAGCAATAAATACAGGTGAACCAGCTCTTCAAAATATCTCTGAGCAGTGTCAAATTTGGGCGAAATATTGCCCCTTCTAAGAAGTTCTGGCAACTGGGTAATAACTTATGTTTGTCTGTTGCAGTAATACTCTCAGCTGCAACCTTGTTCTTCACTTGAATGGCCTTGACTTTTTCACACTTCATTCCTTATCTTCCTGCTCCTGAGATCGGATTTCCTTCCTCCATGAGGTCACTGTGTTGACTTTCCAGCTGCTTCCTCAACTGCAAGCCTGCAAGACAAGACAAGCAATAAGTATTTCATTTATCACATAAATAGCAGGAATTTAAAATAATCGTTTAAACCCAGGTGACTGCGCAAAATCATGGAAATTGGATCCAAAATTCTCTCAAAATGCGTTCAAAACGCATTCAGACCGCTCAAAACCCATCGGGTCAACCATCGCTGACCGAAAAAATGCCACGGGCGCCAAAAAAATGGTTTAAAACTCCACCGCTTCACTTCCCGCCCATCGGCATGACTATCCCTATCGGCGTGTCAAAAAAACATGTTGGCCGATACTCACTTCATCAGCATGATACTCTGGAAATATGATGCTCTCCCTTCTGAAGGTCCAGATGACGTCATCAGGATGTTCTGCTTCTGCATATTGAGGAAAAGAACAACATCATCATTATCATCATGTTGAAGGAGAATAGGAGGATATGGAATATGATCCTGCTGTTGAGGAAAGGAAAATGATGGTGACGTCATCGTCATATTCGGGCTTCATTAAAATGCAAAAGATGACGTCATCATCATGTTCAGTTAAGATCAGGGGATAATTGTGATATCGGGTCACCTAAGGAGCATGATCAGGATGATGAATGTAATACGACCCCTTTGCGGCCAAGGCAACCCTCTCGAAAGATCAGGATGATGATGATCATCATCAGGATATTTGGGGCTTTTGTCGAACTTAGAATAAGACATCATCATCATATTCGTGAACCGGATCGTGGTTTGGAAAATATCCTGCCGAAGGGAAATGTGATGATGATGATCATCAGGATATTAGCTTCTTCGTTTATCAGATCGGGGTGACGTCATCATGATATTCGGAGCCTTTGTTAAACTTAGAACAGGACGTCATCAGGATGTTTCGCCAACCAGATCATGTTTTGGAAAATATCCTGCCGAAGGGAAATGTGATGATGATGATCATCAGGATATTTGCAAAAGGTTGGATTTCTCGGCAGGAGGACTTTACGAAATGTTGGGTGAACAAACAAGATCATGATGATCTTGACAATATGACAGGATAAAAATATGATGATCCTCCTCATCGAATTATCATGATGACGTAACCATCATATTTCATCTTCGGAGCATAAGGATGAATTGAGGTCATCATCATATTTGCACTAGGGTGATATTTAAAATATGATCATGCTGCTGAGGAATGGAATATCACCTTCTTCTTAAAAGATAGGGTGATCATCATGATATTACAAAAAGGAGATCAGGAGGATATGAAGACGTCATCATCATATTAGCAAATTTCAGCAAATATCATGATGATGACCCTCTGATAGGATTATAACATGCGCATGCAAATATGCCGATGGTGAATTTTCTAAGTCAAGATGATCTTATAGTATCAGCATGATATTATAAGATCAGGTAATGTTAAAATATCATGATGATGCTCGCGATACAAAAGACCGCTCGACGGGGAAAACTTACTATGACTTAAAGTTGACGTCATCATGATATCTGGATATTTGAACCTCAGGATATTATCGGGGGGGCGTTTCAAATATGATGATGATGTTCTTCATACAGCAAAATCGAGTTTATAAAATACGACCCTCCTAAAATCATGATGCTCACGATGCGCCTAAGGCCATTGACGGGTAAAGGGCACTACCACCTAAGATTGATGTCCGGATATTGCAACTGCATGATTTTTATCAGGTGATAGACTAAGATCATGATGACCTTGACAATATGACTGAGGGTAAAAATATGATGACCCTCCTGCGAATATCAGGTTTGACCAAAACTTTGACTGTGCATAACTTCCACATATGGACGAATTTTCAAGTGAAGTAAAAGGCAAACCTGCATGGAATTTCAAGCTCTTTCTAAATATGAGGTCACAGAAACAAAATATGAACTTTGACAAACTGACCTCATGATGATGACCATCCTCATCCTGACCTTCATGATGATGATGCACCTGACTCATTTTTACCAAACCGCCAGAAAGCAGACAAACACAAGCAGAAGCAAAAAGCAAAACATCAGCAGGGGTCCCCATTTTGCTAAGGAGCATAATGGGGCGTGTTGTGAACATCACAACAGGGACATGTGAAGGAGTGTAAAAACCCAAAGAAACAATGGGAGAGTGCTTCGGATAAGTCTTCGAATGCAGGTGAAGATGTTTTACTTTCTGCATGTAATGTTGTTTCTAATGATCACTAGTTGGTTGACTCAGGATGCTCATTTCATATATGACCCCGCATAGGGAATGGTTCTCCACATATGAAGAATATGATGGAGGTAATATCTACCTTGGTGACAACTCTTCATATCCAATTATCAGGAAAGAAAAGATTGGTGAGAGAGAACTTGGTGGTAGTGAAAGGGAAGAGATTCAGGAATTTGTTTAAGGTTGAAGCCACTACAATTTGTGATGCCTCTTATGTTTCTGAGGCTTCTGAAAACACTTGTATGTTGTGGCACCACAGATTGAGCTAGAAGTATGCTTAGTGATGCACAATTAGATAAATGCTTTTGGACAGAGGTTGTGTGTATTGCTTGCTACTTGATAAACATATCTCCTTGTAAGGCTCTTGATTCGACACCTTATGAAGTGTGGACAGGTAAGAAACCTTCTATTTCACATTTAAGGGTTTTTGGTTGTGATGCTTTTGTTCATGTGCCTAAGGAAAAGTGATCTAAGTTGGATCCAAAGGTAGAAAAGTGTACATTCATTGGATACGGTGATAATATCAAAGGTTATAAGCTTTGGAATCCACTAACCTGCAAGATTATCTTTTCTAGAGATGATTTTTTCAGGGAACTTAGAGCTATTTTTGAACCTGAGTAGCCAAAAGAAAAAGAAGAAAAGGTAAAGAAGGTGCACTTTGATTTAGAGCAGCAAGATGCACCTCAGGAAGAATAGAATGATGGATTGGGGGGTGAAGAAGAAGAAGAAGAAGATTCGAGTAGTTTTGATGAAGATGAATCTGTTGTGACAGAAGAAGTTGGTGCAGATGATCATGTAGAAGAACGAGTAGAGTCTCTTAATCCACCCTTGAGGAGATCCACAAGATAACTGAATCCAATTGACAGGTATAGCCCACTAGATTTCTGTTGTGTATATGCTTTATTGAGTACTAATGATGAACCTAGATCCTACAGGGAAGCTATTTCTACATATGATAGTGAGTCTCGGTAGTTAGCCATGCAGGAGGAGATGATGGCTTTAGACTCTTGTAACACCTGGGATCCTGTTCATTTTCCCAAAGGAAGAAATGCCATAGGTTGTAAGTGGGTCTTCAAGAAGAAGTTTGGAGCAGACAGTTCATTGGAGAAGTACAAGGCTAGACTGGTAGCCAAGGGCTACTCCCAGAGAGAGGGAATTGATTTTGGTGAGATATTCTCTCCTGTTACTAAATTGAATTCTATTAGATTTCTCTTATCCATTGCTACAACTTATGATTGGGAGATTGAGGAAATGGATGTTAAGACTACATTCTTACATGGAGATCTTGAAGAAGAAATTTATATTCAATAGCCTACAAGTTTTAAGGTAAAAGGAAAAGAACATTGGGTTTGTAGGTTAAAGAGGTCTCTTTATGGTCTAAAATAGTCCCCCAAAATGTGGTATCAAAAGTTTGACTCATTTGTTTTGAAATTGGGTTTTGTTAGAAGCGATGAGGATCACTGTGTTTACATTTATTGTGTTAATGATTCTATACTGGTTATTTCTTTGTATGTTGATGACATGTTTTTCAGCAATACTAAGGGTATGATCAGTGAGCTTAATGCCCAACTTTCAGGTGCATTTGAGATGAAGGATCTTGGTGTTGCAAGGTATATTTTGGGTATGGAGATAAGGAGGGATAGAGTTAACATAAAGCTTTGGTTGTCACAAAGTAAGTATGTGAATACTATTTTGCAGAGGTTTAGTTTGTAGGACTGTAACCCAGTTAGAGTTCCTTTACCCATTGGTACTAAGCTTTCATTAGATATGTGTCCAAAGACTGAGGATGATCTTGAGGATATGTTTAATGTGCCATATGCTAATGTTGTAGGGAGTTTGATGTATGTAATGGTTTGCACTAGACCAGATATTGCCCAACTAGTGGGAGTTTTGAGTAGATTTATGTCTAACCCTAGTAGACAACATTGGAATTATGTGAAGAGGGTGTTTAAATATCTTGCAGGTACTCTTGATTATTGTTTGGTTTATTCTAGTACTGATAATGCTGACAAATCTTTGGACCTACAAGGTTTTGTTGATGCAGATTGGGCAGGTGACTTAGACAGTCGAAGGTCCACTAATGGCTATGTGTTTACTCTATTTGGAGGAGGAGTGAGTTGGATGAGTAAGAGGCAACCCATAGTTGCTTTGTCCACCACAGAAGCAGAGTATATGGCCGCTACTCATGTCTCTAAGGAGGTAGTTTGGTTGAGGAGACTGTGTATAGGTATTGTATTTGATTGCAGGATCATTCAGATTGGTTGTCATAGCCAGAGTGCTATCTATTTGGTGAAGAATCCCATGTATCATGCTTAGACTAAGCATGTTGATGTTCAGTATCACTTTGTTCAAGAGTTGGTTTCAAATGGAGAGATTGGGCTGAAGAAGATAGACACTCAAGAGAATGTTGTAGATTCATTGACCAAGCCTGTGAGCACAGAGAAGTTCACATGGTGCAGAGAGGCCATGGGCCTTGTTTCTAGTGCCTGATTATTTTTTATTTGAGATCCTATGGGTTGATTTACAATGTATAATTTCAAGTGGGATAATGTTGGGATAAGGTTCCATTAACCTTGTAAATCCCAATATTGTATTTATTCCATTTATTATATGTAATTTGTAATTATCCATGAGATGTACTAGTTTCACTAGCAGGTGTAATTTCAGAGTAACCGGAGGTAATTACAGAGTGAGTTTTACTATTGGAAAATGTAAAAACTCAAATTAAATGAGGGTAGGCATGCTCCCTTGAAGAATCTACTATGTTTGGCATGTATGGCAACTGTCATAATGTTTGGTAAGTGAATCTATGACAACTACAAGTTGTCATAATATTCTAAGATTCTATGACGCATATGATGGATATGTTAGTTGTATATTTTCTATAATTATCCCAAGGTTCCTATCTTGGAAAGATACTCTTTTGTGGAATCTATGATGGTTATGATGTGTGATAAGATGTTGTAAGAGGCTGGATTTAGTCTTGGGCCCCCAACCTTTGCATGGCTGTTTTTGGACAAGTGTAAGATGCTTGTAAGATGATAATTAATGTTTACAGGTTGGAGAATCTTAGGAGAGAGAAGGTGAATGCCTAGAATGGATTGAAAAATATTTATATAAGTATTTTCCATGTATTTGTTGCTGCAATACATATTTTAGGTACTAAGGTGCTGCCGAAATGTTGTCAGATTGAAGACTTGTGGAGAGAGTTGTGTAGTTGATGTATTGTATAATCTTGTTGAGATTAATACAAACTTGTGCCTCTTTCCTAGTGCAGTTTTTTACCAAAAGGGTTTTATCCACGTAAACACTATGTCATTGTGTTGATTTCTTCATGTTTGACATCTTTTCTATAGCGAGTTTTATGTTTTGTTACAATCTCCATTGTTAATGCACACTTAAAGATTGCTGAAATTTATCTTGAATCAGATTTCCATTAAGTAGTTGTGCTTTCATTTCTAATAGTGTTAGCACTACAATTTGTCTCCTAACCCAAATTTTGTTGAGTTTGATCAAGTTCCTCATTGCCTCATCTAATGAACTTTCCTCTGTATTGGCCCAATTTGGAGGAGGAATAGGCTAATTAAGCAATGCTTCCCATGGCCCTCACTGGATTACATTTCCATCCTCTACTACTTTGTCTAGCACTTGTATGATATAAAATCTCTTTATGTGCTCCAATGAAAAACGAGAGTAATTTATTCCAATCACCTCATAGTCATCAACACAATCTGTCCAAATGTCCTCAAGGTGATCCCGATGAAACAACTTCTTACTTACATACTTTTCCATATTCCTGTGGGGATCAAAATCTTTCCTTCTTATTTATGGATGAAGATTCAGTAGTTGTAATTCTTTGTCTGAGTGCTCTACTACTCCTAAGGTGGTAAAATAATAAAGACCCTTACCCAATAGAATTGGAAATTTAATATTGACCCTATGCAAATGTTTCAGCCTCTCTGCACAGGTGAGGAGTTGCCTAGTCAGCTCAAGGAGTACTACCTTGTTTGTTAGATACCGGGGCAACCTATATGGTGTACCCATAAATTCCTAGACGCTAAAGTAGGTAAACTTATGAAACTGCAGGTACCATCTCCCATATTGTTGTATAACATCCATGGCTTCAGGAGATATTCTAAGTCCAATGTTGTTTTGGAGAAGTCTAGTTATATGCATAGTGAATGCATCATTCACCCTCTTGTAATGAACCAATGGCTGTGAGAGTGTTAATTGTGTATAGCATTCATAGACTTTTAATTGCTGATCACCATTTTCCACTTCTCCTATTTTGGACAATATTGGATATTCATTTCTTCTTGCTAAGGCATAGACCACATAGGATGTCCATCTGAATGTCTCTTTCTCTTTGAAATTCACAAAGGCCTCATGCATGTTGTCAGTTAGGATTTTAGCCTAGTGAAGTTTCTTATCTCCATGTATTATCTCCTCAATGAGGGCAAACATCCATTCTTTGAAGGTAGAGGTAGTGGGAAGCCCATAGATTCTACTCAACAGTGTTACTAAGTCCCCAATTTTGTCATGAAAATCACTCCTATATAGTGTGTGAGGTAACTTGGTCAAAGTGGACCTTTTATGCTTCATCCATCCTTCATTGATTTGTTTCTTACACTTATCTACATCCTTCTTATATGTGTCCTCTGCATCCTTCTTTTTTGGGATTGAGAGCACTGGGAAGACATGTATTCCAAAGGTTTCTGCCAAGGAGAGTGAACTCAAATCTGCTAGAATTTTTCCACTTGTGGTCTAAATGGTTCTTGTCAATAGATCATATCTATCTACACATGCCACTATGAGTTCTGGACACTGTGTAGAGGTGGGGAAAGCAACATCTTCTGTGATCCCATTATCTCTGATCTTCTTAGCTAGAGGAGTTTGGTTTGGTCTAAACACCTAGAATCTGAAGTCCTCTAGGTCTATATGACCTAGGTCAGTGTCTCCTATATTCTTCCATGCAAAAGTTATCTTAGTTTTTGGAAGGATGCCTTTGAACTTGTACTTCATTGTGTTGGCTCAAGAAAACATTTAACCTATAGGATAGGACCTAAATAAGTAAAGGTTGCCATGTTGGCTGTCCTAGATGTTCAAGATCTTAATTTGGAATGAATGGTTACTATTTCCTATTCTTAAGTTAGGTTTTCTACTAAAATTTACACAAGGTCCTTTCAAAATGCATAAATTTGTGATTTTTAGATTATCTCACCTTATTATTTCTATTACATGAATTAGACAAAGAGAAGAATGAACGAAAAACACTTTGAAATCCTATCTAATTCATGCAATAATTATTAATTACTTGAAAATCTAATTCAGAATATGTCAATCACTTCAATTTTACCTTTGCACCAATTATCCTGACAAAACAGACCTTTCAGCCTTAGGAATTTTGAAGGAAACAGGCTTTTTCAGCAATTTGCGCTAATTTGGGCTTCTACGGACTAAAGTGCTAATTTGGCTTGCACTGACCTGGCATGGGATTTGGGGTCTACTGACTAAATTGAATGCATGGGTTTTTCAGCGCAGGTTGGTAACCTAAAATTTTAGCGCAGACAGAATGGTAAGAGGACCAGCACTGGTTGCAGTTATGAGGTCGGTCAATGTGTTTCCTAGCGCAGGTTCGTCTAAGGAAGTTTCAGTGCTAAAGGGAAACAAAAGATGGCATGCATGAATTTTAGTTTGGACTAACTAATATCACCTCATGAGGTCAGTCGGTTAGGATTCTAGCCAAGTCTGTGGCGAAGGGATTTAGCGCTAAGAGTGTGAAGGCTTATCGATGGGTCTTTATGACAATTTTGACTTGCATGATTTTTAAAGCGAACAGACTAAAGTCCGTGGAGGTGATATTCAGTGCAAGTCAAGAAATAGCAATTTTGGTGCAAAGATTTCATATACGGGCTAGCGGGATTCTCAGGTCCTATTGACTTAGCATGAGTTTCAATGATGACCGACTAAAGTTAATGGGGATAGTTTTGGCACAAAGTCGATGTAGGTTCATTTTAGCGATAAGTTACTTAACAAGCACTTGGCAGGGAATTTTGGTGGCAATGGCTCAACGCTATTTTGATAAATATTGGACAAAAGTTGGTCGGAGCCTTTTTCAGTGCAAGTTGGAGGGGTTTAGTTCTAGTGCAAGGGCCACTTCAAAGCAAATTTAATGTTTCCCATCTTGTGGGATTTTTGAAGGATATTGCCACAAGGTAGTGGGAGGCCATTTTAGTGCAAAGGCCGAAGGAGGGGATTTCAATTGCATTTAACTGGTTGGAGTTTAGACAATAATTTGAACCGAGGGTTTACAAAATCAAGTTGAACCCTCAGAATCCATCAATTGCAGCCTAGGCTGGTTTGAATCGTAAGAACTAGGGTTTAGTCACTCTAACAAGGGGTTTTGAAAGTAATATCCTATAAAATCAAAGCCTTTTCAAGTATAACAATAACAACCCATTTAACAATCTATTGCAAAATCATAAAACCCTAATTCCCTCATCACACTTTCAAGGAAAACCAAAATCATAAGCAAAATTCAATAGAGTTTCCACGGAACTAACGAGACCTTAGGTGAAACTGCAGGAAATGAAATGTAGCTATTGGCTTCTACTTGGTGTTTTCTAGTTTTGATGATGAGCTGGGAAGTATTGTGCTCTATACACTAGTTCTCTCCGCCCTTGAATTCACCAACAATCATTTGCAGAGCTTTGAAAGATTTCTTAAAATGCAAAATAAGCTCTGAAACGAAGTTGAAACCTTATGTATTTTTCTTAAATATGCATCATAAATGCAAGGTACCATGCGACAGCTCAGCGCGCACTTAGGAAGGTAAGTTTTGTATACTAGCACGATTTAAGGCTTCCTCTGACTCATCAGGGAATTCTAATGATACCGTCTCAGTGCTACTTTTGATGTTAATGGATTTGTGCAGGTTTAGACACTAACTGACTTGAGCGGATTCAAGCTTTCTTTGACAAAAGTTGGTAAGTTGCAAATTTAACGCTAGTCAGTGAATGAGAGATTTAGCACCAAGTCAGTGCCTTAGGGATTTAGCGCTTCAGCAGTAGACTTGGATTCTAGCGCATAGTCGGTACTTCAAGTTTTCAGCGCAAAGGTCTGTGAGAGGTGAATTTAGCGCTAAGACAGTAGGATAGAGATTTAGCACTAGGGTCAGTAGGACACATTATTAGTGCAAAGGATGCAATGGACTTGAATTTGGTGACAAAGGACACCTAACTTAACCTAAACACACTTCACCAAGAAAGATTTGGCTTTAACTTTCAAATGGATCATTTTTGATAACATGACTTGAACATACTAGAAACCAACAGAAACTAAGCTGACACTCTCTAAGCCGTAATAGAAAAAAGGGGCTCCCTATTTAGTGAAATGGGGCATGTGTGCGATGCACAACACTATTGTAACTTTTTTACACGCCATTGATTAATTTGGGGGTGTTCTCTTTTCCATAGGTTCTGCTTCATCTATTCAGTCATGTAAATATGTACACACACACACACATATACATATACATAATATACATATACATATATATCAATATGTATATATATGTTTATACAATTATATTTTGTTGTTGTTCTTCAATTTAGACATATAAATATTCTCAGTTTGTCCAATGTAAGCAAAATAATGCAAGCAACCAATGTATGTATAAGTATATACCTCTTTTTCATAGGTTCTGATTCATCTATTCAGTCATGTAAATATGTATACACACACACACACATATATATATATACATATACAGATATATGAATATGTATATATTTGTTTATACATATTTAGTTTGATGTTGCTCTTCAATTCGGACATATAAATATTGTTGGTTTGTCTAATGTAAGCAAAACAATGCAAGAAACCAATGTATGCATGTATGCATAAATCTGGGGTTGTTTTTTTTTCATTACAGTAACAAATAATATTGTTGGTTGCTTTAGTGCCATAGATAAATCTAGGGTTGTTTATTTTTCATTTCAGTAACATGTCGTGGAGCTAATAGGAGGGGATGTACATTAAAGAGGACTGTACAAAAGAATTGGCAGGGGTGGTGAGAGATTAATATGAGGCAATGGAGTGAAAGGGTGGCCAACTTATACTCTTTAAACACTTTAAGTTCATCCATAGAAATATTAAAAACAATTTGTAGTGTGAAATTTTATGCAATGATGAACACACGAATAGAAGTCTTATCTGTTCAGGATATACATGATGTCCATGGATCAAAACATCCATGATAGATCACGTATGTCTTGAATAGATAGACATCTTTCACGGTCTATCGCTATTTGATGAACAAACAATACTTGCAGGACTCAAATGATGAAGCATAACCTATGCAAAAGAGAACACCCCCGAATTAATTAGTGGCACCTAAGAAAGCTACAATAGTTACATGACTTAATTGATGTAGAAGAACCTCTTAAAAAGAGAACATCCCCAAATTAATCAATGGCACATAAAAATGATACAATAGTTAGAGGACTAAATTGAAGAAGCATAACCTATGCAAAAGAGAACACCCCCAAATTAATCAATGGCACCTAAGAAAGGTACAATAGTTGAATGACTAAATTGATGTAGCAGAACCTCTAAAAAAGAGAACATCCCCAAATTAATCAGTGGCACCTAAAAAAGACACAATGGTTAGAGGATTGAATTGAAGAAGCAAAAACTATGCACAAGAAAACACCCCCAAATTAATCAATGGCACCTAAGAAAGCTACAATAGTTGCATGACTGAATTGATGAAGCATAAAGTATGCAAAAGAGAACACCCCAAATTAATCAATGGCACCTAAAAAAGCTACAATAGTTGCATGACTGAATTGATGTAGAAGAACCTCTAAAAAAGAGAACATCCTAAATTAATCAATGGCACCTAAAAAAGATACAATAGTTAGATGATTAAATTGAAGAAGCATTAGCTATGCAAAAGAGAACACCCCCAAATTAATCAATGGCACCTAAAAAAGCTACAATAGTTGCATGACTGAGTTGATGTAGTAGAACCTCTAAAAAAGAGAACATCCCCAAATTAATCAATGGCACCTAAAAAGATACAATAGTTAGAGGATTGAATTCAAGAAGCATAAGCTATGCAAAAGAGAACACCCCTGAATTAATCAATGGCACCTAAGAAAGCTACAATAGTTGCATGACTAAATTAATGAATCATAAGGTATGCAAAAGAGAACACCCCCAATTAAGCAATGGCACCTAAGAAAACTACAATAGTTGCATGACTGAATTGATGTAGCAGAACCTCTAAAATAGAGAACATCCCCAAATTAATCAATGGTACCTAAAAAAGATACAATAGTTAGAGGATTGAATTGAAGAAGCATGAGTTATGCAAAATAGAACACCCCTGAATTAATCAATGGCACCTAAGAAAGCTACAATAGTTGCATGACTGAATTGATGTAGTAGAACCTATAAAAAAGAGAACACCTCCAAATCAATCAATGACACCTAAAAAAGCATACAATAGTTGCAGGACTTAATTGATGAAGCAAAACCTATGCAAAAGAGAACATCACCAAATTAATCAATGCCACCTAAGAAAGATACAATAGTTGCATGACTAAATTGATGTAGCAAAACCTATAAAAAAGATAACACCCCCAAATTGCAATTTGAGGCACCTAATTGCATTACAATAGTTGCAGGACTCAATTGATGAAGTAGAACCTATGCAAAAGAGAACACCCCTAAACACATTTTGGCATCAATGTGAATAAAATTTGAGAAGATGGTAGATTGAAAGGCTCTAAAGTTGCCATAACTAAATTGATGTAGATTGAAAGGCTCTAAAGTTGGCAAGTTGTGCAAGGCATTGGGAGCATTGCAGGTTGGCTCAAAGTCTACACAAGATGTCGTGGAAGTAGTATATGTATATGTATATGTATATACATATGTATATGTCTATGTCTATGTATATGTCTATGTATATACATATGCATATACATATATATAAAGAAGCTGGAAGGGACACCAAACTCTGAGTGTAACATGTAGTGGTGGCAGGATTGAAGTTGTAGAGACCTTAAGCCAACACATTCTGGCATCAATGTGAAGAAAAATAATCAAGGGCTATTTGAATTGGGAATTATTTGAATCTGATTGATGCTTGTTTTGTGTGGTGAATTAAATCCCTATCTTATTTGGAATTTGAATTCTGGGTGATATGAATTGCAGATTTGATTGATTTGGGCCATTAATTCTTGAGTTGATTGGTTTGTTGTATTGTTTGCATTTGCTTCCATAAATTTTTTATGAATAATGATAGCCTTGCAGCTTATTTTTTTGGATGCAGGTGGGTTTTTAGAGGAAGGAGCCAGTTCGTTTGGCGAGATGGGAGAGACTCCTACTGATACGTGTTGTAGGTGTCATGTTTGATGAGACAGGTAGATGCATTTGTGAATTGTTTAGGTTATGCTACAGTGGGTAACATGGTTGTAATGGGTTAGCATTTCGGTCAAAGATTGGACACATGGGTTTGACCTGTGTTGACATGGCACCTCTATTTTGTTGTGTAGTTGTGATTAATCTGTAAGTGACGCCTGGATTGGTGTGACAATTGGGTTTGAATGTTTATGGGGAAGGGTGCAAACTTTTATGATATGGCTATTTTATTTCCAAGTTGGATTTTATATTGTTTATTATTAATTAATTTATCTGAATAAGTTGCAAATTTTTTTTACTGGTCCACATGACATTCAACGTGGACTGTCAAAAATTAGGTGTGCACATTCTAACTTCTCTCCCCTATGTCAGATACAATTTGAAAATACTTACACTTGTTTGGCTACCAGCCTTAGCTTGATTTGTTGACAAATATTTATGACTAAATGTGCATTTAATATATGATTTGTGTTTGATCTCATAGTGCTTTTTTATGCAAGAGTTTTTTCCTAACTTGTGGAGGACCGATGTACCACTATGGCAAATGAATCAATGGCACCTAAGAAAGCTAGAATAGTGAGGACTGAATTGATGAAGCACAACATATGCAAAGGAGAACACCCCCAAATTAATCTATGGCACCAATCCCAAATTTATCTAAGGCACCAAAAAAAGATACAATAGTTGCATGACTGTATTGATGAAGCAGAACCTATGAAAAAGAAGACACCCCCAAATTTATCTAAGGCATCTAAAAAAACTATCTATCTTGCATTACTGAATTGATGCACTTATTGCACCTAAGAAAGCAATATAAACCATTTAACTATGACTGTAATGATTGCAATATAAACCGTAGGGAAACATAACTACTAACCTATGATTGTAATGGCTATAATGAAGAACAATATAAAGCTTACAATTGGAAAATAGTAAGAGTTTAACAAATCTCACATCTTTTGTGCATGACCAAGTCATTGGCAGGCATAAAAAATTGTGAAGTCAAATGATTACTTCTTTTTTGCATGATTGAATTGATGCAACACAACCCATGAAAAAGATAACACCCCAAAATTTATCTATGGCACTGAAAAAACCTACATATTTGAAGTTAGTGGATAGATTAAGAAAAACCTAATTTAAAGACAAATCCACAATATTATTTGGTTTATGAAACAGAGAACACACCCTAATATTTGGTACGACATCAAGAAAACCTAAGTGTATGATAATGCATAACCTATGAGAATAGGATAACTAGAGTGAATGATTGCAAATTCGACAAAAAATAAAAACTAAAATTAAGAAAATATCAATTGAACATAGGTGGAAACAAGAAGCATAAAAACAACACAAATTGCAATATAATCAGAAAAAATTGCAAATCAAAATAGTAACGCTGCATCTGTAACTTTATCATAAATTGAAAACTGACAACAAATAAAAACCCTAGGGAAACACAAATGCTAAACTATGGCTGTAATATCTGCAATATAAACCCAAGGGAAACACAAATTCTAAACTATGACTGTAATATTTGTAGTATAAACCCTAGTGAAACACAAATGCTAACCTATGACTGTAATATTTGTAATATAGACCTTAGGGAAACAGATTTATGACAAAAAAATAGTGATAACCTATAAAACCTAATAAAAAGATGAAACAAAAACCTAATAAAAAGAGAAACCCCTAAATTTATGACTGGCATCGAATAAAACATAACTGAATGCAGAACCTAACTTTCACTGTAATATTTGCATTATAAACCCTAGGAAAACACAAATGCTAAAATATGATTGTAATATCTGCAATATAAATCCTAGGGAAACACAAATGCTAACCTATGACTGTAATATTTGCTATATATTGTTTGTGAAAAATAAACAATGAAAAAGATTTATGACAAATAAACAACGATAACCTATGAAATAACCTTTGAAAAAGATGAAACAAAAACCTAATTAAAAGAGAAACCCTAATGAACAATAAACAACCCAAGATTTATCTATGGCACTGAAACAAGAAACAATATTATTTGTTACTGTAATGAAAAAAACAACCCTAGATCTGTGGCACTGAAACAACCAACAATATTATTTGTTTCTGTAATGACAAAAAAAACCTCTAATTTATGTATGGCACCGAAACAACCAACAATATTATTTGTTACTGTAATGAAATAAAAAACAACCTCATTTTTAAAGAGACTAATGCTTGAATAGAAGATTAATTTCCATATAATTAGTGTGTTTATGAACACAGAATCCATAGTGTTCAAAAACACGAAAGCTTCATACCAACAAGGAAATCTGCAATAGATGAAAGTCAAAAAAACAAATGAAAAGACAGAGTAAACAAGCCAAAACTGAATAATGGCAAGGCCTTAGTGAGCATGCTCACTTGGGTCAAAAGGATTTCCCCTGTACACATTGACGAGCATGCCATGGACTTCACGCTTCATCACCTACGATTAAACCCTTTAGCACAGACCTTGGGGGGAAAACATTTAAAGAATGTAAGCATATACATTATTCCTTCACCTGCATAGCACCTACAAACTCAGGAGGAGGCATGGCAGAGCTGGAGTGTCTTTTCACGTTTGAAAACCAGCGCCTGGCATCACATTCTATGGAGTCAAAGAGTAGCATGTTGTGGTGGCGAGATGGAACTTGTAGAGAGCCAAACCAAGCACCTTCTAGGGGACAAGTTAGGAAATTTTGAGAAGATGGTAGATTGAAAGGCTCTAAAGTTGGCGAGTTGTACGAGGCACTGCAATCATTAAATGGAGGTTGGATTGTAGTTTACGCAAGATGCCATGGAAGCACCAAGAGGGGACGTACAGTAATGAGGAGTGTACATTAGAATTGGAAGGGGCGGTGAGATGATGTAGGGGCATCTTACCCTATAGTTTTTAGCTTTCTTCTTTTTGTTGTTTTTGTTGTTTTTGTTTGTTGTTGTAGGTGGCCTTTTGCCTTCTGTCGTCATCTTGCAACCTCCTATCTTTGTAATGAAAAATTTGGTAAAGGATTCCTATCACCATGTGTTTCTGATATTGTCGCTTGCTGGAGAATGAAGCTCTGGTTTTAGAGACCTCTTGTCACCCAAGTGCAGAGACATTATCATCTGGGTTAAACTATTGTAGGCCTTTCTACAAATCAACAGATGGTGTATTGGAAGAATTGCTGAGTTGTTTCAATACCCAACGAAGAGTCCCTCAATGCCTGTAAGGAATCCAAGCATGCAAACAGTCGGTTGGAAGATGAAACCATTATGAGACAGGAGAATGCGAATGGACAGTGGACTACTAGTTGTTATGAAGAATAAAAGGTGGCTTAATGAAGAAAAGAAGCAATGGTTACTGCAAAAGACTCTCGACTGTTGCAACAAAGGAATTGACATCATTGGTGGAGAAAGGGAGAATGATATAGACTGCAAATGAGGTGAAAAAGAAGAGAAGGTAGAAGATAAATTAGAATAGGGGATAAATAGTTTGAATGCAGTCCTATGGCTATTTTGTGCAGTCTAATATTTTGATTCTGTAATGCTTAGTTAGTATAATAAAACAGTGGAGAGTTGGGTTTTAACAATCTATCTTTTGTGTATTCTTAGACATTATGAATCTAATTATAAATACTTCCTGTCATTTTAGAGAAATCATTTATTAAGCTCCTGTCATTTTATTCTGAATCTTTGTCTGTTGAAGTCATTGTATTGTTGTGTGAATTTGTGACTAGCAAGACTCCATCAGATTGGTATCAAAGCCTGAGGTTGAGATTGGGCATTAGAAGTGTTCAATATGCCTCTAAGAAGAATGGATAGATGTCAAGGCAGAGGGCGAAGAGACCAAGGTGACCCTGAGTTGTTGTAGAATTTGGTTGCTAGGATGGAAGCTCTTGAGAGAGAATAGAGGAGAGGAAACCCTGATGTTGAAGATATACGCGATGAAGAGGAAGAACAACAGAGAGAAGAGAATGAGACAGCACAGGTAGATCAAGAAGAAGAATTTGGGAAAAGACTGCTGAAGTCAGTCATAAGTTTGGGTTCTAAACCCAAGATAGAGGTGTCAACATATGTCGAAAGCCTCAATGGTGAAGATTTGATCAATTAGATCAATGATTTGGATAAATATTTTGAATATGAGAATGTAGTAGAAGAGAAAAGAGTAAAGTTTGCCTGCACTAGATTGAATGCTGCCATGTGGTGGGACTTTGTCCAAGCTGAGAGGAGAAGGAGAAATAAGGAGAAGATTAACTCCTAGGATCGAATGGTGGCCAAGTTGAAGGAAAAATTTCTTCCAAGTGATTACCAAGCTAATCTCTTTAAGAGATTGCAAAATTTGAAGCAAAAGGATATGTCTGTGAAAGATTACACTAAGGAATTTTACAAGTTAATAATTAGATCTGGGCATGCTAAAGATGATGTGGAGAAGATAGCCCAATATGTGAATGGTCTCAAGTATAGTTTGCAAGATGAAATAAGTCTTTTTTCCCCAAGGAGCCTAGAAGAGGCTTATCAGCTTCCTCTTAAGGAAGAGGAGAAGCTACAAAGGAAGCAAAGTCAACAAGAGAGGAAGAGAGGAAGAGGTTTTAGAGGAAGGGGACAATAACATCATCAAGGTGAAGACGCTGGAAGTTCTAGTGGGACATCCAACAATGATAGAGGTGGTTATCAAAATAAAGGAAGATTTTATGGAAGAGGTGGTTCACAAGGTAGAGGAAGAGGATTTGCCAGAAAATGTTTCAAATGCAATCAATATGGACATAAGAGTTGTGAATGCTCTGAATCATCACAAGGAGGACACTCAAAATTTGAGAGAAGCAATCAAGTTGTTCATGCTAATCAAGAGAGTGTGGGATCTCCAGTGCATCACAAGGATGAAGCAGAATCAGGAGAGTATTTAATGCTTAAGAGGGTGTTGTTGAAGCCACAAAAAGAGAGTAAGGAGCCAATTCAAAGGAGAGCATTGTTCAAAACCAAGTGTAAGTCACAAGATAAATGTTGTAAGCTGATTATAGATAGTGGTAGCACTGATAATATTGTTGCAACTAAGATGGTAGAAAAGTTGAATCTTAAAAGGATTAAACACCCTACTCCATATAAAGTGACTTGGTTACAAAAAGGCCATCAAATATTGGTTAGTGAGCATGCCTATGTTGATTTTTAGATTGGCAGTTACAAGGATTGTGTTTTGTGTGATGTTATGCCTATGGATGTGTGCCATGTTTTGCTTTGGAGACCGTGGCAATTTGATAGGAAATCGGTGCATGATGGAAAGGAGAATACTTATACCATTGAGAAGGATGGAGAGAATCATACCTTACTGCCCATAAAGGAGAAAGAAGAGGACATCAATAGCAACAGTAGTAAGGTAATGATGGTAAGTGGTAAAGAGTTCTTGAGTTATTTGAAAAATGAAGAAATTGGTTATGCTTTGGTTCCTAAACCTAGATGTGTAATGACTTGTACAAAGTTGGAGGATTTTCCTATTGAAATACAAGACATTTTGAATGAGAATATGGACATTATTTCAAATGATTTGCCTAATGAATTGCCTCATATCAGAATCATTAGCCATCACATGGATTTGATTCCAGGTGCTAGCCTTCCAAACAAGGCTGCATATAAGCTAACACCTATGGAAAATGAGGAGATAAGGAAGCAAGTGCTGGAGGAACTTTTGAAGAAAGGATTGATAAGAGAAAGTCTAAGCCCTTGTGTTGTTCTTGTAGTGTTGGTTCCAAAGAAAGGAGGGGAATGGTGCATGTGTATTGATTCAAGTACAATTAATAAAATCACAATAAGATATAGGTTTCCTATACCTAGAATTGAAGATTTAATGGATTGTTTGAGTGGTTCTATGTATTTTTCTAAGATAGATTTGAAAGGCGGTTATCACCAAATAAGAATCAAACTGAGGGATGAATGGCAGACAACCTTTAAAACTAGTGATGGGTTGTATGAGTGGTTGGTTATGCCTTTTGGGTTGTCTAATGCTCATAGTACTTTTATGCGGTTAATGACTGAGGTTTTGAAACCATTTATTGGTAAATTTGTAGTTGTATATTTGGATGACATTTTGGTGTTTAGCAGGTCCAAAGAGGAGCATATAGAGCATTTGAGGTAGGTTATGAGGAGATTACATGAAGAAAAGTTGTAGATCAATTTAAAGAAGTGTGTTTATGCAGACCGAGTTGGTTTACATAGGTTTCGTGGTGTCAAAAGAAGGGCTGGAAATGGATAAGGAGAAGGTTCAGGCCATACTTGATTGGCCATCACCAAGAAGTATCATGGAGGTAAGGAGTTTTCATGGTCTTTCTAGTTTTTATAGAAAGTTTATAAGAAATTTCAGTCATGTAATAGCACCTATTTTGGAGACTATTAAAGGACAGAAAAGACCATTTGTTTGGATGAAGGAGGCTAAAGAAAATTTTAGATTTCTCAAGAAGAAGGTGAGTGAACAACCCATACTTGCTGTACTTGATTTTGATAAAGTATTTCAAGTTCAGTGTGATGCTAGTGGTTTGGCTATTGGGGTAGTCTTGAGTCAAGAGGGAAAAACGGTTGCATATTTTAGTGAGAAGTTAAATGAGCTAAAATGAAAGTATTCTTCTTATGATTTTGATTTTTATGCTTTGGTTCAGTCCCTCAAGAAATGGAGACATTATCTTTTTCCCAAAGAGTTCATTGTGTATACAGATAACCATGCTTTGCAGTTCATTAACAACCAACACAAATTGAATCAAAGAAATGCTAAATGGGTTGAGTATATTTAGAGTTTTAACTTTGTTTTGAATCCTAAAAGTGGAAAAATGAATAGAGTTGTTGATGCTTTAAGTAGGAAGAATTTATTGTTGAGTGAAATCCAAACTAACAGTGTGGGATTTGAAGGTTTGAAAGATTTGCATGTAGAAGATGCATATTTTGGAGAAGTATTTATAGCTTGCAATGATCTTATTTGCTAGAAAAGAGAGCCATGGACTGATTACATGATTCAAGAAGGTTTGTTGTTTAAAGAAAACAAGTTGTGTATCCCTGGAGGATCCATGAGAGATAATTTGTTGAAGGAAAAACATAGTGGTAGTCTTGCTGGTCACTTTGGATAGGATACAACTTTTCTATAGCTGAGTACTCATTATTATTGGCCAACTTGATGAAGGAAGATGTGAAAAGATATGTGGAAAGGTGCATAATTTGTCAACATGCTAAGGGAAGAAGTCAAAATGTGGGGCTCTATCAACCATTACTAGTTCCAACTAGACTGTAGGATTCGGTGAGTATGGATTTTGTTTTGGGTTTGCCTCGTACACAAAGAGGTAATGATTCAATCTTTGTTGTAGTAGATTGATTTTCAAAAATGGTGCATTTTATACCATGTAAGAAGACTAGTGATGCCACTAACATTTCCAATTTGTTCTTTAAAGAAGTTGTAAGGATGCATGGTATACCAAGAAGTATAATTTCTGACAGGGATACTAAGTTTGTGGGTGACTTTTGGAGGACTCTATGGAGGAAATTGGGTACAAATTTGAGTTTTCATTCTTCTTATCATCCACAAATGGATGGGCATACTGAGGTTGTCAATAGAATCCTTGGCAATTTGTTAAGATTTGTTGTTCGTAGTTCACCTAGAAGTTGGGATCTCATGTTAGCACAAGCTGAATTTGCATATAATGATTCCCCAAATAAAAGCATAGGTTTCAATCCTTTCTATGTAGTATATGGTATGCATCCGAGAGGTGTATTTGAACTTCGTGATCTTGCTAGAATGGAGAAGAGGAGTGCAGATGCGGAAGAATTTCCTCAAGTCATTCATGACATTCAAGAAAAGGTGAAGCATAACATTGAGGACAACAATCTGCAGTACAAAAAGCATGCTGATCAAAAGAAAAGAGAGTTGTAGTTTCAGGTTGGAGACCTTGTATTGGCACACCTTTGAAAGGAGAGATTTCCTACAGGAACATATAACAAACTTCAAATGAAAAAGATTGGTCCATGCCAAATCCTTAGGAAGTTTTCTGCTAATGCTTATGAGATATCACTGCCTACAGAGTTGAATATATCTCCCATTTTTAATGTAGTAGATTTATATCCATACAAAGGGGATAAAGAGGCAAATGAAGCTAAAGCAACTGATTCATCTCATGAAGAACAATTTGGGACAGTCACTGCTTCACCACAAATCAAATGCATTTTGGATAAACAATTGTTGAATAAGACCTGTAAGCATGAGTACTTCAGGTAAGATGCTTCATGGCTCACTGAGGAGGAGATTATCAAGTAGGGTCGTTCAGTTGTAGACCTCATGAACAGGAGCTCATGATTCCTTTCCACCTGGGGAGTTTGATGCAGGGGCATCTTGCCCTATAGTTTTTAGCTTTCTTCTTTTTATTGTTTTTGTTTGTTGTTGTAGGTGGATTTTTGTGTTTTGTCGTCATCTTGCAACCTCCTATCTTTGTAAAGAAAAATTTGGTAAAGGATTCCTGTCACCATGTGTTTTTGATCCTGTTGCTTGCTGGAGAATAAAGCTCTGGTTTTAGAGACCTCCTGTCACTTGAGTGCAAAGACATTATCATCTGGGTTAAACTGTTATAGGCCTTTCTACAAATCGATAGATGGTGTATTATAACAGTTGCTGAGTTGTTATAGTACCCAACGAAGATTCCCTTAACGCTTGTAAGGAATCCAAGCATGCAAATCGTCGGTTGGAATATGAAACCATTCTAAGACAAGAGAATGCGAATGGACAACAGACTGATGGTTGTTATGAAGAATAGAAGGTGGCTTGATGAAGAAAAGAAACGACGGGTAGTGCAGAAGAATCTCGACTGCTACAACAAAGGAATTGACATCATTGGTGGAGAGAGGGAGAATGATATATACTATAGAGGAGGTGGAAAAGAAGAGAAGGTAGAAGATAGATTAGAATAGGGGATAAATAGTTCGAATGCAGTCCTATGGCGATTTTGTGCATGCTGATATTTTGATTCTGTAATGCTTAGTTAGTATAATAGAATAGTGGAGAGTTGGGTTTTAACAATCTACCTTTTGTGTATTCTCAAACATTATGAATTTGATTATAAATACTTCCTGTCATTTTAGAGAAATCATTTATTAAGCTCCTGTCATTTTATTCTAAATCCCTGTTTGTTGAAGTCATTGTAGTGTTGTGTGAATTTGTGACTAGCAAGACTCCATCATGAGACATTAATGCAATGCAATGGAGTCTTAAGGTGGCGGAGTGATAGGTGGCAATGTGGCAGGCTTTCCACTTTGGACGTCATGCCACGCACCAACTGGGACTCTGACCGCCTTCGTTTTGGTCTCATGGCCAAAATTTGATTTTTTTATCCTGACCGACGAATCTCGTCCTCCTACGTGTCAAATAGTCCCAAATGTAAAAAATAATAATTTTATATTGTTTATTATTAATTTATTTATCCAAATAAGTTGTAAAAAAAATTTACTGGTCTACATGGCACTCCACATGGACCTTTGAAAATTGGGTGCACACGTTCTGACTTCTCTCCCCTACATGTCACCATGGTGCTTCCACAAATTATCATCAATCTGATAGGTTATTTCTATTGTGCCATTAGTTGAGGATGACACGATGGATAAAAGTGGGTACCCTTTTGTTTTGACTCTCGATATTTACAAGTTAAAGTCCCATTCTTGTAGAATTGTTCATCATTTTAAAGATCGATGATGCATGCATCATTTGAGGTTTGTCATTCTGACAACTCAAAGAAGTTGCTATTATCAAGATTTTACACTTTAGCCTTTTATAGGGCCCATCACAAAATAAATGAATGAATGAATTTATTTTAATGACGTCCATGAGACCAAGCAGTCTAAGGGACCAAGAGCCATCCCTAAGATATAAGATATAAAAGAATTAAGGTTGTGACAAGGACACATGGAGTCCCAATGCTCCTCAAAGGAAATGGTAGGACTTATGAATGTTTTTTGTTGTGCTCTTAGAGGAAAGTAAATTTCGTTTAAGGTGGAGAGACTCGTTGGACCCGTCAAATAAAATTCAAAAGATACTTATCAAATAGCTAGGATAAAGAGACTTTAGGGAAGGAGATACATAGCAATTTATTTGTCAAGAACTACTATTAAGAGCACCATTTTGAGTTTGTCCACACAAATTTATAGCATACATTTTCAATTTTTGAATTATTGGTGCTCTTTTTCTTGTATGGAGTAGTATATATAACCATGTAATGCTCTTTGTAAAAGGGGATCTTTTAGAAAAATAGAAGAAAAATTACTCTTTGGTATTTAGGCATTTTAGGAAGAATATTGTATTTCATTGTATTTGGTTGTTAAAAAAAGTCATGACTATGCATTTCTATCCTTTTATGATATTTGTAACAAGAACTAATAAATAAAACATCTTGTCTTGATATGCCAATTCATAGTTTTTCTCTATCTTTTCATATTGAGTTATTGTAATGCTACACTAACCCTTAGTTGTGTTTGTGAAATCCTGTAATCTAGAAGTTAAATAGTAATTATGCATATTTGTGCCCTTTCCCTCTTTACTAAAAGATGAGGTTTTAAATAAACACAAACTCTCTGCATGTTTTAAATGGCCAAAATAAATTTCACTCTTGGTGTTTTGCCTGCTTGTCTAGAATTTTATTTTCAGTATTTTCTTTCCCTTTTCCTTCAACTTTGATTTAGTATTCATTGAACATCACACAATGAATTGGCTTCTCAATCTTAGAGGTCATTTTGTAAATTCAATCCCACATTTACAAAAAAAATTCTGTTGGTATAGAGGCACATGAAAATGTAAATTTTAATATCAAAATTGCTAATAATGTGGTTGAGTAAGAGGCATTAATCATTGGGTTGTAGGTTTCCATCTCCCTCAAAGTCAAATATATCGATACATGGCAACTCCAAATTTGTGTCTATATAAATAACTATTGATTATAATACCAAGAAAACAAAATTAACACAATATCATGAATTTCCATTACAATTGCTTAACTCTTTCAATATATACACTATTAATGCTATCTCACAAAATATAATCAACCTGTTGATGCCATGGCTACGACCACTTCCTCGGTGAGCATGGGAGATGATAGTCCTTAATTCACCTTAGTTATGCATAGATTTAAACAACCTGCTATTCATGATATATCTTACATGGTTCGAACCACACTCATGAGAGAATATTAGTTTCATGATATATGCATATACCTAGATTTAGGGGCATTCCCACCTCAATGTTCTAAGAATACTAGAATATAAATTTGTAAATCCACTTCCAAATACTTACTTTATTGACGTGTGTTTAATGACTTATTAGTTTGATGCCTTAATTATAGTGAAAAGACCATTTCCCTTTTAGGAGGTTCATGGAAGCATATGTGGAGCTCACATAAGTGCAAAAGATATTATGCATGGGTATGAATTTATCAAAAAATGTGCTACATGCCAAAAATATAGTAATATAAACATGTACCTACCCGTAAGCTCCACTCATATACATCACCATGGCTATTCTCTACATGGGGATTTAACTTAGTGGATAAAATTGCATCAAACTCTTCTAAAGGAGATGCATTTATCATTATTGCCCAATACTCTTTTATAAAATGGGTTGAAGCAATACCCTTAGAGGGTAAGTGCAAAAAGATGGGGGGCCAAAAAGTGGCCAAAAAATTTTGAAAAAAAATTTAGGAATAACGCGAGCGCGTTATAACGCGCTCGCGTTATGGCTTGGCAATGACAAGCCTAAGGCTCGTCATTGCCGAGCCATAACGCGAGCGCGTTATAACGCGAGCGCGTTATAACGCGAGCGCGTTATAACGCGAGCGCGTTATAACGCGCTCGCGTTATAAAGCGCTTTATATATAAAAAAAAAATGCTGTCATTTCATTTTAGTTCATTTCATTGTGAGTTTTTCCTCCGCCCGCGGCTTAAAACCCTTCAAAAACGCGCTCGCGTTCTACAAAACACCGTTCAACACAAAAGATTTGTCGATTCATCGCCGAAATGCCGCCGCGACATCGAGCACGCCAAAGGGGTGAGTTATCTTTGTTTTTTTGTTTGAATTTCTTCCTAAATAGGTAGGTTTTGTGTTGATTTTTGATGCATATTTTATTAATTGTAGGAAATGTTAATGCACCTCCTCCTCCTCCTCAAAATCCACAAAATCTTGAGGAAGAAATACCTGCAGAACAACAACCTCCTCCATTCATTCCTCGACATGCCCCTGGAACACAAGATAATATAATGGGGGAAATTGAAAACAACAAAAAACAAATTGAAGATATAATTGCAAGGTTGAAAGATCCTTCCACTTCAACCTTGCATAGGTCCACGCTTGCCGAATCTCTTGAGTCTATGTTATCAAATGTAAATTCAATTAGCAAGCAAATAACTAGTTGGACCGATAAAAAGAGAGAGTTTAGAGATTACTATGCAGATAAATTGTCATACCAAGATGTCAAAAAATTACAAATTACAAAAGTAGACTTGTGTTCAATTTTCACAAACCCACAAACAAATCAACCTCCACCCATTACATGCAAGAGGTTCCCTATCCATTGGTGCAACAACCAAGCGATAAGGGACAATTTCGGGCAGAGGTGGTGGATGGTTTTTGACCATCCTCCATGCAATAACAATGAGGTCCCGCAATACTTTTTGAGGAAACTCTACTCCGAGTTTGTCCTCAATAAAGTGCCAAACTATTTTGATATGCGGGACTTCCAGGGTAGAGGTGGGGGCTCAGCACAGGATAGACCAGGGGCACGTCTTGACCCACAGCGGGTAGTGAGACGAGTAATCAGCAGACCAGCCCACGAGCATGTTTCTATTCCTTCCATTGTGAAGGAGAGTGTTGAGGTCGATACACTGAGGTCGATTAGTGCCTTGACCCAGAGCATCATAGAGCATGCCGATCCTGCAACACAGAGTGGGTTGGGAGATAGTGCGAGGAGTAGGGTCCCACCGCATACTTGCCAGGCTTGCGGGTCAGCCTGTGGTTATGACCCCATGGACAGTCAGGACGCAGGTGCACAGGCTACATCTGCAGCTGAGCAGATGGCGATGACAGATACCCTCCTGAGTGAGACTTTCGGCCTTGATACTCAGGTAAATATTAGCAAGTTTATTGAATTTAATTTATTAAATTTTATTTTTGAAATACAAGATTAACTAATTTAAATTGATGATTTTAATGAAATTTCAGGGTCATAGCGTCGATGCAGTTTTCAGTGGTTCTCCACCTACATTTTTCACTAGATCATCTACTGTCGAGGTATGTAACTAGTAAACAATTATAAATATTACATGTGAATAGCATCGTTATATGAATGGTATTCTAATTTCTGATTTTGGATGTTGAATAGGTTGACACTGTAGATTTCATGGCAACACCTGCCAGCGGTGGTGGACTTCAAAGCTTTACGGAGGTAATAAAATAAATAGTTTAATGAATGAATTGTACTTACTAAATTTTTGTATGTGATTTGTGTGTTTTATTGTGTGTACTTCCATGTTTAGATGAGCGTGTGTGTATGTTAGGAGCCATGATTTGCATCACTATTATAGTTTTCGTAATTGAATAATGTTGTTTTATTTCCAGATGATGCAGGCTGCGGATACACCTCCCCATGTTCATAGGGCAATGGAGCAGGGTGTGGCCTCTGCGATTCATAGCTCTATGGCATTGACAGGGGTATGAGGCAGATTAGTAAATTTCAATTTACATTCATTGTTATAGTTGTCTATTTTTGAAAAATCAAAAGATTATTGATTTGAAGTTTAATTTCTATCTGGATGGTTTCTATAGGACATGACATCACCAGGGCCTTTTCCTGCTACTGAGGCAAGCGAGCAGACAGATTATATGTTAGCGGTAAGTGATTATTTTGTTAAATGTTTCATTTTTTTATAACATGTAATTTCTATATATTAATATCTATACTTTTTTTTGTAACAGGTAAAGGTGCAGGAAGAACTAAATAGGAGAAGTAGCCCTCGGGTTCGTAGTAGACCACCCACATGCATGTCTCCATCCCCTAGAAGATCAAAGGCTGCTCGTGATTTATTCTCTTCACCAGCTAGAGGGGAATGACTTTTTATTGTGTTCCTCTGTTGTATGCCTATATGGCATTTGTGGACATATATTTTGTATTGTACATAGTTGACATTGTATGCCTATATGGCATTCTTGTAAGCCTATATGGCTATTTTGTATATATGTTATACTTATATCGACAGATATTGATGTATGCGTATATGGATATTTGGTTAATACAAATCTTTTTTATTGATGGCGTCCATACTTGCATTATAAATCCACTTTTGAATGGATATTTGTAGATGGCTACTTCAAATATTTAAAGTCTGATTGTATTACATAGGATGTTTGCATTTTCTTTGATAGGCTTGATAGGCCATGGATTACATGATGGTGTTTGATGGAAAAGTATGGTACTAGAAGACTCTAGTTCATTCTTAATAGGCTTGTGATTGATAATATCTTTGCATGATTACACTTGATCTTGGATCATGGGCATGTTGTTAGGATTTTGATTGCATTGTGATGTTTGATGGATAGGCATGGTGTAAGTGTAAGATACCCAACTAGTTCTACGAAAATTTTTCCTTACTTAAACACTTTTACTTGCTAACAATTCATCAACTACTTCAATAACATAAAGATATACATCAAGATAACTATTTGAATGAAACAACATTAGAGTTGGGTACTTGTCTTGTTACTTGATTCAATCAACTTGCAATGTCTTATTACATGGAAAATGCTTTCAATAGCATGAAGTACAACTCATTCAATGGAAATACAAGGATAGGCCTTGAAGCCTTGATGTTACAATGTCTTCCTTATTTGAGCAACATTTGAAGATTTGGAATGTTCAACTCATCACCTCACAAGGTAGGCGCATATTTGAAGGATTTACAGGTTTTTCTGACTTGGGCGCCAAGTTGAGGTGACCTCCTCCTGAAGTTGCGCCTTGTCAACATTAGGTGCCAATTAGAGTTTATGGATGCTCTGGATTGTTTCCAAGAGTAGGCGCCAAAACATCATCATTATGAAAGTGTTTTAAATGCTAGGCGCCCAAATCAGCCCTCTGGAGTCTAGGCGCTCCTTTCATGCATTCTGTGTTCTAGGCGCCAATTGAAAGGAGTGGAGAACAGGGCAAGCGCCTTCCAAACTAGGTGTTTCCTTGAGGTGACAAGGACTTAGAAAGTGCGCCTAAGGTGAGTGCCTTGAGTGAAAAGGTCTAACAAACATCTTTGAACCCCCTTTCAAGGTTAGGCGCATTCTGGAGGTGGAAACAAGTAGAAGGTGCGCCTTAGCTTCCTTTGTCAATTCTTGCAAGTCTTTGTTGATTAGGAAGGTGGAATGCTTCATTGTAGAATGAGCGCCTATCTTCTAATGTCCAAACTACTTCTTCTGGCTCACTCTGTGGCTAGGCGCCAGAGCTAAACTGTTCACACAAGGGAGTGCGCCTAGACTCACTTGATGTTTTCTTACTACTTCAACCCCTGGAAGATGTTCCAAGGTGTTCCCTTTTACAAGCACCTGACCTCCCAAGTTCCTTCATGTGCTATTCCTTGAAGGCGCCAAAACTGAGCTCCAGTGCCATGGGATTGTGCCTAACATCTTTGAAGAGTTTCTAAGCCTTTTGCAAGTTGATATCCCAAACTCATCTTCTAGGCGCAACAGGAGCTTTCCAAAGGAGTTTCCAAGTTTTAGACGCCAATCGAGGTCATGGGTGAATGGAACTGCGCCTTAGGAGATGACTGGATCCTAAGCGTCAGTTTGGAGTTACAGTGGAATTGATATGCGCCTCAACTAGCTTAGGCGTCCATTTGAAGTGATTCCTTTAACACTTCTCTGTCAATCTCAACTGCAAGGATGATCTCCTAATCCAATTTTGATCCTCTGGAGATGCAAATAGCTTTACATTTCACTAGGTTCCATCAATGATGATCATCAACCAAAGCACATTTCAAAGGTGAGATAGGCAAGTGAGGCGCCAAACTAGTCCTTAAGACTTATCTCCTTCTATCAAGTCAATTTCAACTATGTGAGAGAGTTCTATTCTAGGCGCAAAATGGAAATGTTTCATCAATTGGTGCATCTTACAAAGCTCCCAATTCTAGGCGCTAGAGCCAAAGAGTTTTTCCCAACACATGCACCTGGGCTAGGAATTCACGTAAGAGACATCACTTAGCTTTAAAACTTTCAATCTATAGCCATCTGGGCTAGGCGCTCCAATGGAGGATCCTTGAACTCATGCATTGGCGCCTTCTAGTTCTAGGCACCCATTTTGGATGATTCATCCTGATACTAGCGCCCAAAATGACTAGACTCTCTTCATTATCCAATTCACTTAGAAGACTCAAGTTGGAGACTTAGTTGTCTATCCATGTTCTCCGGAAGATTCATTGTACCTCTATGCACTATCTCCTTCAAGGCGCACATTTAGCTCCAAAACGCAAATTTCCATCATCAACCCATCAAGGTGCATCATCTTCCCTTTGTATCCCCTTCAAGGCGCAGACATTCACTTCTTCACACTCAAACTCACTCTCTGGCGCCAGAATAGGTGTATAACTTCAAATAAGGCGCTAATCTTAGGTTTCTAAGTACTTAGTTTGATCTTAAGGCTATCCTTCCTCTAAGCACTCTCTTCAACTCCCTCACTGAAGGCCCTCTATAAGTTTGGGCGCATTTCATCCCAAGGCACTTCAACATCATCCAAGGCGCAAATTCACTCTCCAAGACAAGGTGCAAAAAACCCTATCCTAAGGCGCTCAAATCTTGCTTCTAGACCTAGGCGCACAAACATGAGATTAAGGATCATTCTAGCCACCATCACTTCCCTAAAGGTGCAAAATTGGTGTAGATACATTCCATTTATTAAGGATCATTCTGGCGCCCAAATCTTGTCAAAGCAAAGGATCAATAGGTTCTCTCTAAGGCGCACTCCAGGGTTTGATCTTGCAAGACTTCTCACGTCAAAATTTTGACCAAGACACTCAAGGCACTAGTCTTTATCATCTAACCCTACAGTGCACTTACTCATTATGATATACTCCTCAACTTTGTATTCAACCTTGCCCAAGGCGCATATTCACTATAAGGCATTCTCACGTTGTCAAGGCTCAGAGGGCTTCAACTTGCTAAAGGGTAGAGGTCTAGGCGCATATCTGACTTGAAGCTCAAGGCGCTCCAACCCTCTTGCTCTGGAATTCCTTCTAGGCACTAAGTGACTTCTCCAATTCCTTGAAAACATTTGAAGTGTTTTACCTTCTCAAGGTGCTCCTTCGAACTTGACTCCAAGGTGTTATAATCTCAAAGGTGCTGACATCATCTCAACCAAAGGCGCTCAATGATTCATCCCATATCTAGGTGCTAAAACACTTAATCAACCAAGTCATTCAAGGCGCCATTCAGTAAACTCATCTTCCATGATATTCCTATCAAGGCGCATATCACTTCTCTCATGGGCTTTAGGTGCTCAGTTGAGTGTTTCAATACTATTTAGGTGCCAAATTCATTTTAATGCACCAAACACAAAGAGCTTTCAAACACTGGGTGCTCACAAAGAGTCTTCCAACCTTGGGCGCTAAATTAGGTCTTTGCAACTATCCAAGGCGCATATCTTCGTTTGAACAACTTATGGTGCCAAGACAACTTCTCATTAGGGCGCTCAAAACACTTGTGTTTACATTTGAAGTGCTTTACCTTCTTAAGGTGCTCCAGACTAACCTGACTCCAAAGCGCTCCATCATCATCCTTAAGGTGCTAAAAACATCATCTCCACTCTAGGCAAAAACATCATCCAACTCCTTAAGGCACTTCACTGTCAAAGTCTGAAGGCGCTCTACCTAGACCTTTCCCCTAGGCGCCAGAACTCCTAAGCACTCACCAGATAACTCTCTTCTTCAAGGCGCAAATCTTCCTATACTATGATTGCCTCTGAAACCCCGATTAACGTGATGTGAGGGTGCAAAGGCTACTCCAATCCTCAGTGAGCGCCTAGTTTAAACAAGGAGAAATAAAGCATTCAAAACTATCCAAACGATCATCCCCTTCCTAATGTCTTCACTGCTCCAGAAAACCTTGGCCAAAATGACACATAACAACTCCTATGAGCGCCCTTATGCCCTAGGATCATCTAGTTTGTGCGTCTTGTAATGAGTAGTTCATGTAAGTTTGGAATGAGCGCCTTGAATAAGTGTAAACTAGCCTAGAGAAGGGTATGTGCGCCTTGAGCATTCCAGAGATAACTGTGCGCCTAGAACAATATGAGTGCTCATGATGATGATTAACGCCCTGATGAGACTATGAGCGCCTTGTTCAGGAGATACCTTGTTTGATCATAAAATGCACCTTGAGTCTTGAAGGTTTTGAGCGCCTAGGTGATTTGGATGTTGGGATGTTGGTATGCGCCCAAGATTGAGGTAAGTGAGCGCTTGTAATGGAGGAGAGCAATGAGATGAGGTTTAGCACCTCCAAGTAAGGTCAGAGGTGAGGTTAGAGGTGAAATGCGCCTTTGGACCATTCTGGCGCCTTGGATGAAGAACCTATATCTTGAGCCCAAGAGGTAAAATTTGCGCCTTAGTGGATTTGGAGAGTTACAGAGATTAGAGAAAAGCGCCTTGAAGACAGAGTTGTTCAAGGCGCATGTGTGATTTGGTCAAAAACAGGCGCCTAGAGTGAATAGGCTTTCATCCTGACTTAATACACTGCCTCCTTCTGACGATTTTTGGGGCAGCAGAAAACCTTTCACCACGGGCAAATGCCTCAGAGCTATAAAAAACCGAGAGAGGTTATTGTAGAGGCACTCTACGTGATCCCGTTGCCTCAGACGGAATGTTTCTAAGTGACACAGTTTTCGAGTAACATCTCGTCAAAGATTGCTGCCTTTTTGCACTTTGGACTCTTCAGGGATATCGTCGGTACAATGTAGCTCCGACTGTTTTGACATGTTTGGGTGAGAAATAGGACCATGCCTAGCATAAATGTACCCATTTGGACGCGTTGGAACAGTCAGTTTGGTCGCATCAGGAGCAGGACGAAAGTTACACCCCTTTGCAACTTTACACTGCCTCCTTCTGACGATTTTTGGGGCAACAGAAAACCTTTCACCACGGGCAAATGCTTCAGAGCTATAAAAAACCGAGAGAGGTTATTGTAGAGGCACTCTACGTGATCCCGTTGCCTCAGACGGAATGTTTCTAAGTGACATGATTTTCGAGTAACATCTCGTCAAAGATTGCTGCCTTTTTGCACTTTGGACTCTTCATGGATATCGTCGGTACAATGTAGCTCCGACTGTTTCGACATGTTTGGGTGAGAAATAGGACCATGCCTAGCATAAATGTACCCATTCGGACGCGTTGGAATAGTCAGTTTGGTCGCATCAGGAGCAGGACGAAAGTTACACCCCTTTGCAACTTTACACTGCCTCCTTCTGACGATTTTTGGGGCAACAGAAAACCTTTCACCACGGGCAAATGCCTCAGAGCTATAAAAAACTGAGAGAGGTTATTGTAGAGGCACTCTACATGATCCCGTTGCCTCAGACGGAATGTTTCTAAGTGACACGATTTTTGAGTAACATCTCGTCAAAGATTGCTGCCTTTTTGCACTTTGGACTCTTCAGGGATATCGTCGGTACAATGTAGCTCCGACTGTTTCGACATGTCTGGGTGAGAAATAGGACCATGCCTAGCATAAATATACCCATTCGGATGCGTTGGAACAGTTAGTTTGGTCGCATCAGGAGCAGGACGAAAGTTACACCCCTTTGCAACTTTACACTGCCTCCTTCTGACGATTTTTGGGGCAACAGAAAACCTTTCACCACGGGCAAATGCCTAAGAGCTATAAAAAACCGAGAGAGGTTATTGTAGAGGCACTCTACGTGATCCCGTTGCCTCAGACGGAATGTTTCTAAGTGACACGGTTTTTGAGTAACATCTCGTCAAAGATTGCTGCCTTTTTGCACTTTGGACTCTTCAGGGATATCGTCGGTACAATGTAGCTCCGACTGTTTCGACATGTCTGGGTGAGAAATAGGACCATGCCTAGCATAAATGTGCCCATTCGGACGCGTTGGAACAGTCAGTTTGGTCGCATCAGGAGCAGGACGAAAGTTACACCCCTTTGCAACTTTACACTGCCTCCTTCTGACGATTTTTGGGGCAACAGAAAACCTTTCACCACGGGCAAATGCCTCAGAGCTATAAAAAACCGAGAGAGGTTATTGTAGAGGCACTCTACGTGATCCCGTTGCCTCAGACGGAATGTTTCTAAGTGACATGATTTTTGAGTAACATCTCGTGAAAGATTGCTGCCTTTTTGCACTTTGGACTCTTCAGGGATATCGTTGGTACAATGTAGCTCAGACTGTTTCGACATGTTTGGGTGAAAAATAGGACCATGCCTAGCGTAAATGTACCCATCTGAATGCGTTGGAACAGTCAGTTTGGTCGCATCAGGAGCAGGACGAAAGTTACACCCCTTTGCAACTTTACACTGCCTCCTTCTGACGATTTTTGGGGCAACAGAAAACCTTTCACCACGGGCAAATGCCTCAGAGCTATAAAAAACCGAGAGAGGTTATTGTAGAGGCACTCTACGTGATCCCGTTGCCTCAGACAGAATGTTTCTAAGTGACACGATTTTCGAGTAACATCTCGTCAAAGATTGCTGCCTTTTTGCACTTTGGACTCTTCAGGGATATCGTCGGTACAATGTAGCTCCGACTGTTTCGACATGTCTGGGTGAGAAATAGGACCATGCCTAGCATAAATGTACCCATTCGGACGCGTTGGAATAGTCAGTTTGGTCGCATCAGGAGCAGGACGAAAGTTACACCCCTTTGCAACTTTACACTGCCTCCTTCTGACGATTTTTGGGGCAACAGAAAACCTTTCACCACGGGCAAATGCCTAAGAGCTATAAAAAACTGAGAGAGGTTATTGTAGAGGCACTCTACGTGATCCCGTTGCCTCAGACGGAATGTTTCTAAGTGACACGATTTTTGAGTAACATCTCGTCAAAGATTGCTGCCTTTTTGCACTTTGGACTCTTCAGGGATATCGTCGGTACAATGTAGCTCCGACTGTTTCGACATGTCTGGGTGAGAAATAGGACCATGCCTAGCATAAATGTACCCATTCGGATGCGTTGGAACAGTCAGTTTGGTCGCATCAGGAGCAGGACGAAAGTTACACCCCTTTACAACTTTACACTGCCTCCTTCTGACGATTTTTGGGGCAACAGAAAACCTTTCACCACGGGCAAATGCCTAAGAGCTATAAAAAACTGAGAGAGGTTATTGTAGAGGCACTCTACGTGATCCCGTTGCCTCAGACGGAATGTTTCTAAGTGACACAGTTTTTGAGTAACATCTCGTCAAAGATTGCTGCCTTTTTGCACTTTGGACTCTTCAGGGATATCGTCGGTACAATGTAGCTCCGACTGTTTCGACATGTTTGGGTGAGAAATAGGACCATGCCTAGCATAAATGTACCCATTCGGACGCGTTGGAACAGTCAGTTTGGTCGCATCAGGAGCAGGACGAAAGTTACACCACTTTGCAACTTTACACTGCCTCCTTCTGACGATTTTTGGGGCAACATAAAACCTTTCACCACGGGCAAATGCCTAAGAGCTATAAAAAACTGAGAGAGGTTATTGTAGAGGCACTCTACATGATCCCGTTGCCTCAGACAGAATGTTTCTAAGTGACACAGTTTTTGAGTAACATCTCGTCAAAGATTGCTACCTTTTTGCACTTTGGACTCTTCAGGGATATCGTCGGTACAATGTAGCTCCGACTGTTTCGACATGTTTGGGTGAGAAATAGGACCATGCCTAGCATAAATGTACCCATTCGGACGCGTTGGAACAGTCAGTTTGGTCGCATCAGGAGCAGGACGAAAGTTACACCCCTTTGCAACTTTACACTGCCTCCTTCTGACGATTTTTGGGGCAACAGAAAACCTTTCACCACGGGCAAATGCCTCAGAGCTATAAAAAACCGAGAGAGGTTATTGTAGAGGCACTCTACGTGATCCCGTTGCCTCAGACGAAATGTTTCTAAGTGACACGATTTTCGAGTAACATCTCGTCAAAGATTGCTGCCTTTTTGCACTTTGGACTCTTCAGGGATATCGTTGGTACAATGTAGCTCAGACTGTTTCGACATGTTTGGGTGAAAAATAAGACCATGCCTAGCGTAAATGTACCCATCTGAATGCGTTGGAACAGTCAGTTTGGTCACATCACGAGCAAGACACCAAAAATGCAAAGGTTGCTTTGTGCAACTTGACAACATTGACACTTTTTTGCAACATGACTCAAAGACTCAAACTGACCCCAAATGACTCAAAGTGACTTAAAATCACCTTGATTATAGAGGTCAAGGTGCTCCTTATCATTCATTCATTATGAGCGCCTTGGGAGAATGGTATATAGGTCATCATCATGATTGGGCGCCCTGGATTCAAAGTGTTGGAGAGATCATCAAATGGTGTCTAGTAGGGTGAGTTATGAGTTTGGTCGCATCAGGAGCAGGACACCAAAAATGCATAACATGATGATGGAAAAATGTGTACATATGTGTAAAAATGCAGGAGGAAATAAAAAAAGACAAACCTTACAAATTAATGTGCATACTTACAACTCAATGTAACATAACTTTACAAAATCAATGTGAATACTTACAAATTAATCCAATGAACCATCTGGATCTGCTCTACTCTTTATTGTGTCAAGTATTGCTTCATGGTCAGACTCACGCACCTTCCACAATATTTTGTTCAAAGGTCTACCCTGATACTTTATCAAATGAACATTGGATGCCACGACAAGGTTCGAGTAATGAAGAATCTTTCGATGCATGTCAAAGTCCTGAAATAGCCAAATATTAACACTCTTATGTGGGTACCTTCTAAGCCATGTTCCAGTAATAACCACTGATCCTGTAGGGTATTCGATGTTTTCTCCATCTGTAACAGGGGCCTCCAATTTCTTTTTGGCCTCAACACAACGGCATAAGTAATAATCTGTTCCCTCTTCATTATCTTCATCTGCAATAACTGCATATACGTGTCCTACATTGATATGTGTAGCAAATTAGATGAAATTAGTCAACATTACAAAAACACTACAAAGTAAGATGACATTACCTGGTTGAACTAGATGAAATTAGATGCATATATGTGCCCTATATTACCTGGTTGAACTAAATCTGATATGTGGTCAAAGTCAACTGACGATTCCATCTGTGTTAGTTCCAGTGCCGTCGGGGGTCGATACGTGTCAAGTGGGCTAAGATAACTTAACTGCCATTCGTCAACCCACTCCTTTGACTCGCACTCATCCCAGACTTGAATTGTACAGGAAGAACAAAAGCATGACATCTTTCGTGTATGGATACTCCATGAACCTGCAATTGAACTTCTGAAAGAGTGCATCTCATTTGATCCTGTCAGTGTACAACAATCCTCATATGGTGCAATGTTAGTATCATCTATCAACCAAAAAAATCTACGAACTAAAGACTTACCTTCATTACCTGGACCCATGGAAGCATTACACCACTCGACAATCGATTTTGCATCTGTCAACTTTGCATTGTCTTTATACTTTAACTCTTCTCGTGCTATGGCTCTTTTGATACATGCTCCTGCACCATCATGCTCCCCCTTTCCATGCCCGGCCTCACAAAAGTTCCACATATGTTGAATACCTGTAAAATTATGCCTCCTACTCAGCCAATAGAAATTTCGCGAGTTCTTGAATTGTGATGCACAATTATCCGACCATATGATATGCTGACTGAACGATATGCCCCTTCTAGCCAAATCATTATAGAACACCTGAAAGCAACCTTGCACGAACTCCGTAGAATGCGTGCGATCATCACTAATATAGAAATGATACTCCCTTATGATCTTTCTGTCATCCTCTGTACTATCATTCACATGAATGAATGCGATGTGCACAAATATAGAAACCTGTGTGGAGTTGTAATATTGTGATTGCACCTCACGCTGTGGCTGTAGACTGTAGTTCTCTGCAAAGTCGATGACTGAAACAATGCTACCAACTGGAAATGTGTCCTTGCATAACTTGAATTGCAAGTCCAACCATCGAGCTCTATGGGCATGTCTTGCATACTCATACACTATGCTGTCACGAAATATAGGCATAAACTGATACACTGGAATCTTTTCAATAACTAATTCACACCTCTTTGCTTCTTTACCATCTTTTGTATTGTATGCCACTGTTTTATACTTGCCAAATTCTACTAGTTCATTTCCAACCGCATGTGTTATTTCCATATGTTCACATATTGGCAAATGTTGCAAGCCACCGCAACGATGACATGTGCCATCCAAGCATAATTTCTTGTAGAATATTTGACCTTCCTCTCTTTCACATAAAATTCTTGATATGAAATCTCTTGAAGATGTTGGTGGGGCACATATGGCACAACCCTGCAAATCATTGTTAGTATGCATATCTAAACATATAGACCTATAAGCATCAAAATGGTTAGAAAATTTAATATGTAATCTACAACAACAAGTAGTGCGTGTGTGATTTATCTTAACATAGAAAGGTTTTAGCATTTCAAAATATCTTTGACAAATTTTAATTTGAGGATACTTCTCTAGAAATTCACCATAAAACTGTGTTTGAGTCTCATCCAAAAAATGCTTTGGATGTGGCTCACGGTTCTGACTACCAATTCTCCTTCTTACCACATCCCTTTGATTCGGAGATACCCTTGTGTAATTCTTCCAAAAGTCTTCAATTAGTGACCTCAATGCTTCAACAATTGGTTTATCTTTTCGTGGTAGTCTCCCCGAGAACGCCCATAATTCATTGGCATTAGTGTCCTCAATTCTTTGGCGTCTTCCAACGGCTCTTGATAAAGTTTTCCTATTAATTCTCAATTTTTGACTTGTCTTTCTAATAAGACGAGCTTTCCTCGTTTGACTACTTACTATAGTCGATGTAATCACACGCCGTGTTGCATTACTATCTTTTGTGCGTGAGGTGTTACCCACACTCTCATACGCACTCATTAGATTCTTGACAATAGATTTTTCACTTGAAGCCTCTGATGTTCTCAACCCAAGAATCTTCATGATAGACCTATACTTTATACTTCGCATCATTTCAACGAATAGTTGACATCTTGCAGTCTCATTTAACTTTTCAAAGAACAATCTCCAAATCTTATTAGCATATCTTCTACAAGTGCGTTTTGGAATCTTACCTTCCATTGGCTGCAAAATATTCTCATCAATATCAATCAAATACTTTGGCTTTCTATGCAAAATTCTAGGTGGTGTCAAGTTAGGTAAATTCATCTCAACATTAGGAATTTCATCAATATTTAAATGAGATGGGTTAGATGGCATACCTTCGATCGAAGATGGAATAGATGACATACCTTGAGGTTGAGGTGGGAACGATGGCGTACCTCCTTCATCACATGTGAGTGATGATGTACTCTCAACTTGAGATGTGGTAGATGGTGTCCCTACATGTTGTCTTGCGATAAAGGATGTGTCTCCAACTATGGTATTTAAATCTCTCGTACCACGAAGTTTTTGCATTCATTCTCTTTGTGCCGCCAATACCATATCTCTTTGTGATGGTTGTGGTTCCTCTTCAATTGGTATGTCTTCATTTATCGTGTCCAATTTCCTCTTCTCACGAAGTTCCCTCATAGCCATTGCTTTCTTTGCATTCTTAGCTTCTATCTCTTCCTGTGTTGGTTTAATTCTTGATCGTTTCCTCGGCATGACGGAGAATTTGTCTGTAGCATGATAAAGAGACTAATATTAGTTCCTAAGAAATGAATACATGATAATAGTGGGATTGTATTTTTTTTATGTTGTAAGGATTTATTCTTGTATAGTTTGACATCATGGTATGAACTAAGGTTTGTTTATTACACATAATTATTAAAGAGCCCAAGTGTAGAAAATATACATGGCATCATGTGAGATTGTAGGTTGCTTTCTTGATTGGAAATGTGTCTATTTTAAACATGTATGATAATGCATGATAAAGTAATTCAATCCGAAATAAGGAAAATGTAAAGAACATGCATGTAAAGACTTGACATACCTAAAAAACGAAGATTTGAATGGAGAGAGTACCCAATTATGTAGTGTTTTTATCTTCTTGCATCAAACTCCTCAACAATTTGAGTTTTTCACCACTTGCTTCCTTTTCAATGTTAAATTCTTAAAATTGAATCAAAATTAACATTGCAATACTACAAAAATTGAAACTTGTATAGATATATATCAAATTTGGTTTGAAAACTATGTTATTTCCTCCTTCTCAAGTTGGCAAAGCAGAAAAGGTGGTGGAAAGATCATGCAAAGGTGGTACAATGTGTCAAATGTGCATGTGAACTTCCCAATAGCATGAAAGCACTTCTTTTTTGTCGGAGCACGCGCAGAATCAGTAAGAAAATAGAGCATGTGGGCCTGGATCACGGGGGTAACCACTTTTTTACCATTTTAGTAGAATTACAAAACGCGAGCGCGTTATAACGCGCTCGCGTTATAACGCGCTCGCGCTATAACGCGCTCGCGTTTTGTCCTGCTATAGATCTCTTAACCCTAAACCCTCAACTCTGATCCCTTGACCCTCAACCCTCAATGTCAAATCCTAATCCCTCAACCTCAACCTTGTCCCTAAACCCTAATCCCTTCAACCTCAACCCTATCCCTAAACCCTTGACCCTCAAACCTCAGCCCTCAACGTCAAACCGTAATCCCTTGATGCAGAGCGAAACAAGTTGAACATTAACACAGGTGAAAAAATCCTTGAAAGTCCACAAAATAACCTTTACAGTGTATATCGGCAAGACAATTTAAATGTCACACCGAAATGTACCTCAACCCTCAACCCTCAACATCAAACCCTCGAACCTAAACCCTCAACCCTCAACATCAAACCCTAATCCCTCAACCCTCAACCCTAATCTATCATCCGTCATCCCTCCACACTCTACTTTAACCCTAATTCCTCGACCCTCAACCCTATCCCTAAACCCTTGACCCTCGAACCTCAACCCTCAACCCTCAACATCAAACCCTAATCCCTCAACCCTTAACTCTAATCCCTCAACCTTCAACCCTGATCCTAAACCCTAAACCCTCAACGCCAAATTCTAATCCCTCAACCCTTCACTCTAATCCCTCAACCCTAAACCCTATCCCTAAACCCTCAACACTATACCTTAAACCCTAATCCCTCAACCCTAACCCTAAACCTTGTCCCTAAACCCTAATCCCTTCAACCTCAACCCTATCCCTAAACCCTTGACCCTCGAACCTCAGCCCTCGACGTCAAACCCTAATCCCTCAACCCTTAACTCTGATCCCTCATCTCTCAACCCTAACCCTAAACCCTCAACCCTCAACATCAAACCCTAATCCCTCAACCCTCAACCCTAATCTATCATCCGTCATCCCTCCACACTCTACTTTAACCCTAATTCCTCGACCCTCAACCCTATCCCTAAACCCTTGACCCTCGAACCTCAACCCTCAACCCTCAACATCAAACCCTAATCCCTCAACCCTTAACTCTAATCCCTCGACCTTCAACCCTGATCCTAAACCCTAAACCCTCAACGCTAAATTCTAATCCCTCAACCCTTCACTCTAATCCCTCAACCCTAAACCCTATCCCTAAACCCTCAACACTATACCTTAAACCCTAATCCCTCAACCCTAACCCTAAACCTTGTCCCTAAACCCTAATCCCTTCAACCTCAACCCTATCCCTAAACCCTTGACCCTCGAACCTCAGCCCTCGACGTCAAACCCTAATCCCTCAACCCTTAACTCTGATCCCTCATCTCTCAACCCTAACCCTAAACCCTCAACCCTCAACATCAAACCCTAATCCCTCAACCCTCAACCCTAATCTATCATCCGTCATCCCCCCACACTCTACTTTAACCCTAATTCCTCGACCCTCAACCCTATCCCTAAACCCTTGACCCTCGAACCTCAACCCTCAACCCTCAACATCAAACCCTAATCCCTCAACCCTTAACTCTAATCCCTCGACCTTCAACCCTGATCCTAAACCCTAAACCCTCAACGCCAAATTCTAATCCCTCAACCCTTCACTCTAATCCCTCAACCCTAAACCCTATCCCTAAACCCTCAACACTATACCTTAAACCCTAATCCCTCAACCCTAACCCTAAACCTTGTCCCTAAACCCTAATCCCTTCAACCTCAACCCTATCCCTAAACCCTTGACCCTCGAACCTCAGCCCTCGACGTCAAACCCTAATCCCTCAACCCTTAACTCTGATCCCTCATCTCTCAACCCTAACCCTAAACCCTCAACCCTCAACATCAAACCCTAATCCCTCAACCCTCAACCCTAATCTATCATCCGTCATCCCTCCACACTCTACTTTAACCCTAATTCCTCGACCCTCAACCCTATCCCTAAACCCTTGACCCTCGAACCTCAACCCTCAACCCTCAACATCAAACCCTAATCCCTCAACCCTTAACTCTAATCCCTCGACCTTCAACCCTGATCCTAAACCCTAAACCCTCAATGCCAAATTCTAATCCCTCAACCCTTCACTCTAATCCCTCAACCCTAAACCCTATCCCTAAACCCTCAACACTATACCTTAAACCCTAATCCCTCAACCCTAACCCTAAACCTTGTCCCTAAACCCTAATCCCTTCAACCTCAACCCTATCCCTAAACCCTTGACCCTCGAACCTCAGCCCTCGACGTCAAACCCTAATCCCTCAACCCTTAACTCTGATCCCTCATCTCTCAACCCTAACCCTAAACCCTCAACCCTCAACATCAAACCCTAATCCCTCAACCCTCAACCCTAATCTATCATCCGTCATCCCCCCACACTCTACTTTAACCCTAATTCCTCGACCCTCAACCCTATCCCTAAACCCTTGACCCTCGAACCTCAACCCTCAACCCTCAACATCAAACCCTAATCCCTCAACCCTTAACTCTAATCCCTCGACCTTCAACCCTGATCCTAAACCCTAAACCCTCAACGCCAAATTCTAATCCCTCAACCCTTCACTCTAATCCCTCAACCCTAAACCCTATCCCTAAACCCTCAACACTATACCTTAAACCCTAATCCCTCAACCCTAACCCTAAACCTTGTCCCTAAACCCTAATCCCTTCAACCTCAACCCTATCCCTAAACCCTTGACCCTCGAACCTCAGCCCTCGACGTCAAACCCTAATCCCTCAACCCTTAACTCTGATCCCTCATCTCTCAACCCTAACCCTAAACCCTCAACCCTCAACATCAAACCCTAATCCCTCAACCCTCAACCCTAATCTATCATCCGTCATCCCTCCACACTCTACTTTAACCCTAATTCCTCGACCCTCAACCCTATCCCTAAACCCTTGACCCTCGAACCTCAACCCTCAACCCTCAACATCAAACCCTAATCCCTCAACCCTTAACTCTAATCCCTCGACCTTCAACCCTGATCCTAAACCCTAAACCCTCAACGCCAAATTCTAATCCCTCAACCCTTCACTCTAATCCCTCAACCCTAAACCCTATCCCTAAACCCTCAACACTATACCTTAAACCCTAATCCCTCAACCCTAACCCTAAACCTTGTCCCTAAACCCTAATCCCTTCAACCTCAACCCTATCCCTAAACCCTCGACCCTCGAACCTTAGCCCTCGACGTCAAACCCTAATCCCTCAACCCTTAACTCTGATCCCTCATCTCTCAACCCTAACCCTAAACCCTCAACCCTCAACATCAAACCCTAATCCCTCAACCCTCAACCCTAATCTATCATCCATCATCCCTCCACACTCTACTTTAACCCTAATTCCTCGACCCTCAACCCTATCCCTAAACCCTTGACCCTCAAACCTCAACCCTCAACCCTCAACATCAAACCCTAATCCCTCAACCCTTAACTCTAATCCCTCGACCTTCAACCCTGATCCTAAACCCTAAACCCTCAACGCCAAATCCTAATCCCTCAACCCTTCACTCTAATCCCTCAACCCTAAACCCTATCCCTAAACCCTCAACACTATACATTAAACCCTAATCCCTCAACCCTAACCCTAAACCTTGTCCCTAAACCCTAATCCCTTCAACCTCAACCCTATCCCTAAACCCTTGACCCTCGAACCTCAGCCCTCAACGTCAAACCCTAATCCCTCAACCCTTAACTCTTATCCCTCATCTCTCAACCCTAACCCTAAACCCTCAACCCTCAACATCAAACCCTAATCCCTCAACCCTCAACCCTAATCTATCATCCGTCATCCCTCCACACTCTACTTTAACCCTAATTCCTCGACCCTCAACCCTATCCCTAAACCCTTGACCCTCGAACCTCAACCCTCAACCCTCAACGTCAAATCCTAATCCCTCAACCCTTAACTCTAATCCCTCGACCTTCAACCCTGATCCTAAACCCTAAACCCTCAACACCAAATTCTAATCCCTCAACCCTTCACTCTAATCCCTCAACCCTAAACCCTATCCCTAAACCCTCAACACTATACCTTAAACCCTAATCCCTCAACCCTAACCCTAAACCTTGTCCCTAAACCCTAATCCCTTCAACCTCAACCCTATCCCTAAACCCTTGACCCTCGAACCTCAGCCCTCGACGTCAAACCCTAATCCCTCAACCCTTAACTCTGATCCCTCATCTCTCAACCCTAACCCTAAACCCTCAACCCTCAACATCAAACCCTAATCCCTCAACCCTCAACCCTAATCTATCATCCGTCATCCCTCCACACTCTACTTTAACCCTAATTCCTCGACCCTCAACCCTATCCCTAAACCCTTGACCCTCGAACCTCAACCCTCAACCCTCAACGTCAAATCCTAATCCCTCAACCCTTAACTCTAATCCCTCGACCTTCAACCCTGATCCTAAACCCTAAACCCTCAACGCCAAATTCTAATCCCTCAACCCTTCACTCTAATCCCTCAACCCTAAACCCTATCCCTAAACCCTCAACACTATACCTTAAACCCTAATCCCTCAACCCTAACCCTAAACCTTGTCCCTAAACCCTAATCCCTTCAACCTCAACCCTATCCCTAAACCCTTGACCCTCGAACCTCAGCCCTCGACGTCAAACCCTAATCCCTCAACCCTTAACTCTGATCCCTGATCTCTCAACCCTAACCCTAAACCCTCAACCCTCAACATCAAACCCTAATCCCTCAACCCTCAACCCTAATCTATCATCCGTCATCCCTCCACACTCTACTTTAACCCTAATTCCTCGACCCTCAACCCTATCCCTAAACCCTTGACCCTCGAACCTCAACCCTCAACCCTCAACGTCAAATCCTAATCCCTCAACCCTAAACCCTATCCCTAAACCCTCAACACTATACCTTAAACCCTAATCCCTCATCCCTCAACCCTAAACCTTATCCCTAAACCCTAATCCCTCAACCCTCAACCCTAATCTGTCATCCCCCAACTCTAATCCTTCATCCCTAAACCCTAAATGCTATCCCTATTCCTACACCCTCAACAGAATCGATAATATACCTTAAACCCTAATCCCTTATCCCTAAACCCTCCAACCCTATCCCTAATCCTTATACCATCCACACTCTACTTTAACCCTAATTCCTCGACCCTGAACCCTATCCCTAAACCCTTGACCCTCGAACCTCAACCCTCAACCCTCAACGTCAAACCCTAATCCCTCAACCCTTAACTCTAATCCCTCGACCCTCAACACTATACCTTAAACCCTAATCCATATCCCTCAACCCTTAACCCTTAAAACTTAAACCCTATCCCTACACCCTCAACACTTGACACTATATCTTAAGCCTTAAACCCTCATCCCTAAAGCCTCAACCCTCAATCCTTAAACCTTAAACCCTAAACCCTATCCCTAATCCCTCTACCCTCAACATTCTAACCCTAACCTCGACATTAAATGCTAATCCGTCAACCCTAAACCCTAATCCTAAACCCTCAACCCTAAACCTTATCCCTAAACCCTAATCCCTCAACCCTCAACCCTAATCCATCATCCCTCAACTATAATCCCTCATCCCTAATCCCTAAATGCTATCCCTATTCCTAAACTCTCAACAGACTTGATACTATACCTTAAACCCTAATCCCTTATCCCTAAACCCTCCAACCCTATCCCTAATCCTTACACCCTCCACACTCTACTTTAACCCTAATCCCTCGACCCTAAACCCTTGACCCTTGAACCTCAACCCTCAACCCTTAATGTCAAACCCTAATCCCTCAACCCTTAACTTTGATCCCTCGACCCTCAACCGTAATCTGTCATCCCTCATCCCTAAACCTTAAACGCTATCCCTATTCCTAGACGCTCAACGGGCTTGATACTATACCTTAAACGCTAATCCCTTATCCGTAAACCTTTCAACTCTATCCTTTATGCCTTAACCCTCATGATGAATAGCCTTGAATGTAAAAAAATTTGAGTGGGACATAACGCGAGCGCGTTATAACGCGCTCGCGTTATGTCAAACATGGGAAAAGATAGGCTTGCGGGAAAATGTAAGGCAATAAATAACGCGAGCGCGTTATAACGCGCTCGCGTTATTTCTTGCTTTGGGAATCCCAAGCCTTGGGCTTGGGATTTGCTTTGGATTTCCAACCCAAAGGCTTGGAGTGCCTTATGAACAGTCACAGACGTGTTTTTCTGTATTCTTCAAAATTTCACATAATTTCGTTCGTGCTAACCCTCAGATTTGCACGTGTTTCAAGGTTGAACAAATCGAACACATGGGTAATGTTAGGCTTTCTCTTAGCTATTTGACGATGTGATTTTTTTCACATTTTAACAATGTTAAGCCTTTCATCTTTAATTTCTTTTGTTTGTGTGTCCGTTTTTATGCAAAAACCACTGTTTGGTCTTTTTTTCATTGTAAAATAACTATTCATTCAAATTTCAAAAAAATTACATATTTAGAAACTAGACTCCATTCTACAAATATTAAAAAAATAAAAAAATGATTTTCAATTAGTTTTCAAAATTTATAGGGGTAGCACGGCCAAAATTCTATTTTTTAGGATGTGTCCACTTTAAAAATTAGTAAAAAATCAAATATTCATCAAAAAATTATCAGAAAAATCGGGCATAAACTACATGCTATTAGCTAATTTCTCACCGAAGCGATTTTAAAAATACCAAAAAAAAGTTGACCTTTTGAGGGAGCCACAAAACATGCTATGTTATGTTTTTTTGACAGAAACAACACCAATTTCTGTGGCTCCCTCTTTTGAACCCCTTAATCTATGCCATTTTCAAAACAAAATAGTAGTTTAGAAAGTAGACTCGGAGCACTACGAACATTGTTTTGGTTGCATCTCTAAATTTTGAGTGTAACTATGCTCAATTTCTCATCCAAGGCCAGTATTTCCTGATTTCAGAAAAAAAGTGGCCACTTAAGACCCCTTTTTGGCCCCCCATCTTCTTGCACTTACCCTAGAATCCACCATAGTTTCTAACATCTACAATTTTATAATGGATAATATCATTTCCAAATTTAGTTTTGAATAACAATACATCCTTTAAGCATAAAGAGGTCAAAAATTCTTAGAATGATTCCACATACAACAAATATTTTCAACACCATATTCTCCATAAGGTAGCAGAAAAGAAGGCCAACAACAAAACAATTGAACAAATCTTATGAAAAAATAATTGACAAACATGATACTAATTGGCACACACCGTTTGTTCTTGTGTTATGGGAATATTGTACTAGCATACATACTCTTATTGGGTTTACACCTTATTCTTCAGTCTATGGTATACATGCCATAATGCCTCTTGAGGTTGAAATTCCATCATTACGAGTTTCATTCCCTGACATCATTGATGATTATACATATTGGGAACATCCATTGTAAGATATTAGGACCCTTGATGAGAGATGAGTAAATGCATTAGACAACCTATGCATATACAAAATACAACTAAAGAAAACATATAACAAAAGAATTATCCAATGAGACTTTCAACTTGGAGACCTAGTCCTTTGTGTGAATCCAAACAATCTAAATGATAAAAATGAACTTTATTGAAAATTTTAACCTAACCTAGATTGATCCCTTTATTATTACCTCCTAATTTGGCATTGATGCATTTGCCTTTCCATTCTTAATAGAAAATCAATGAAAGACATAGTTAACATCATGCACTTGAAATGATACTATTATTGACTTCTATATTGAGGGGATTGGCTATTTATTGATAATTATGTTTCTTAAAGGCCCATTTTATTGTATGAGCTTTGTTGTGCTTTCTTTCCCATCTAGAAGCAACTAGCTTGGCATAGGCCTTCATGATCACATCATTACCTATTTGCACTTATGCACTTATTTATTGACATTATCACCTACTACTGATTATCACATGTTTATCAATCCAATTAGGGATATCTTACATCATCAATTGGGTAGTTACACATCGATTATGATCCTTGCACATTAATGTCATCTACACCTTATCATATTACCTTGACCATGTCGGGGAAATTACCTTGACATGTGCACTCCCATGATTACATCTTACACTATTGTGCTTGCATGACTTGTAGTCACCTGGATTTGCACCCTTTTGTTGTAGCTTGTTGTTGCAACAAATCTAGTGAAACAATTGGACTAATCTCAAGGTGTGGGACCTTGTAACTGAGATCAAACCTCCAAAGAAGGCTGGTTCCTCATTTTGAATCAAAGATTCAGATAGTTTTTTAACTAAACCTAATGCTAATTGCCACCAAAGAAAAGGGGAGAGGAGAGAAAACTAAAAATAAGGTGATGCACCAAGTATAATTGTTCAACTAACCTTGAACTACCACAACAATGATCTCAAATGTTGAAATAAACTCACACAGACTTATGTAATCCAATAGAGGTTCGAATAGAGGACTATAAATGTAGGAGGGAACATTCATCCACATTATAGATTTACAGAAATCAAATAAACACAAGGTAGAAATGCAAACAAAGGCAAAATATCAATTATTATTGGTAATGGAGGCTAAGAAGCCATTACAAAGAGAGAAATGATCCATTACAAGTGAGAATAAAGACATAAATGATATCCTTCCTTCATATTTGAATTGTAACAGAGACGTAGAAGGCTTGGAAGAGAACACAACTCATCAAATCCATCTAGATCTAGAAGATACCACAAGGTTTTAACCTACAAATGAATCCTCTACCTGTGAAAATGACCCAAAATAACTAACCCTTGAAATATCTCATTTTCATGGTTATATAGCCTTTGAAAATCACCATTGTAGCCCCAAACATGAATACACTTGGTCAACACACCATCTAGATGCCCATGCTACCATAAATTTTCCCAAAATGATGAATGTAGGAAGAATCAACGGATATGGAGGGTCATGCCAAATCAGACAAGGAATGACCTGTGAAGGCATGGGCGAGGGAATTCTTTACTCATTTCAAGTACCATGGCATTAGGGTCTCCAACACTATTAGAACCACCTCCAAATCATCCTCAAACAACATTAATGGTGTTTGGGCAGGATCTGAAGGATGTTTTTGTCATTTTAAGTGCTTTTGCAGAATCATGAGGGCATCCTGATATGTCTAAACCTTCCATAGTCTTCAAAACCTTTACTTTTTCTATATTATTCCCTTTTGCCCTTTTGTAGGAATTTGAGCTTCAATTGGATATGTAGAGCTTGAGGGGGTACTCAGATATGTCCATGTTCGGATCAAAATTCTATTGATGGGAGTTGGTAGTAAAAAGTGGAGAAAAAAGGAGAATCATATTGCAGGTCTGAGGAGGGGAACATGATAGCAGAAGAATGGGGTGAACTGGATATATCCATATCTAGGTGCAAGTTCCACTGAAGGGAGAAAAGGGGAAATGTAGAGGAAAGAAGGGAAATAGGATATGCAGGGTTTTGATGGAAGACTAGATCTGTAGAGATTCAGAGGGAGTGGGACTTTTAGGGGGATGTAGAAATATTTGCATCTAGATGAAAGTTTTGCTAAGAGGGAAATGAAGGAGGAAAGTGGGGGTTTAGAAAGGTGTGGTACTTTCAGGGGATGTGGATATATCCACATCTAGATGAAAGTTCTACATATGCTGATGAAGACTGAACCTTCGCCATATGCCGATGAAGGTGAAAATGCCACAAATGTCGATGGAGGTGAAAATGATGAGCACACGGTGATATGAGAGGGGGTGAATTAGTATCTAACAATCTTTTACTTTTCCAAACTTAATTAATTACATCAACTACACATATGCAAGATCTAGCAATTAAGTACACAATGAGAACACACGATTTACATGGAAACCCTTTCAGGAGAAAACTTCAACACAATATTATATATATATATATCTTCTTTCTTCTTTTTGTAGTCTCCAACCTAATAGGGACTCCAATCTCCACTTGACAGAATTATAGGCTCCAACCTATTGGAGGCTTCAACCCCCACACAAACTGAGCTCCAATCCAGCAAGAGGCTTCAACCTCTATTTGATAGGCTCCAAGATATTGGAGGCTCCAACCTGCACACAAACTAAGCTCCAACCCAACAAGAGGCTCCAACCTCTAGATTATAAGCTCCAACTTATTAATCCTTCAATAGCTTATATAGTATGCTTCTTCACAAAATCTTCCTCTCACAAATATGATTACAACTGACACAATATCATTCTTCCAAATCTGATCACTATCCACATAATAACCTTCTTTCACAGATCTGATCACTATCCACATAATAACCTTCTTTCACAAATCTGATCACTATTTTTGATTTTGTATGATCTAAGTCTTTCCCTTTCAAATCAGGTTCACAAACACAAATACTTTCTTCTCTTATAAATTTGATTACACATTTCTTCCTCACAAAACTAATCTAACTCATGCACAACTTCTTTACATAAAACTGATCATAACATGCCAATATCTTCACATAGATTTCTGCTCTTACTTCTCATACATGTCCTTCATATAGTTCTACATTTATACTTTGTACATGTGCTGTAAATATCATCAATATGAATTTGAAACACACTTCATTTTCTGCTCTTTTGCTTCCTCTAGATCTACCTTTATTCACATAATATTCATTGAATTTCTTGCTTACAATGTTACCTTTCACTCTCCTTTTATAGCACCTCAAGAGAGGCAATTCATATGAATGGTTGTCTTTTTCTAAAAGGACAATATTTAATTAGAATGACACCTCTTCACAACCAAGCACTGCCCTTTGTTAATAGTCTTTACATAAAAATGGATCACTGTCATTTTTTTCATAAACTCCTTGTTAACAATTGTTGCCTCTCAAAACATATCGCACCCTTTAAAAAAATGATCATAGCTTTTCACTTATTAATCATTGTCTTGTAGTTTGTTAAGTAAGACTTTTGTCTTATTCTAGGAATTGCATCATTTCCATAATACAATCACTTCATTTAATCAGTCTTCATAATATATATGACATTGATCACCCCTTTTGATTTTAATCGCTCTTAAATATGTCTTGATCACTACCTTTAATAAATCATATCACCTTGTCTAAAGCTTGTCTTTTATATCATATCTCATAACACTTTTGTCTTATCTCATAACATGTATCAATTGCTCCATTTCACATTTAATTGCTAACTTAACAGAAATCACATATCATTGTTATTATGTCTTTTTATTATTGTTGTCTTATATTGGTTGCTGCCATATATTGTGATTTGCTGCCTTGTCAATGTATCTGCTCCATATAAATCGTTGTCATATATTGTATATTGTAATTTATGCCTTTGCTAACTCGTTTCTTCTTATGTTTCTTCTAATTGTTGCTCCCTTATTATATATGATTTCATTTGGTTATACTTGTCTAAACATGTTTGATATTATCCTAAGTTGGCCAGCTTTGAACTTATTAAACATAAGTTTAACTCCACATTTTCATATGAGGATCGGCCATACTTAGAGTGCTGCCATAACATGAAATCAACTTCATTTCAGATTCAGTCTTTGCATAAAGATCTCACCATCTATGAAATATGCCATTCACAAAATCTTTGCATATTATTCCTTTGACATCAATGACAATTAATCTAACAATCTCCACAACGATCTCTTAGACATCAATCTTGCCAATAATCTCAGTCTTATATCTTTGACATTAATGACACCACTCTTGTTCATGCACCTTCTTGACATCAATGATAACATGTTCTTATACTCTCATTTGTTCACGACTATCTTCTTAATCTTAATGACAACATGTGTATACATTTTTGACATCAATGACAAACATTCCAACAATCTCCCCCTTTGTCATTGATGGCAACACAAACATAATTCTCTCCTTTTGTATTGCTCCCCCTTTACTCTATCTCTCCCCCTTTGACATCAATGGCAAAGGGATGTAACATACTTTTCTTCTTCATAATATGATTCTCTTTCTTGTGATGCTCCTATTTATAAGGCTCCCCCTTTCTCGGGCTTCCATTTTCTCTAATTCTCCTCCTTTGTCTCTTTGTTTCTCAGGTGATATGCTTCCTCTATAGCTGTCCAAATAGATAATTTGGATGATCTTCTTAGGTTTAATGCTGTAGACACCTAAAAATGTCTCCTCCCATCAAACTGACTCCCGATATCCCTAATCATGTCAATTTCCCTCCAAACTGATTAATTAAATTTTATTTAATTAATTATCCCTTCATTTTCCTATTTTTCCATCATTTTATCCCCAAAATTGAATTAATTTCATTAATTCAATAGTCCCAACCTTAGCCAATTGATTTAATAAATATGCAATATTTATTAAATCAATTTCCCCCTTTTTCTCTAAATCCAATTAATTAGTTAAAACCATGTTAACTAATTAATCTAGCCTACTAATTGACCTATCCCTACCTTAAACAATTAAATAGCTATTATTTAATTGCCTACCCTAGCCTACCTCATCCTAGCCCTAGGATTAATTAAATAAAACATGTGATTAATTAATCCTAACCCCTTCATTTGGGTGGTCAAACGTTGTTTAACACCCTTCCCCACATCCTCAAAATAAAAAATTGAATTAAATCCACATAAGTCAATTTTTTATTTAAAAACATCCCACATCACATTTAATTTTCCTTACAAACCCATATTCATTTATTTCCTCTCTTCCCCAAATAAATTTTTAATTCATTTACATTCCCGCATATGAATCTTTAATTCCAAAATAATCCTTCACCCCCATGCTCATTTAATAACTCCTTTTCCCAAAATAAATAAAAGATTCACTTTTATTCCTAGCCCTCCATTCATTCAAGATTGAATCTAGGCCCTCCACATCACTTTTATCCTCCACCATTAATCTTCCAAATCAATCTCCACCCTTGGATCAAAATCCCTTCCAAAAATCTATAAATAGAACCTCTCTCCATCCATTTTCATCATCCAAGTTTATGAAAAGTTACCATGTCAAAATCACTCTTGAGCTAGAATAGTGAGTTGCAAATTAGAATAGCATTTCACATTCAATCTATTGTCTAGGGATAATCATGTCTTAGGAGCTTGTTTTGGGTGCAAAGGCTTCTTCCTCCCTTGATGGGATTGGGTTTGCATATGAGGTATAACTTCTTGTGTTTTATTGCATTTTGTTTAGTATTTCTACCTTATTTGCTTATCTTATCCTACATTGGCATGCCCGGTGGGACCCACAAGGTCCAATTCTAATCCATTTTGTGAGTTTTTGGTGTGAGAAACATGTTTTTACAGGTCTGACGCCATCCTACCCTCGCAGCGACGCCATCACTGGTTCCTTTTAGTGCCATTACCTGTTGTAGTGCTATTCTGCGTAGCGCATTTCCTATTTTTGAGTCACTCACATCTTTTTTTCTCATGATTTCCCTGTCGTTTTGGTTGTTCAATTGCTCTTAGTTTTCACAGAGATATTAAAAATGCAAGGGGGAATTATGTTAAAATTTTTATAAAGTCTAAACATGCATTTTGGCTTTGTTTTTGGCTTGTTTTTCATCTACTCAAACTAACAAGGCTAATGGGACATCTTGTGTGTGCAGCCTGACCCTCCATTCTTGTTATAAAACCACTTTTTTATAGGTTGATCGCATTCAGCCCCATATCGACGCTATCCCCCAGATTGGCGCTATCCATAGGCGTAAACAGATTGTCTGACAAGTTGCGCAGTGGCACCTTCATGGTCCTCTTTTAGCGCTATTATATAGTTCAGTGCTATTGTCATATTTTATTAGCGTTGTATATATTATTAGTGCCTTCATTGTAATATTGTAACGCCATATTCTGTCTTGGCGCCTTCCGGGTCTTGTATTGATGCTATCTTCTGAATTAGTGCCATTGTTATAGGGTGTTGGGTTCGGTCTGTTTTCTATCAGAGTCACTATTTTTCTGTCTGCAGTAGCGCTATTGGATCTCTATTTTAGCACTATTTAGAAAACTAACTTTGTTGTCTGTGCAGGTACTGACAAGTGTTTTGCAGGTTATATTGCGGATACTAACAAACTTTTGCAGGATGTTTGTATTTCTAGTTTAGCAAAACACTTCAATTTGGAAAATCTAAGAACGAACCCTTTGCATGTTAGTTACATAACATCTTGATTTGGTGCTATAAAATTGAACAACAACAAACAAATATTTTTGTGTGTGTGTATGTGTGCCCAACATTTTAAATTTGGTGTTCTAAAATTTACAAATTGTGTGCCAACAACTATCAAACACTTCAATTTTGGGCTTTAAAAAGAACCACAAATTGCATCAATTGAAATCATTTGGGTTAAAAAGAACAACAATTTGCATCATTCATGCATCTAATCAAGAAAATCAAAGTAACTTGTGTGAAGTGTTTTCGTGGTTGTGTTGGTGGTGTGAAAAGCGTATGCTCTTCCCTCGCACCTTTTTGGTGACCTTGGGAATCAATAGCTTCTCACTAAACTTGCATTAATCACCCCCAATCTAAATCCAAAGAAATAAAATGAACCATGTTTAGTGTGATGCAAACACAAATAATATGTATGCTCTCCCCTCGCATCTTTATATGAACTTGGGGATCAAAAGTATTTTTGTGTTTGTATTACTTTTGTTAATCCTTAGAGGGCCTGCCACCCTACTTCGAAAGGTGGGAACGACCCAAGTGACATCAAGCTAAAGCCAAGCTCTTCCAAGCAGCTATATAAAATAAGGCGTTTGGGACGAAAGTCTCAAGCGACAGGTGTTGTTGTGTTATACCGACAGCCAACCTCCCCTAAAACCCTCCAAGGCGTAACCCTTGGAGGCTGGGAGACTACATAACAGAGAGTAGCGCTACTACATGTATAACCACCTGAACGGATGCCCTTACTATGAACCATTGTTTAGCAAGCCAAAATCTTTCTATTTTTTGACGCAGAAGGGAAACCTTTGAAGCGGCCCTGATTCATGTGGTTCTTAGCCGAGGTAGCAGAGATAATCTAAAGGTTTGGTGAGGGACAAGCCTTATAAGAAATCTGGATCTTGGTATGCGTGAGAAGTGTGTGCAATTGTAAGGAGGAGCCGATGCTACCAAGATCCTAGAGCTACCTGCTTTGAATAGGCGTAGCTAGGGGATTCAACAAATATTGTCACATCCTCACTTTAGGTTGTTCAAAGTGCTTGTTAAATAAAATCACACATCTTTTTTCAAAACAAAGCAAAATCTTGATTATTGTGTGATTATTGTGCTTGAATTATTTGCAACAACATTGCCAAGAGACAAACCAAATCATTTGATCACATTCCAAACAAAGAAAATCCAAAATTGCCATAAAAAATCTATCTTTTTAGGACCTCGACAAACACTATCTTGTTTTAGCGCCATATCTATCTAATTTTGGCACCATTTCACCTGTGGATTGGTGCTATTCTCAGATTGACTTGCCTAAAACAGAGACCTATCTAGTTGTGATCTTCACCATCTGCTCTGGCATAATCCATATTCACATCCCAAAAATCTGATAACAGTACATCCATTTTCTTCAAAATTTTCCAAAATTACACCTTCTCTTTGACCTTAGAGGATTAAATCACCATCATTTGTTGGACCATTTTCTATATCAAACCCACTCAAATTCATATCCTCTTGTCTTCATTGATTTTTGCATACCTTTTGGACCAAACAAATCCTTGTCACAAGAAAATCATTCCCAAAAATCCCCAAAATCTCCCAAAATCAAAACATCATCAAAATCCATCATCCTTTTGAGCTAAAGTTAGATCTAGATTTCATCCTTCACATCATATCTTGCTTGGAAAGTCAATAGTCTACCTTCCAAGTGAAATCATTATCCCTCTTTGCGTAAGGTCATTAGTCTACCCCAAACAAAGAAAAACATCCATTTGTGCAACCACAAATCTAGGTCCTACCTAAGCTCAATTTGTTGACTATCAAAATCCTCCATATCAAACATCAAAATCAAATATCAACAAAATCTCTTCAAAACAAACATCGTCCATCACCTACTTTTTGGTCCAAACTTTTGTGCAAAAATCAACATCATCCATTAGTATCACTCTTAGAAAGACATCAATCTTCCATCACACCCTTTTTTCTACTCCATCTCATTACCACATCTATCTTTGGGTCCAACATTATCAATCAGATTCTCTAAGTTCTCCATCCCCATCTCACTCTACGTCTAGAAATCAACACCATATACGTGCATGCCCATCACGAGATCACAAAGCAAAAAGAATCAAGAAATGGAAGAATATTGGCAATATGACGGCATAGGAATGCCTAAAACCAACAGCAGCAACATACCCATCTACCAAACACGAAACCCACCTACATACTCTTACCTCCCCCCATATGGCCCCAACAAAAATCCTTTTCATTACTTACAACAAATACAACCACCACCACCAACACAAAACGTCCCCACCATTTCCCAAGATGATCTAGATGTCTTGAGCTTTACACAAGACGCCGACAATATGGACCTACTAGATAAAATCTGAAGGTTGGACCCAAGTAGATATCTTGATCATCTACTCAAAATTTGTGTTCAACTCCCCCCCATCACGACATCATCACAACCATCCACCTCTACAATCATCCCTACCCCATCAAATACCCAAGCATCTACATCACATACCCAACCCACCATCTCTCAAATGTCAACACCTACCGTATCTACCACCTCCACAAGCTCAACCGATACCACATCTACAATTCCCACATGCACCATCATCCCTACCATCTCCCAACCCATTATCACCTCTACTACCACAACTACCATAAACCCTTCTGATTCACAAATCACCATGGGCATACAAGGAAACATCACGCAAGAAAGTACCTAGACGAGTGTGCCCCCATCCAACCCTCAAACCATTGCATACCTACGACAATTATTCTCACAACCACCCCACAACACATCTAACCAATCCAACGTCCACCTATCTAATGTCAATCCATCCAATGTCACGTATCCACATAACCCCATAACATCATCAAATCAACATAATCCCAATCACCAAATACCACCACATATTCTCCAACAACTCCACACATATCAACAACACCAAGCACACATCAACCCAAACACCAACCTAGAATATCAAAACCTCGGACAAACACATCTCCAACATCAAATCCCATCCCATCTCCAACATCTCACCAATCAACAAACCTACACACCCCAACCACCACAACCACAGGATCTCACAACCATCCTACAAGGCTTAATCCAAAAGGTAGATGACCTACAAACTGGGGGCAAACACAAACACTATTCCTTTAAGGATATTTGCCCCTACCCATTTGATCGCACATTGTACATGCCCCCTTTCCCCAAAAACTTTGAAACACCAAAATTTGACAAATACAAGGGAAAGGGAGACCCTATGGACCACCTTAGGGAGTTCTACATCGCTTGCCTAGAAGTCTCTAATAACGACACATATCTTATGAGACTCTTCCCAAGAAGCCTTAGCGGTCAAGCCGCTGAATGGTTTGCACATCTTCCCCTAGGCATTAGGACTTTCCCTGAGCTTGCGAAAAAATTTGTAAACCATTTCTCCTACAACTTCGAGCATGAAATGTCTATGACAGACCTTTGCAACACCAAACAAAAGAATAGAGAAGCCTTCGCTTCTTTCTTGCAAAGATGGAGAAGCCTAGCAAGCAAACTCCCATGGCTAATTCTGGAAAAAAAACTCGTCACCATGTTTGTGATCAATCTCAACCAGGAATTAGGGTTTCATTTACAAATCCTTTGTGCATCTACCTTTTAAGAGGTCATCGACAAAGGTACCACTATCGAATGGGCCCTCATTGCCAAGGGCTCCATCAAACTGTACGACCCCAAATCCAACAACAACAACAACAACAACAAATCTAATAACAACACCCCCAATACAAACAACAATGCCAACATGCAATCAAATGACAAATCACGCTACTAGGGGAAGAACAAGAACAATCTGAACGATGGTGTCACAGATGTGAAAGCCGTCCAACATATACAAAACCAAACATGAGCGCATACCTATGCAACAAATGTAAATAATTAGAGGGGTCAAACTAAACCATGCAAACCTCGCAGACAATTTACATCCTTAGGGGAACCCATCAAAGACATCCTTGATAGATGTCTCAAGCAAAGTTTGATCACCCTCCCACTCGTTAGACCCCGTCAAGAGAATGAACTAAAAGCCACGTGGTACAATGAGAATGACTACTGTGAATACCACCGCGTTGCGGGTCATAAAATAGTTGACTGCATGCAACTAAAACATTGCATCCAAGACCTTATAGAACAAAATCTAGTCAGCCTCGATCACAGCGCCCAACCATCACCAAACGCCAACCTCAGAGCTTACAAGGATCCCCTACCTAACCATAATAAAGCCTCCTCTTCCAACCAAGCATACAATGTCACCCCACCACCTGTGTCCTATGTGTCTCTTGTAGGACAGATCAAATCATCATCCCATCATGTCAACATAGTCACCATTCGGGCACAAGCACCTGACTGTGCTGTCACAACCTGCCGTGGCCGTGTATTCATCCGCACAGCCCCGCCCACTGAACAAACTCCTGCATCCACATCTGATCCCATACCTCCTCATCCAGCCACACGTCCATCACCTACCCACCAGTATAACCTCCTAGAGCATCTAGGAAAGACACCTGCACAAATCTCCATCCTCAAGTTGCTCCACACATCACCCCTTCACAAGGACATCCTCAACAAAGCGCTCTTGCAAACACAAGTCCCTGCCAACTTGAATGTAACTCAATTCCAACAAATGGTAGGAAAGATTGCTGTACCCCACCATCTCACCTTTTTAGAAAAGGACCTACCCACCTCTGAACACATACATAATGATGCCCTACACATCGAAGTCTGTATCCACAAGCACACCATTAAAAGAGTCTTAATAGATGGTGGCTCCAGCCTCAACATATGCACTCTAAAATTGCTAAAACACTTGGGGTACTCTGATGTGGTTGTCAACACCAACGAGTGCATCATGATCAAAGGCTATGATGACACCGAACGGCTCTCTGAAGGCACTATCAAGCTTCCCATTCAAGTGGGATAGAAAATATTGGAAACAAAATGTCAGGTTCTTGATCTTGACCTCCCCTACAATATCCTTCTCGGTAGACCATGGATTCATGCCATGCAAGAAGTCTTATCCACCTTCCATCAATGCCTCAAATTCCCTCACAATAGCACAGAAGTCACAGTCTACACCGATCCTCGCCCCTTCTAATACTGCAGTTTTCTAGAAGGCCACAACCAAACCTTTTGCCCATACAATAAAGCCACCACAACATCAAACTCATATGTCAACCCTGCAAACATTGCCACCACTTCATCCCAAGTACCTCCACCACCCGAGGTCCAGATCAAGCTAACCGACATGGGATGTGGGGAATATGACCTACATGGCACCTTTTGTGTGGGCACATTACGCAATCCTAAGACATTTGGCATCCCAAAAACAGAGGCAGCCAATACAGTCATCATCAAGTGCAAACCCTCGCCCATCTTTGAGAAGAAACACCTTCTGGATTAGGATGTACTTGAAGATATCTCATCCTGGTTGTACAAGGATGAAGAGCCTGAACAAGAAGCCCCCACAATCCCAACAGAAATCTACAGCAACGGCTCTGAAATTGTCAAAAGCATGGGCTATAAAGGACAAGGTGGTATTGGACTTCATGAACAGGGGATCATAGAACCACTGCAAGCAACAAAGAATCCCTATACTCAAGGATTAGGGTATGGTCAACCACAACGCATCCTCACAACCAGCGAATGTATCTTAGCCAAGGTTGCTACAGTATCCTTAGACGTCGACAATGTTAATGAAATGGGCCTTCAAGACTCCTTTAGTGACTTTGCCAACTTCTTCGACTCATCCATTTGTACCATCTACTCAGTCACCACTCTCACTTCACCCTCTAATGACTTACCACTAGTTTATCCCAACCTCATTGACTGGGACCAACGGGGACCTCCTGTCTTCGACATTGCACCTAATGATGAGGCCATCGTTGAAATGATGGGGGTAAGAGATCACTTCCCTTTGGGAGATCACAGAGCTGGATACATCATGGAACTCAATCTGGATGCCTATTTCAGGGAGACAACCCCTGCTTCCAGTCATAAAAACATAAAAATAAAAAAAATGGATCTGATGGTGAAAACCATTCCGCGACAGTATCAGATCCTACAAAAGTAAAAACAAAAGACATATCTCCTGGTGAAAACCTCCACGAGGTGCTAGGAGATGGAAGCATGGGCCTTCCTGAGGTAGACAAAGTATATCCAGATAGATCACCCATCTTGGTAGAACTAGCTCAGGAAATGAATCTTGGGATAGAAGAAGAGCCTAAAATCACATACAGAGTAGAATCTCTCAGCATACAGGAACAAGAGAACTTCTTATCCTTCTTCACACATAGAAATCGCAATTTTGCGTGGACCTATGCAGACATACTAGGGCTAGATCTCGCCTTGGTTGTTCATCATCTTGCAGTATGTCCTAATGCGAAACTAGTCAAGTAGAAGCTCAGAAAAATGAACCCTCAGGTGGCTCTCTTAGTCAAGGCAGAACTAAAATAGTTACTAGATGTTGGGTTCATTTGCCCAATTGATTATCCTGAATGGGTTTCAAACCTAGTACCGGCTGCTAAACCAGATGGCCGAATCCGCTGTTGTACTAATTTCAGAGACCTCAATAAGGCCTGCCCAAAAGATGACTTCCCACTACCAAACATCGACATGATAGTGGATCTCACAGTAGGACATGAAATGTTATCCCTCATGGATGGTTTCTCAGGATATAACCAAATAAAAATCGCCGAAGAGGATCAGCACAAAATAGCCTTCATATGCCCATGGGGAACATACTACTGGTTGGTAATGCCATTTAGCCTAAAGAATGCAGGAGCTACCTATCAAAGAGCTATGACCGTCATCTTTCATGACCTTTTTCACCACATCATGGAAGACTACATCGACGACTTACTAGGCAAATCAAAGACAAGAGAACATTTGGATGTATTGGCCAAGATCTTCGATAGGTTAGAGCAATACAATGTCCGGTTGAACCCTAAGAAGTGCGTCTTCAGCGTCACCTCAGGCAAACTTCTGGGATACATAGTCTCAAGAAGAGGAATCAAAGTTGATCCCGCAAAGGTTAAGGCCATGACCAAAATGCCACCTCCAAAAACACTGAAACAACTGAGAAGTCTGCAAGGAAAACTCCAGTCTATCTGACGATTCATTGCCCAACTTGCTGATAAGTGCCAACCATTCCAACATCTACTCCGAAAAGACATAGCTTTTGTATGGAACGCTCAGTGTCAAGATGCTTTTGACCAACTAAAAGAATACCTGGCTAATCCTCCTGTGCTAACTCCACCAAGGCAAGGCGAACCCCTCTGCTTTACATCTTTGCAACAGAGACAGCTATCAGAGCCTTGCTAGCACAACTCGATGAACAGGGGAAAGAAAGAACCATCTACTACATCAGCTGCACCTTGATCTCATATGAGCTCAACTACACACAAATCGAATGAGCATGTCTAGCCCTCATCTTTACTTCACAAAAGTTGAGACACTACATGCTCAATCACAAGACCAAGCTCATCGCCAAGATCAACCCACTGAAGTACTTGCTAAACAGAGCTACTCTTACTGGCAGAATGGCTAAATGGGTCATGATTCTCATGGAGTTTGACATAGAATACACTAAGAGAAAGGCCATTAAAGGGCAAGTTATAGCAGATCAGTTGGCTGAAGCACCTATTCCGACAGAACATCCTACAATAGTGGAGTTTCTTGACGAAGCTATCTTGACAATCACACTAGCCACAGACACATGGAAGATGTATTTTGATGGATCATATGCTCACAGAGGCTCGGGGGTAGGCATCCTATTTGTTACCCCTCAAGGTGACAGAATCCCTAAATCCTTCAAGATCAATTTCCATGTGCCAACAACATAGCAGAGTATGAGGCCCTTATCACAAGTCTCCGAATGGCCATCCAATGGAAAATTGAAAAGCTAATTGTGTATGGCGACTCTCAACTGGTCATCAGGTAGGTAAATAATGAATACAAAACCAAGGATGATAAGCTCCTTCCCTATAAGAAGATGGTCGATGATTTCAAAGACTACTTCGATGACATCCACTTTGAGCAAATCCCAAGACTCAACAACAAAGCAGTAGATGCCATGGCAACCATCAGATCTCTGGTAGACATGAAGAAGGACAGCAAGAAATGTGAGTTCCTGATCGAAGAACTCCCCATCCCAACATACGATGTTCCTCAATCCGAACCAGTGTGTGAAATCATTGGTCCCTTATCCCCGTGGTATCAGGACACCTATCTATACCTTCATGATAATATCCTCCCACCTAACCTATCTACATCGCAGAGAAAATCATTCATCCGTCGAGCCTCCCACTTCATCCTTGTAGGCGACACCTTGTACAAAAGGAATCTTGATGGCACGCTTCTACGATGTTTAGACTCTAGGGAAGCCGAAGTGGCCTTCAAAGAAGTACATGCAGGCATCTGTGGGGCACATTCAAGTGGACCCACTCTTTCTAAAAAGATCCTCAGGATTGGATATTATTGGCCAACAACAAAACAAGATTCCTACAGATTTATCAAGAAATGCCTCCCATGTCAACAACATGGCGATCTCATCCACGCACCAGCACAAGAGCTACAACCGATCACAACACCATGACCTTTGTCACAGTGGGGACTCAACCTCATAGGGAAAATACATCCCCCATCCTCCAATGGCCATAAGTTCATAATCACTGCTACCAAATACTTCACAAAGTGGGTGGAAGCAATTCCACTTACCTTCACCACTGACACCCAAATCTCCAAATTCATCCTCCACTACATTATTTGCCACTATGGTATCCCTCATTCCATTGTCACCGACAATGGAAAGCCATTCAAGAACCAAGAAGTTCGCACCTTTTGCAAAAAATTTGACATCAAACACCACTTCTCCACACTGTATTACCCTCAAGGAAACGGTCAAGCAGAGGCTTCTAATAAAACCATCCTCCGTATTCTCAAGAAGACAGTCAATGAAACTAGCCGTGATTGGCACCTCCAACTCAACCCTGCCCTATGGGCATACCGCACAAGCATCCTCACTCCCACAGGAGCCACTCCATTCTTACAAGTATTTGGATCTAAAGCCATTTTACCTATCGAGGTCGAGCTCTCATCTCTACAAGTATCCCTACAAAACATCATCTCTGATAAGGAATACAGAGTCACAAGGTTACATCAACTAGAACTACTGGATGAGAAATGCCTGAATGCATTGAACCACCTACAGGCATATCAAAACCACCTCCAAAGAAGCTACAATAAGAGGATCAGAACCCAAAAATTTGAAGTAGGCGACCTTGTCCTTATGGAAAATCAGATGAACCTGTAAGAACATCCTAAGCAAGGAAAGTTTGAACCCAATGGGCTAGGACCTTATGTCGTCACAACTAACTATGGATCAGGAGCCTATCAACTTGCAACACCTGAGGGGCAGCCTTTCTATGAACCGATGAACATTCTGCATCTCAAGAAATTTTATGCATAACCCATCTGGTACCCCAAGTCAAAAAAACAAAACAAAAAAAAAAACAAAAACACCAAAAAAATAAAAAAATCAAGAAAAATTAGAGTGCAATAAAAACTTCCAATGGTGAAAATCACTTTGGCGATGCCTTGGATAAGTACCATGGTGAAAACCTATTTCAAGTGCCATGCATAGTGGCCAGTTTCACCGTCTAATAAGTCTTCTTTCCCACACACCACTCCATATCTCACGCATCCCATGGCTTGGAACTAAGAAACATCAAACCCTATTGCCCACCCCACACTGTCCCATCCCAAAGCTGACCCATGGAATGAGGATCCTTGTAAGTTCCCTTTTGTATAGCTCAAAATTAGAAAATCCAAAAACATCACAAAATCATAAAATCCAAAAAATACAAAATCAAAAAATCCAAAAATAGTAGAAAAACATAGAAAATCCAAAACAATCACCCCATACATCGATCTCACTACAAATCACAATCATCAAGACACACATCCCCACCATCACAACCATCCCAACCTTTTCCCACATTATCAAGTCATGTCAGAACTACAAATTCATTTCGCTCGCATCTTGAAAGTACCTTGATCTCATGGATACAGGGTATGTAGGCAGTCTGGAATATGAAGGACGTTTCTAGTACTTAGGTACATAAGATGCACCCATCCAACCCGTTTGGATGGTCCCCATTCACTGAGCTTTCTGGATCTAATAAATGATACACGAGCTACGTATCCACTTGAAACATGGTCCCTAGCGCAAAATCATCAATCAACATTCCAACCATACTCTTACATCTGGCCAAACTGTTCTTTTGGCCATCTTCCAAAAATTTTCTAATTAACATCAACTGATCTGCGTCCTAGGATATATCTTTCCTACAGTGGACAAAAATCTGTCATTCAATCATCACGTCTCTTGGCAAAAGCACACAAAGGTTATTTGTATCTCTTCATTGGTCTTGATTATTGATTTTTATCTTTTTGTCTCGCTCTAAGTTATTTCCAAAGCTACCTTGATCACATTATATCATGGTAAGTAGCAGATAGCACCTGGAGTAGACATAGTCATTATTTCTATATGTGGTGCTTGTGGGTTGGTTTCATTACTCCAAGAATAGTATTCATATCTTGAAGTCTGGGTCAGTTCTAGCATGAGGTGTCCCATTTACATATATAGGCATCAAAACCTTATATTTATTATTCACACTCATTGCTATGAGTCCCCTTCCCAGCCTAGGCAAGATTATACTACCTTGAGCAGGCATGAAATCAACCTATTGTTTGTAGGTCTAGTCCATGCAATCGTAGGATATACATCATCACCTAGGTCATTTCATACCTTTGTGAACTGTATCCTACATTGCTATAGTAAACAAAGAAATGCTCTCAATTAATCTTTTACAACTACTATTACTAGCTCAAAATCATCATCCTAATCACTCATTCAACATTATCATCTGGGCCTAGATTTCATAATCACCTAACCTATCCCCCCCATCTAAAATTCCCTCATTGACCCCATTCCCCCACCATATCTCCATTCAACACATCTTGAATCAAACCAAATCCCCCCTCAATGACGTGGCATTTCATGACCTAAACAATCCTCTCGTCCCCCCACCCCCATTTCTCGAGACGCTCTCAATCCTATCCATACCCCATTCATACACCCCTATCATTTCTCCACCTGAACCCCTCTCCCATAGCCTCACCACTCAGGGTCAAAACAATGAACATCATGTGTATCAGACTCAATCACCTAGCTTGCACCTCGCTTCCATCTTGCATATCATTTAGGTTCATTTTTTAGAATTTCATGTCATCTAGGTTCATTTTAATCCATATAATTTGCATATCATTTAGGTTCATTTTTAGAATTTCATGTCATTTAGGTTCATTTTAATCCATTTAGTTTGCATGTCAGTTAGATTCATTCTAAAAATTTGCATATCATATTAGGTTCATTTTAATCCATATAATTTGCATATCATTTAGGTTCATTTTTAGAATTTCATGTCATTTAGGTTCATTTTAATCCATATAGTTTGCATAATATTTAGGTTTATTTTAGAATCATTTAGTTGCACATTATACATCACATTGCATATCATCTCATAACCATTTAGTTACATCATCACAATCATCATCACATCACATTATTGCATCCATAATAAATGTTTACTAGTCTGAACATTCATTTGCATTATACATCATATAGTCCATAAAATCACAAATAAATCCATCATAAATGCATCCATAAAATCAAAAACATAATGGCATAAACATAACATCTCCATAGCATATAAATCCATAAAGAATATTCGCATCCATTACATAGGCATCATCATAATAGAGCATCATAATCATAAGCATCATAAACCATCAAAAAGCATCGCATCATATATAATCACCGCAAAAAAATGTACATCGCTCATCTATGCATCAAAAAATATAGTGTCCTGATACAATGCCTCTAAGGGCTAACATGATATAACCATCACATGGAGGATCCTCTCTCCGAGAGAGTGGGAGACTTTGACCTTGGTTGAGGTTGTGATCCTGTCGGCGGCTGTGGCTGTGCCTGCACCTGTGGAACCTGCTGGGGCATGTGTGAGGGAGGAGGCATCGTTTGCTGAACGGACTGAATAGATCTTGATCTATGTGATCTCGATGCCCTCGATCCACTGACCTGGCTATAGCAAAGTGCTCGCTGCTCTGCTGGCACGGCCGCATAATATGGGCCCCTATAGTACTCCATCTGCCTACTGCTCTCTGTCAACTCCCCCTGTACCTGGTTCAACTGTCCCTGCAGATGATATGACTGTGACTATGCCTGAGACAACTATGTCTACATCACTACCAACACTGGGGCAAGTTCACCACCTGAAGCTTGTAGACTACCTAAGGCAGTCTCTGCCTGTTGTGCCCTGCCAAGCGTTGTATCTCACTCTCTGGTCAACACCTCTACATCACCCCGAGCCTGGGCTAGTTGTGCCTGTAAAGCCACCACCTGTCCATCTGCCCCATCTAATAAGGCCAATGCCCCCTGCAACTGCACTAACTCTACATCACCTATGCTCTCAGGGTCTCCATCTCCTCATCCTCATCTCGTCGTCTCACCTCCAATGAGGTGTAAGCCTCTCACCCTTGGCCTCTCTAGCTGTCCCTGAGGGACCTGCCTGCTACCCTGCTGCTGCCCTACCTGTGGTGGAGGCAGATCTCCCCTATCAACCCTCAGATGTCCCCCATGCCGCCGAGGTCCTCTAGGCTGTCGCCTTGCTCCAACTTGTACTTGCTCAACAGGAACCTTCTGCATAGATACATGTTGCCACCGCTGCTAGCACATCTATCGGCTGGCCATCCACACCAACCACTCTCTCCTCTCCATCATCTCCAACCTCCACAAGGTAGCCCTCAATGACCTCCTCCCCCTCCTCCACACAGTCATCCTTAAGAAATTCTGTTTAAAACTAATGTATCTTGAACACTTCATTATTAGAACTGATTGTAGTAGGTTTTTGACGTTCAAAGACAAGGACCATGGGAGGAAAGACGAACATGGCAAATATGTTTGATGGCAGGCATACTTGAACCAATTCAAGTATGAAGCACAACACATCTCAGGAAAAGATAATGTGGTTGCTGCCTTCTTGAGCAGAGACTTGCCAAGAATTTTCATGCAAGCCTCTGGTTCTTCTCAACCAGCTCATGCTCGTTTCAATATGGAACAAAATCTTGATTTTTTTTTTCCAATCATTAAACCAATTAACCCAAAGAGTCATCTTAATGAAAATGGTCAATCAAAGGTATCTCCGAAGTTCTATTGCTGATGTTAAAAGTCTTGAGCACATTGAATGTACAACTGCTCCTGACTACTACAGAGATAGCCATGGAGAATTTACTATTCTTAAAATCTAAACTGTTATGAAATTTCTTCATCTTATCAATCTGGTTTGAAGACCCTTCTTCACTTGGGTAATAACCTATGCTAATCACCTTACAAATGAAATGAAAAAATTATTTAGTTATGCCGGTCCTCAACATATAAATCCAAATCATCATTTCTTTCAAGATATTGTGACAACTATCGTAATTAATAAATGGTTAAGGTGGTAATCTTATTTTTCACCTCACCCAACAAAAATCCAAAATCCAACATTAACAACCAAAGCTAATTCAAACTCAAACACATAATTCAAACCATTGAATATAACAACCTTAAAAAAAACGAACTCAAAACCAAATATTAATACACAATTCAAACTTGCAATGTACATTGAATCCAACATTAACATATTTAAGTATTACATCACCCTCGTCACTCATGACTAATAATCTCCTTTATCAAAACATTGATAGGAGATGTTCCATTTAAAATTTTGTATGTTATAAAATATAAGTGGAAGAAACGTCATGGCTGTTGTCATTGTTAAATTGACCGCCCCACTCGAACATATTGACTTGGCATATCAGTGGAAGGAATGACAGCCACTCTTTAAGAAACATTATAACTTCCTCTTACGACAAGGGCTGGTGAAATAAACAAATCGGCGGTTGATAAATCTTGTTACATCCTCACCACACACGTCTAATTTTTGTCACAAAATAATAATGAGGAAGAAACAAATTATGGATCTACGACAAATGCAATAGTAAATAGATTCAAGGAGGTCATCTCCATGTTGGCGAATACAAGAGGCCATGCCCACTTAAGAGAAGCCACCATCTTCTTGGAGGAGTTTGATTATAACGAGGGTTTTAGCTCTATCATAGAAAATAAAAATAACAACCTATATTATTCTGCACGAGTACCACCCCTTTGACTTAGATGTTCATTTAGAGGAACAACCTCCCATAGGAAAAGGAACAACCTCCCATATCTTTCCTATGGGTTGCAAATGAATTATATGGATAATAAAATAAATTATGATAGTAGTTGTTTTAATAAGATCAACAAGGAATCTATGATCTTATTGTTTTCTCCCAATTCTTTTTTGTTGAATATTGTAGGAGTGGATCTCTGTAATAATAATAAAACAAGTTCTAGATTGATTGAGCCTTTAGTAGCCTCAACGCGACCTCCATGGTTTTTTGTTAAGAAATCCTACTCCCTGTTGGAACAAAATTTTAACCCCAAAATTTTTGTAAAATTCATTTCCCGCCATCATATTATCCCCAAAAAATACCGTTTTAAATCTTCCCCCGCTCAAAATAATACATCCATTTGACCCAAAGTCTTAACCCTAATAAGTTCATGTCTCGACGCCTTCACCCTAAAAACAAAAAACCATATTAGAAAAATACTTCTATATCACCTAAGTCTTACCCTAGAACCTTTTTGATGAGTGAATATGAAGAATATCGGTGAGAAACCACTATATTGGGGAGACTCACTTTGGAGTCTCTTCGATAATCCGAAAGACTAAGAAGGAAGAAACACACAACTCATTGGCATATCGGGCTAACATCAAAAAATCGAAGGGACTGACCGATCAAAGAGACTAAGGATTATCAGCGTAAGTCATTTTGGGGTCTCTTCGATATTCCGAAGACATCAAAAACATATTGAAGGGATCGATGTACATCGGTGTGACACCTAAATGTGTCCCGTCGATAAAGAGATAGCATTTACAAAGGGTAAATAAAAGTATTTCGAAAAGACTTCGGAATATCAGAGTAACACAGTTTCCAGTCCCACCGATAATCCAACAACATTTATGAATGAAGGAGAACATTGAAGGTATTTCGAAGTGACTTCAGAATATCGGAGTGAGGTGATTTCTAGTCCCTTCGAAAAGGCGAACGACATAATAAGCAAAGGGACATCAAAGAAACAAGTAAATATCGAAGAGACTTTTCATCAAGGGGATTTTGGGAGGAAACCATGTTCGGTATGACACCATCTAGAGGGTCATTCCGAAATCCCAAAGGAAGTAAAAGGAATAAAAGGATATCAAAGGCAAAGATACATATCGATAGGATTATAAAGTTGATTATCTCGATGGAATAATGACAAGACATGTTTGACGGCGATCAAATGTCCCTTATTCAAAAATTAAATGTCCCTTTGATGATATGAAAGCTACCATGAGACACCATTAATACACCAGAACTAAGTATATTGAGGCAAATCTTGAGAAGATTGAACAATTAAGCAACTGCGAGGAGTGAGGGTAGGGTGCAGAGAAAATAATAATTTGAGAACCAGAGAAGATATCCAAGTAAGTACCTTAAATTTGGCCTAGAATTTGCAACATACTGGTTCAAATTACATTCATAAAAGTAGGGTTCTTTTACACAAGTTTGAATCATGGAAGATACGACTGAAAACCCTAAGGGTAAAAGGCAGAAATTAGAAGAAAGACACTTAAACCAGGATTTGATAGATCAATGCCTAGGGTTAGGACATAGATCTAGGAGAAATGCCTAGTTAAACCCTTAAGCCAAAAAATTGGAGGATATATATAAACAAATAGGGGACACATGGACTCCAATAAGGGGATATGATTGCTTTCTCTATCATTATAGGAAAATGCATTGGCATAAACCTGTCTCCAATCCATAGAGACTGAACCTGGGAAAACTTAGTGTGTCAAATGTGTTTGTCAATGTGGAGTTGTTAAAAGCCTTGGCCAAGAAATACAATCCACAAACATGCATAATTGAGTTGAATGATGGGTCTAGAATTTATCCTTGTCACCAAAGATTATATATCAATGGTGTTTCAATTGGACACTAGCTTTGACGTGAAATTCAGATTCAGAGACCTGTTGAATGAGTACTATAATCTGAGCAATAATTACAAGAGATGGAGGCTACCTTTACACAGGCCCTGAGATGAAGGAAATAGGCTCAGAGCATTCTCAGGAGTTCAGGATCCACCTTACTTTGTAGAGTTATTTGAGGAATACTTTAAATGCACCTACTATTCTGTCTGTCAATTGCTGGGTTTGGAAGACTCTTTGTTTATGGAAGTTGCACCAATGGTTCTTGTTGGAGTCACACAAAGACTCACAGGAGCCAAGATCATCTGTAGGAAATCTTCTACAAGAGAGAGTTGCAAAAAATATTGCAAAAGCCAAATGCATGCGTGAATTAGTGCTTCACATTTCTATTGCATTATTCAAAAATAAATACAAAGGATATGCACAACCAATGTCCAAAAATAGACAAAGTGGGGAAAGAAAGCATGTGACACATGTCACAATGCTCTCAAGAGAAAAGAAAGCATATGACACATGTCATAAGGCTCAAACTAGAAAAAGAATCTCCCTAATTAACTTATGTAATAGTAAAAATATAATTTTTCACCAACACCCCCCATAAGTGCAACTTAGAGAGATTACACAAGCTAAAAAGAAAGAAAGAAAGATGGGTCCTGGCAACAAAGGCCATGTTAGGTACCCATGAACAACAAGAATCTCTCATAAGGTGGAGAAAAGGAGAAAACCACATGGGAGAAAACTCCTCTCCAAAAGAGAGAAAAAACAAGAAGGAAAGTACAAGAACATGTGATGGAAGAAGGACACTAAGACCCCCCATGGAATGAATCCATCACAAGAGTACAATCATGAGTGCCCCCCCATAAGAGAGTGAATAGAGAATATGAATCTCCTCCAAGAAGAAGCTTCAGAACCAATGAAGAGATCTTGAAGACAGAATCCAATCCACTGCCTGCAAACAACATTTCTCCCTTTCGGAAGAAACAAATCCACTGGTGAATGTAGAAGCCATTCCCACATCTTGGATGAATAGGGAATCCATATCGAAATGTGTGCCTCTGAATGCAACTCAAGTGACCTCATAATAGGAAAATATGTCTTCTCTAAAACAGAAACTATCTACCCAATTAGAGAAGAAGGACTAGGAGAGGATATGATCTGAACTACATTTGGAAACATAGAAAATGAAGGTGGTGATGCAAAGCCACTTGAGATAGCATCAAACAAAAGAGATAAACCCTCAAATGTGTCCTCCAAATCAGAAATGTGAGACTCCACAAACAGAGATGATATGTCTACAAGATAGGAATCCCAATGAGGTGGATTAGGAAGACTAATATTGACCTGCTGCATAGAATTACTAGAAGCCAATGATGATGCAACACTGAACTCTAAAGTAGCAACAGGTGATGAAGAAGATGTGATCTCAATAGGAGGAGAAGAGGGAGCAAGAGAGGTCTCTATCTCTGAATATTCAAGACATGCCATATACTCAAGCTCCTCTAAAGTATCATCATCATAAGGTATATTATCTGTATCATCAAGTGGAATGAGACAATCTATTGTAGGATCATTTGGAAATGGTGAGACATGAGGGTCTCCATACAACTCCCAAATTTTTGTCCAAAGTGTGCATGGGCTCTCATAGATGGGAAGATCACACACAATATCATAATCAATAGTGGTACAAATTAAACCTACAACATGATATCGATTGTTAAACCAAACAAATTTCTTCATAGGTGTCTCTGGTTCAGGTATGAGCCCATAAAGATGAGGCAAAAGATGCAGCCACCTGAGATGTGTCAGGATGCCTCTTTGCCAGGAATCATAATTATCCTTAGTCAGATTGACCATAGAAGGATGAGTGGCAAAACCCATGATACCTCCTCAAAATGATAGAGATCAAAACATGCAAATAGATTTATACTGATAATAGAAGCCTATCAAAGCAAATGGAACCTTTCCAGGGGGCATCATGTCCAGGGTATCCAACAGAAGCTATAAAATTGACAAACTGAATAAAAGAAACCCAGCCCTGAATCTGAAAAAAGTACATAAATGGCTGTGTAGAGCTCTTTGATACCTTTCCAACACCTATTCATTTTAAAAAAATGGAGATTCTAGGTGCAAGAACGGAGCTCGGAAGCCAGAAATGATGCCTTGACTTCAAACAGCAAAAATAGGTGTCAAACAAAATTTTTTGGGAAAAAGACCAACATTACTGGATAGTGCTTAGAACCAGCTTTCCAACGCTTTTTTTTGCCAATTTTAGAGTCTGTATGCTCAAGTTATGGCCTTTGGAAGAAAAATGTTTTTTTAGGCCTGCATATGAGCGCAGCACGAAAATCGAGGTAGATTCAGAGATTGAGGCGGCACAGAAATCAAGCGGCATGGAAATTGAGGTAAATTTGAAAAAATTTGGCACGCAAATCAAGGCAGCCCAAAAATCAAAATAAACTCAAAAAATTTTGGTACGGAAATTGAGGCAGCCGTACGGATTTTTCCTGCACAAAAAATCAAACCCAAAAAAATGCCCAAAACATTTTTTTTAGCAAAATATAGAGTGCCTTATATGAAAATAGGGGTTTTGACACCTTCTGAGTGCAACCATGAGGTCTGTTTTGCTTCAGGATGCATATATTAAATGCTAATGGCTAAAACCCTCTCCGATTTGAGAAGAAACTGACAGAACTAGTGCTCTGATACCATGTTGGAGTCACACAAAGACTCACAGGAGCCAAGATCATCTGTAGGAAATCTTCTACAAAAGAGAGCTGCAAGAAAATATTGCAAAAGCTAAATGCATGCGTGAATTAGTGCTTCACATTTCTATTGCATTATTAAAAAATAAATACATAGGATATGCACAACCATTGTCGAAAAATAGACAAAGTGGGGAAAAAAAGCATGTGACACATGCCATAATGCTCTCAAGAGAAAAGAAAGCATATGACACATGTCATAAGGCTCAAAATAGAAAAAGAATCTCCCTAATTAACTTATGTAATAGTGAAAATATAATTTTTCACCAACAGTTCTAACTGCAGATGTGCAGAGCCATGATGCACGACATTTGGACTATGCTGAGTACCTTGCCAACGATCTTCACAATGATTTGGTTGCTATAAAAAATGGAAGACAATGGTTAAGAAAGAAGCTTAAGAAGCTAAAAAATCTGAAGAATCTTTTTGATCCTTGAGAATTTTTCCAATGCTAATTCAAGAATTTTTGTGGCGAGTATAGAAGAAGAAATTTACAAGAGCAATGGGTAAAACATATGCATCAATACTCTGCCTCATTAGAGAAGAGAACCTTTCCGGATCAAAATGATCACGGGTTCCCTGCGTTGATTAACAGACTCAGATCCTACCAATTGTGAATTCCCATACTATTGCCTTTGCTTATTTCTTAATTATGTTCTAAATATTTGTTAGTTATCACAAGACCTGTGCAAGTCATGAAGTGACACCCTCTTTCGGCCTGAAGCTTGTTTGCTTCTCGTATATATGAGGGAAACCAAGGCCATTTTATCATCATCAGTAAAAAGACAATTATCATATAATACTATTATTTTCAGTTTAATTTGCAGTACCAAATACATAAACTTTTATGAAATCCTAAATTATATAATGGGCAAGATGGTTTAATTAGTGGATTTATCTTTGGTGTTCAATTGTTTTGTGGATATTCATTCTATGAGTTATTTTGCTATCCACATATTGGTATGTTCCTATTATTTAAATCATTTGGATTTATCAAGGCACATGCACTGTCTCTGTGTGGTATGTTTGATTGGTTTCTGTGAGAAATTGATTTAAGTCCTTCTAAGTGTTTTCTATTAATTGGTCTCTGCTCAGAGTTAAAATCCTTTAAATACATCATTTTAGTTGGTTTCCTTCAAGCTAGAATTAAAAACCTTTCAGGCAATCACAGTAACTTGAAGAGGTATCAATGGGCTTTTAAAGAAGAGCCTAATAACCAATAGTCTTGCACGTTTATATAAGGTATAAGCATTTAAAAGGTGCTAGGCAGTTAGAGTTAAACCAAGTAGCTAAATTTGTAATCATACAACTCTTGACCCCATTAACCCAATAGAATTAGGCACTGGTCATAATCACTTTATAACTGTTAGAAATTAATCTTTATTTAGTGAAGATTATTATTCTTTACTTAGTAAAGATAATTTATTTGTTAATCCTTTAATCTTTTTTACAATTACAACCTTTCACACTTTAAAACCTTAGTAGTAGGAGCAATTCTCAGCCTTATATTTGTCTCACATCTACATGTCGTGCTATGAGTAGATCACTAAGATTACACAAATCTGCATTAGCTATCAAGGTACACCTGCCAAGGTCTCGCAAATCCTAAAGAGAAGCGGGTTTTTAATCATATCAGTCTCGTTTCGTTAGCCAAAAGCATTAAGTAGTTTGACATCCTCTTGAGGTTTGCAACCTATATTTTTGAGACCTAACAGAATTGGCGACTCTACTGGGGACCAACACAAGAAAACCTGGTAGAAGACCATCTCAATAGAGTCAGAAAATTGAAGAATCATAACTCTATTGGTGAAGAACAAACCTAAAAGATAAATCAGTCCTCTTAAGAGAGGTGGCGACTCTATACAAAATTCAAGTCATTTTATGTATTAAAGTGTCATAATCTATTATAACATGGATGGTAGGAGATCCAAAACTGATGGTAAAAAGTTGCAATCATCCCCACCTTCAAAGGTCCTTGCTAAAAAGACTAGGATATGAAATCAGTCAGAACATACTAATAATCAGAATACTTTGGAAAATACATCAGAACAGCCTCTACTGACACATATCAGTTTTACTCCTTTGCATGAATTAGAATTCCATGAAGGATTCCAATAAAAAAGTAATCCTATAGAAGGCATGAGTTTTCCACAGTCCATGATAATAATGAGATTGCTTCTGGATTCAACTGTGTATATTTTTGTATCAACGTTTCAGATCATGCTCAATGATCCATCATCAGGAATAGGATAGTTGAAGATTGGATAGCAGACATGAACTTTATAAAGGAGTGAGAGGGAGAAAGGCATGAAGAATGAAGGGCTGGAAGTGTAGAGAGAGGAATGGAGTGAAAGAAAAAAGAAAAAGAAAAAGAAGAAAAAATGTATAATAAGTTAAAGAAAAAGATATAAATGAAAGTTCCCTAAAAGACCTATATACAATACGATAGGTAAAGCCTAACCTATAAAGGCTCAATTATATAAAACAATAGAATTGAAGGAAAAAAGAAAAAAATGTAAAGCAAATTAAAAAAGTAAGGAGCCTATAACAAATGTATGTACCAAATACATGTACATATAACAAATATATGTAGAACCTATAACCTATAACAAATATATATATAAGTGTAACGTATGTAACACTTATCTAATATATATAATATACGCATATAAATACATATATAAAACAAAACAATATATATACATTATACATATATGTATGTATATATAATAATATAATATACGTGTAATACAATATACACACAATACATATATAAAATGATGAAGATGTGTATATGTAATGTACATATATGAGTACATAAATAAGGCAAAAAAGGGAAGAGAGAAATATATATATATATATATATATATATATATATATATATATATATATATATATATATATATATATATATATATATATATATATATATATATATATATATATATATAACAAAGAAAACAAGAATACATATACATGTGTATAGTACAAATAACAAGTACCTTATATATAATACATAAAATACAAATATATATAGCATATAATCTATATGAACTATCAATAAGACCTAAGAATGTGTATAATTATATGAGAAAACATATAACGAATAAATACCAATATATATAAATAATTTGTATAAGTAATTATATATATATATATGTATGTATGTATGTATGTATACAAATCCAAACAAAAAATCAAACATACAAATAAATCAACAGAATGAGACCAAAGCAAACCAACACAAAGACTAAAAATACACATACACACACACACATACAAATATATCCACACCTACACACACAGGGAGAAGATAGTGAGACAAGACACGAAGAACAGGAGGCAAGGTAAGGGGGAAGAAAACTAGAGGGGGTGGGCGTGGGAATGAGGGAAAGGTAAAGAGACAAAGGACTCAACTAAAGATGACGCAAAGGAGGGAAGGATAAGGATGGGGGAGGGGGGGAGGAAGAGGAAGTGATGAGTGGGGTAAGGTGGTCGAGCGAGTCATGAAGGAGGAGGGTGTGGTTGGAGGGAGTTCAATAAAGGTTGCTAGGTTGGGCTAAGATGCCAACCTTCATCATGATTTAGATTGGCGGGGTGGCTTTTAATGAAAATAGCTTCTTGGAGTTTCCTCTTGAAAAAGCAATCTTCTTTGACTAACACTTGGGTGTTCTCAAGACATATGTGATGTTTAGTGTTGAAAGAGTGCTCGGCTAGGGCAGAATTGGAGATACGATCATGCTTGATGTCTGCACTGTGTTCTTTGATCCTTGTGCTAATGGATCGTCATGTTTCTCCTATGTATGGTGTCCCACAGGAGCAGACAATCTTATAGACTCTGGAGTTGATAAGATTATTTTTGGGATCTTTGGTGGAAGGGATTAGATTCCTCAGAGTGGAGACAGGTTTGAAAGTACACGTGAGGCCTTTCTTGCATAGTATTCTAGAGATTTCTTGCATAGTATTCTAGAGATTTTATTTGAGAGGCCCTCTATGTAGGGGAGGGTGGAAACCCAACCAGCATTGGGAACATTAGGTTGAGGCTTGGGGTTAGTCTGACTTTTGGCCAGGTTAAAGGCCCGAGAGATAACTCTATTGCGGTACCCATTCAACTTGAAAACCCGAGCTAGGTGGGCGAGCTCTGGGTCAATGTGTTCCTTATCGCAAATGTGATAAGCACGAGTGGCAAGTGTCTTGAGGACACTCACTTTTTGGGCAGGATGGTGGTGAGAAGATGCATGTAGGTAAAGGTCTGTGTGTGTGGATTTTCTGTAAACACTATACGCGAGGGAGCCATCCTTTTTCCTCATGATAAGGACGTCCAAGAAAGGAAGTTGGTTGTCCTTTTCGAGTTCCTTGGTGAATTGAATGCACTCCATCAAATTGTTGAGGTGAGAGTGGAAAAGCTCTAAATTGTCATGCCCATGAGGCCAACATATATTGGTGTCATCAATATATCTCTTCCACCATCTAGGTTTGAGGAGGAAAGAGTTCAGGGCTAATTCCTCAAAATGTTCCATAAACAGATTTGCTACAACAAGAGAAAGAGGTGAGCCCATGGTGACTCTAGCAGATTGCTCATAGACCACATCTTGGAAAGTAAAGAAAGTGGACCTGAGACAGTTCAACAAGAGAAGCTAACTCATCATTGGTTTTGCGCCTAATGAGCTCAACTAAGTCAAGCAAAGGGACTTTGGTGAACAAAGGTACCACATCAAAACTGACTAAGATCTCATTATCCTCCACCTTTTTGTCATGAATGAATTTGACAAAATGAGCGGAGTCTTTAATGTATGTATTAACTTGCCCACTAGTGGAGAGATCAACTTAGCAAGGAAGGCAACTAATTTGTAAGTGGGGGAATGTGTGGTGTTGACGATAGGTCTGAGAGGAACACCAGGTTTGTGGATTTTGGGAGCCTTGTAGATACAAGGAGTGATTTCCTTATTAGGAAGGAGGTATTTCTTGGTGAGGTCATCGAGGGAAGAAAGGGAAATAGCATGTTTGACTTTTTTACAGACCTTCGAGATGGGGTTATGGGGGAGGATTGTGTAGCTCCCACTGTTGGTGAGGTGGTCAAGCATCTTATTGATGTAGTCATGTTTGTCAAGGATGACGGTAGCATTCCCCTTGTCAGCTCTGGTAATGACAATATCATTGTTCTTCGTGAATTTTTTAAAGGCAAAAAACTCATCCTTGGGAACATTCCAAAGGGGGTGTTTCGCATGTCTCAGGGCCACTACACAATCTTGCCTAATCTCATTAGCTAAGGTTTCGGGGAGCGTGCGGGTGGCATTTTCAATTTCAATCAAAAAGCCAACCTTAGGGATGGTCGAGGGGGTGACAACAAATCCCAAGCCTCTTTTTAAGAAGTTGAGCACAAGAGGAACAATGTGAAGACTGGAGAGGTTAAGGACCAGCTTATCCTCCCAATTTTTAACGATCATTTCAGAGAACAATTTTGTGTATTTCTTAACAAAGTTCTTCTTGATGACATTTAGGATTTTGTTATGTTGCAGAGTCTCATGGGATATGTTAAGGGGTAGATCCTCCAAGTCTACAACCCCCTTCACAAATCCCAGATACACTGGAATGAGCTCTTCAAAGTTGTCCATGATAAACACCCTTCTCACATACAACTTTATATTGTTGAGCTTTTTCCTGGTGTTAAAGAGATCAAAGGGTGCTCTTTTAGGGACAAAGACCACGACCTTGAATTCAAGCCGGCCTTCCACAGAAAAATGCTTCATAGCCAAGTGTTCTTCCCAGTCATTGGTGAGTGACTTGTAAAATGCTGAATATTCATCCTTGGTTATGTCTTCTGGCTTCTGCATCCAGATGGGCTTCTACTTGTTAAAAAAGACCACTCATGTGAAACCTCCTTCAACTTCAGCATATCTTCATTTTCTTCTTCGGCCTCCACCATGACAACATCTTCACCAACCTCCTCATTCGGGGTTCGAACAGGTATCTCCGCCTACACATCTTTTTCCTCATAAATGTTGAAACCCAGCTTCAACATCCTATGAATTTTGGAAGCAAAGGTATTTGGATTATCGAGGTGGAAGGCAGAAGTGAGAGAAACCATTTCATAGATGAGCAATACCAAGGCCTTTACAGACTTACCACTCTTATCTGCCTCTGCCCTCTTCTGCAACTCCACCATGATGGCTTTCCTGTGTTGTGCATCACCTGTGCATTCAAGAAGTGGTCTAAGCTCAATTTTGAGATCTTCTAAAGACTCTTCTGGTGCAGATGCAATTCCAAATCCCCATCCTTCTCCTCTTCAGTCAAATCCTCCTTATTTTTCCAGCCATCCCACCAATATACATGGCGTTTCGTTTTAGCTTTCACATCAACATCCATTGCTACTGTATCCTTTGTTTCCTTCAGCCTCTGTAGGCTCTTTGATTCTTCTAGCATGTCAAAATCCTCGCCTCCTAAATCCTGTGGAGGCCTTTCCCACACATACCTTGCGGGAATCAGGATCAACATCACCCATAAGAACTTCAGTGGCAAGATCAGCAGCCAAATAGATAGGAGATTCATCTACTTCCATTGGCACAATTTCATCTATCTCCATGTCACTATCCGCAATTGTCACCGCAGCTCCCACTTCATCAAAACTCTCTCCAGAGCCACACGACCAAGACATGAGAGCTCAAGCCTAATCATCCAAAGCTGCTACATCCATTTTCCTGTAAATTCTTCACAATTTCCAAAACAGCTTTTTCACATTGCTTTGATACCAATTGTAGAATTGAAAAAATAGCAGAAAAATGCTTCATGTAGCCAAGTGTTCTTCCCAGTCATTGGTGAGTGACTTGTAAAATGCTGAATACTCATCCTTGGTTATGTCTTCTGGCTTCCGCATCCAAATGGGCTTCTGCTTGTTAACCAGAGACCACTCATGTGAGACCTCCTTCAACTCCAGCATATCTTCATTTTCTTCTTGGTTACGTGTGTGAAGCCAACTATAAGTTCAGTTTGATTAAAATTTGTTTAAAAAAAAAGTTGTGTTGTCTCCTTTAGTATCAGCTGGTAATCTTTTGATTTTCTTCCTATATGGGTTATGAAATAACCTCTTTTAGCCTCTGAGATTAAATCTTGCATTCTAGTTGATAATCCGGATTGATCTTTTGTATACTACTGTAAGGTGATCAAAATCTGTGTTTATGGGTTTGATATTTATTCATGGATTGGGCGTATGGCAATCTTTTATGGGCAATGTAATTATTTGTATGCACTCTTACTTTCTCATAGGCATCAATATTTATATTTGGGAATCTATATTTTTGAATCTGCATCACCTTCTTATGAGCATAACACTGCCTTTGAAGTTTCCACTCTATCTCGATGTCCTTCCTATTTAAACTCTGTAGTGATTTGGAAGAAGGCGTATTGCCTTAATTATAACTAGAAGTTTATCTTTCAAATCTTGCCATAATCAAAACTAAAACTTATCTTTCTATCTACCCTATGTTATGCTGAAATAGAATTGTAAAGTCTATTTTTACACCTGCCGGTTACATTTGATCAATAGGTTTTATGCTTAGACTGCAACAAGGTGTCTGCCAAGTGCTTTTGTTTAATTGAATCTAAAAGTTTTCAACATTTTCATCCGAACATATCCTGCAATCCTTGAGTCAATTTCTCAATGAGGCTTTTAGTCAATCAAGTTGCATTGTGATTGAGTTCATCTACTTCTTTATAGATGTCAACCATGTTAGAAAATCATAGATATTAGATTTTGCCTCCCAGTAAGGCGTTGATCTTGCCATAATCAAAATTTGAAATTTTATTGAGTTAGTAAAGTGAATATTCTTCTTTCATATATTTATATTTTCATAATTTCGACTAATTTAATTTATTACTGTTATTTATTGATATTTTTCTAAGTGGGCATTACAATGTTTTTTTTATCTCATACAAGAGTGTGGTGTGTTCCCATGATCAATTGCTTCAAATCAATTGTAACATAATAGAACTATTTCTCAAAAAGAAAAATAAATACTTGAATCCTTTACCACCAATTTTCAAATGATCCTCTGTGAATTACCAGCATCTATGCTAACTTTACGACTTCTCCTAAAACGATTGTGTATACCATAAATTAAATGTGGAAGAGACTTTCTGCTCCTAATTAGTTGAATTTTTAGTATGAAACACAATTTTTGAAGTTCATGAATCCCATGAAAATATTGATAGTGAAGAGCAGAATGACAAGACCATTTTTTACATAATATCTAACAAATTCTACAATTTCTTTTGAAAATTATCAGCGTGCTCATTGAACCAAAAGGTCCAATTGCTAGTTATAATTATGCATTCCAATTGTTGATTCAAATATCTTCATATAGCTACTCTCACTACAATACAAATACAATCCAAAAACACAAAATAGATATTCAATTACCACTATGTAACAATTGTTAACAAACTGGAAAAAGAAGCAGCTAATGTTCAGCATAAATTGACTTGACAAATGAAAAGATAATGAAAGACAAGAAAGTACGGTGACCCATGCGTGCATCTCTATTTGCCATGATGTAGCGTGGAAGAAATAATGGATCCCATGCTACTACTCTCGCCTGTTGATTTTCAGATCAGATGTAATTGTCTGTTGTTGTTTTCTTGCTCGTCTTTGATTGATATATATATTTAGAAGGGGGCACATATGTTGGAATGATCGCACCCTTCCAATATCGTGTCTTATTAATTAACTGTTTGATTATTATTAGTTTGGAGACCATTAGCATAACCTCCCGACGCTACAAAACATCAACATCACTCAGGAGACTAGACAATGCGGCATCTCCACCCATTTTCGAAGACTAGGTGGATTGAGAATAGACGTCTCCAACAGGTGGCAAACCAACATAGATTGCCAGGTGGCAAACGTTTATGGTGTGAGATCGATATAACCATACTGAGCCGAAAAGGAAGCGTCCCCCATGTATGTCAGCTGATGGCTGTTGTTTTGCCTAAAGTAGGCAAAGGAAAAGTTAATGTTGTTGCCATTGGACTGCTGTGCAGCGCAAATAAAAACTGGGAGTAATCTCATCAAAGCACAAATTGTCCTTTTCAACATAATTATCCTCTTAACATCTAACGGTCTAACCACCCAGCCTTTACAGTCTGTACAGTCTGTCAAAGAATTTTGAGATGATATTGCCGACAGTCCAATGCGTGCCAAAGCTTAAATGGAATATTTTTCTCTTTGGGGTACGAGAACGATAAATTCGGGCAACTCATTTGTCATTTAGTCTCGTGGAAGTCAACCCCACAACCGTTCTGCAAGTCTCTTTTCTTTCCCGTAACATTGGAATTTCACATTTTCCATGTAGCAAGTAGCTCTCCATGACCTTATATCGAATATTACTATCTTTTGTATGGTAACAAAATTCCTCTATTTAATTCTAGAGTGTTTCTATCTCATAAGGTAATCCAAATTTAATTAATATTGAATCAGATCTAAATAAAAGATTAAGTAAGTAATATAATTAATGAGAGATAAAGATGTTTATACGATATGATGGTAGTTTGATTTTGTTATTGATTAGTTTGTGTTACAATAGAGAATTATAATTAAGATTCAAAATACGAATCAATGATTAGGAAGTTGTGATGGAGTTAAGTTAGGCTATGTGATGTGAACAAGATTACATTGTGCAATCTATTCCACTACTAGACTATGTTCATGTGGGTTAGTTCAAGTGATGTGATCAGGGCTTAAATTTGACAGTCCACCTTGCCTGTCAAGGAATTTTTTTCCTATAGTTTATTAGGAATTATTACCTTTCACATGACAATCAATTTTTTTAAATGCAAGTCAAATTCCAATTCTTTCTATTTCACTATTGCCAATTCTTTCTATTTCACTATTTTTGATGTGTAGGAAAAACTTAAAACGCTGTGTTAAAAAAGCCTAGGATAAATAAAATATATTATAAAAAAAAAATCTAAAGGTTTTTTTTTAAATAATAGAAGTTCCTATTAAAAATTTAAAAATAAAAGAAAAAACTAGAAATCTAGAATATATATATATAAAACAAATCTAAAGATTTTTTTTTAAATAATAGAAATTCCTATTAAAAATTTAAAAATAAAAGAAAAAATTAGAAATTTAGAAAATATATATATATATATATATAATTTTCATAATCATTTTTTTTTATAGTTTTAAAAATAAATTACAAGTATATCAATACAATCATATATATATATATATATATATATATATATATATATATATATATATATATATATATATTGTATTTTACAACTAAAATATTTAAATACAGCTATACAACTGTCAAATTTAAGCCTTGGATGTGATATAACCTTTTGCTAATGTAGCTTTCCAAATCTACACACCTTTACTTTGTACTTTTTCCTAAATGAGGTTGTGCTTAGAAACATAGTGGGGCTTGCTCCAAGATAAGAAGAAGAATCTTCAACTTACATAGTCAATTTGATAGAAGGGAATTAATAATGCAATTTACAAATTATTAAGGACCTAGCTAGGTCAAAGGTAGGCCACACTAGGAATTTAATAATTTGAGAGTGGGTGAATTTAACATTAATGAAATGTACAATCTAAATCTTACATTGCCTACATGCATTGATTTAGGATTTGTAGTTCCATAGACATGTAATTAAATTTTTATTCTAACTAAATTTATCCAATAGTTGATTAAAAATGAAATTTTTATCAATTTGATAAATAAATATACATTTAAATTTCATGAAAACCCATTTAATGGATACATGACTTAGTAATGAAAAGATGTGATAAATTGGAAAAAAATGGTGAAATGTAGGTTTGCTTTTAATTAATTTCTATATAGAAAATTATAGCTCAAAGAATACAAAGCTATGTTTAATCCATGGGATTTCTTTTTGTCGTTGGAGGGTTTTATATCATTTTAGCTACCTAATATGTTAGTATGGGTCTTGGGCTAAAACCTCTTAACTAAGAGCCAAGGACCAAGGTGTATCCATTCCACCAAAGTTGTCCGGGGCACGATCCTAACCTTATCCCTTATAGTGTCAAGGCCTTGTAGTCAACATGATTTGATTCCTAGTAGGCTCATTTAGAACCATTAAACTTCACCACTAGACCAAAAACACATTGACAATACATAGGATTTTCATATATAACTCTTTTAAAACAATGTTTGCACAATAACAAAATATAGGAGATTAGAAACCATTGGATAAAGTCTCGGCTCATCTTCAGTATATAGGGAATTGTTTCAGAACCTAGCGAATTCAATATCCTACATGCCTTAACTTTAAGGAAATATGGAAGTTGAAAAATGAAAAGATGATAAAATACAAGGAAACGTTGACTGACAGCCTACGAATAGGTTCCAAATCCCTGAAGAGGCTGCCTGTTGAACTAGCCATGCCATACGCTTAGAGTAGCATGTTATAAGAGATCGCAGACTCTGCAAACTTTTTTAGTTCTTTAAAACTATTTAGTTAAGTGGTTCAGGAGCATTGAGCCTGATTTACAGTTTTGCATACAAGTCTACCAGGGCAGTTGTATCTACAACAGCTGACAAAATTCTTCTATTCCTTAAGCTTTGATGGATGTCCATAACCTACCTCCTGACATTCCACAACATTGCATTTCTTTGTCATTTTGTTAAATTGTTTGTGTGCTTTGTGCACACTGTCGCACATGGCATACATATTTATCAGGTCAGTTGCATATGTTCAAAAGATTCTGAATCCATTTTAACAAATCCATTTCAAACATAACTCGCCATTGTAGTGTCCCTTGTGGCCACATTCCTTATACGAATTGAGATTATTGATTATTTAAAAGCCTGTGCTAAAATAAATGGTAATCGAAGGACAAGGGTGGGAAAGCTGCAGCTAGCGGCCAATAACGAGGTCCCTACGCCCATATGGAGGCTGGTCCCATGGACCACTCAGGCCGCTTTAAAGTTCTTTAAAACAATCTAAAAGATTATCCTCAATCTCTGGGTGGGAATTGGTAAGAAAAGTTTAAATTGATATAACGTTACAGAGAAAAAAGGAGAAATGGCTGGCCTTTGACCTGCCCAGCCTGACTGGATCTGATTTCAGACCTAATGATTCAAACTTTCTGCTAGTTAAGGCCGTCAGCTTCCCTACCACATTTGTAAAACATAAAAAATATTTCCCACAAATGAAAAATAGTATAAATATAAGAATGGTGTTATTGTGAACAAATTATTAAGGTTGATCACTCTACTTAAATAATATCCATTTCAATGGTTAAACACTCAATAGTAATTTTACATCTCATTCACAACGAAAACTAGTAAAAATTTGTCCTATTTTTATTGACCAAAATTAACCTTTGACTATTCAAGTGGGTGATATTTAAGAATAGTTGCCTTTGACTACCCTAGTCAGCCTATTATAAACAATTTACAAACCTACTCACCTAAAATCCTACATATGACCACTATATAAACTAACCTAAAAGTCATACTATCACTTGCATCTGGAAGGAAGTGTAAATATAATATATCTAGTAATACATTGTTTCCATACAAAAAAAGTTTAATATACTTGAGAGTTAGATGTTGCATTAATCTATTCAAAAAATTAAATGCCCTATAAGTTTGAAATACTATTACAAATTATTGTGATATCCCATGAGAAGAGAAAATTTATGATTTTTAATGTGTGTAGATAAAACCTCAAAACTATATTGATTTAGGAGTAAAGTATATATATAAGATTGCCACACAATTTCTACCTATATATATATATAACCTATTACTTTACTCCTAAATCAATCTATATATTGTGTGGCAATCTCATATATATATATATAGTTGATGTATGTGAAGTACATAAGCAACAAAGTTAAAATTCTGATGAAGGGGGCAAATCATAAAACACACAACAATAGAAATGGCACACAAAAAATAGAATATTTCTTTATTGATTTGGACAACTGATTACATTACAGAAGCTCAATTACAATCAGAGGAATCAATCCTCTATAGGCTGCAACACACTATAGTTACACATTACCAGGCTCTGGAATCTTCTGCCTTCTGTAACCCCAAATCAACTAGGGTTTCTATTTTCCCACCTATTCTTGACTCTACACTTTCCACCTTAACTCTATTACTACCCAGGGTTCCCAAAATAGTCATAAATAGCACTTTTGGCAACCTCCAGATAAATTTCAAAATTTGCAACTCCCTCCAAAAGTAGGTCAACTTCTAGGAAACATAACTTATGATCCGGGTGTCTGATTAACAAACCGTTTTAAGCGCCGGAAAGCTCGCGATGTGAACTATCATGCCAGAAATCTATAAATAAATTTCTGTCAACTTTTTGGGACATTATGGAATGTTTTAGTGCCTCATACCTTGTTTTAGAAAAATTCAGGGGCTTTTCAGAAAACAGAAACTTTAATATCTTTTATCTCACAAAAGATTTTTCCCTGATTCCTTCGCCAAAGGTCTTATATTTCAGTTATGAAGCTTTTTGTAATTTTTCACTTTAATCCGTGTCCAAATACAAACTTTCCAAAAATGATAGTTAAACTTTCCAAAACAGGTAGGTTGCTATTTTTAGCAGTTTGAAAAAAAATTGAAAGTCCTACATCATTATTCAGAAGATTATGGAACCAGAAAGACTAATTATGGAAAGAAATAAAAACAACTGCAATGATTTTGAATTAACTTCTTTTTGGGTGATGCAATATTGTCCTTCCACCACTGGATGCTCCTGCATCAGACACCCAAGGTAATTTGAGAAGTGACCCTATCACGTCTCAGGTGTTTGTGTGAGGAAAACCCAAATGATCAATCTCTACCTTAGACAACCAAGAAGAATCTTCAACATGCCTTCCTTTTCATTTCACCAGATATTCTTCATATTGCCTATTCTGAGAACTTCTTCCCACACAGCTATCCAAGATCTCTTCTATCTCCTCCATTGAAGTACATGCCGAAATACACCATTATTCTTATGTCGGTCCATCCTCTGTGCAACCTTCATGATATTCTGTTAAAACAACAATGTTGAACATAGGTGAAATATTGATCCCACTCGGCAACTCTACCTCATATGTATTTCCTGAATCATGTTTTTTTTAGAATTTTACATGTCCAAATTTCTTCTTGATGAAGGGGGTGAATCATAAAACACACAACAGAAATGGCACACAAAAAATATAATATTTCTTTATTGATTTGGACAACTTATTACATTATAGAAACACAATTACAATCAGAGGAATCAATCCTCCACAGGCTGCAACACACTACAGCTACACATCATCAGGTTCTGGAATCAAGTCTACCTTCTGTAACCCCAATTCAGCTAGGGTTTCTATTTTCCCACCTATTTTTGACTCTACGCTTTCCCCATTAACTCTATTACTGCCCAGGGTTCCCAAAATAGTCATAAATAGCACTTTTGGCGGCCTTCAGCTAAATTTTAAAATTTTCTAACTCCCTCCAAAACTAGGTCAACTTCCAGGAAGCATAACTTTTGATCCGGGTGTCTGATTGATAAATTGTCTTAAGCATCAGAAAGCTCGCAATGTGAACTATCAAGCTGAAAATTCATAAACGGATTTCTATCAACTTTTTGGGATATTATGGGATGTTTTAGTGCCTCATATCTCGTTTCAAAAAATTTCAGGGGGCTTTTCAGAAAATAGAAACTTTAATATCTTTCAGCTCACAAATGATCTTTGCTTGATTCCTTTGCCAAAGGTCTTATATTTCAGTTATGAAGCATTATGTAAGTTTTTGCTTCAATCCGTGCCCAAATGTAAACTTTCCAAAAATGATAGTTAAACTTTCCAAAACAGGCAGGTCACTATTTTTAGCAGTTTGGAAAAAAATTGAAAGTCCTAGATCATTATTCAGAAGATTATGAAACTAGAAACACTAATTATGGAAAGAAATGAAAATAACTGCAATGATTTTGAATTAACGTCTTTTTGGGTGATGCAAGATTGCCCTTCCACCACTGGATGCTCCTATATCAGACACCCAGGGTAATTTGAGAAGTGACCCTGTCAAGTCTTAGGTGTTTGTGTGAGGAAAACCCAAACGGTCAACCTCTGCCTTAGACAACCAAGAAGAACCTTCAACATGCCTTCCTTTCCATTTCACTAGATATTCTTCATACTGCTTATTCTGAGTACTTCTTCCCACACAGCTATCCAAGATCTCTTCTATCTCCTCCATTGAAGTAGATTCCGAAATACTTCACTGTTCTTGTTTCAGTCCATCCTCTGTGCCACTTTCATAATATTCTGTTAAATCAGCAATGTTGAACACAGGTGAAATATTGATCCCACTCAGCAGCTCTACCTCATATGCATTTCTTGAATCATGCTTCTTCAAAATTCTACATGGTCCAAAATTCTTCTTGATGAAGGGGGTAAATCATAAAACACACAACAACAGAAATGGCACACAAAAAATAGAATATTTCTTTATAGATTTGGACAACTTATTACATTACAGAAGCTCAATTACAATCAGAGAAATCAATCCTCCACAGGCTGCAACACACTATAGCTACACATCACTAGGCTTTGGAATCTTCTGCCTTCTATAACCCCAAATCAGCTAGTGTTTCTGTTTTCCCACCTATTCTTGATTCTATGCTTTCTCCCTTAACTCTATTACTACCCAAGGTTCTCAAAATAGTCATAAATAGCATTTTTGGTGGCCTCTAGCTAAATTTCAAAATTTGCATCTCCCTCCAAAAGTAGGTCAACTTCTGGAAAGCATAACTTTTGATCTGGGTGTCTGATTGACGAATAATCTTAAGCACCGGAAAGATCGCAATGTGAACTATCATGCCAAAAATCTATAAACAGATTTCTGTCAACTTTTTGGCACGTTATGGGATGTTTTAGTGCCTCATATCTCGTTTCAAAAAAATTCAGGGGCTTTTCAGAAAACATAAACTTTAATATCTTTCAGCTCACAAATGATATTTGCCTCATTCCTTCGCCAAAGGTCTAATATTTCAATTATGAAGCTTTCTATAAGTTTTCGCTTCAATCTGTACCCAAATGCAAACTTTTCAAAAATGACAGTTAAACTTTCCAAAACAGGCAGGTTGCTATTTTTAATAGTTTGGAAAAAAACTGAAAGTCCTACATCATTATTCAAAAGATTATGGAACGAGAAACACTAATTATGGAAAGAAATGAAAAAAACTGCAATGATTTTGAATTAACTTCTTTTTGGGTGATGCAAGATTGCCCTTCCACCACTGGATGCTCCTGCATCAGACATCCAGGGTAATTTGAGAAGTGACCATGTCACGTCTCAAGCGTTTGTGTGAGGAAAATCTAAACGGTCAACCTCTACCTTAGACAACCAAAAAGAATCTTCAACAGGCTTTCCTTTCCATTTCACCAGATATTATTCATATTGCCTATTTCGAGTACTTCTTCCCACATGGCTATCTAAGATCTCTTCCATCTCCTCCATTGGCGTACATGCCAAAATACTCCACTGTTCTTGTGTTGGTCCATTCTTTATGCCACCTTCATGATATTTAGTTAAATCAGCAATGTTGAACACAGGTGGAATATTGATCCCACTCGGCAGCTTTACCTCATATGCATTTCCAAAATCATGCTTCTTCAGGATTCTACATAGTCCAAATTTCTTCTTGATGAAGGGGGTTAATCATAAAACACATAGCAAAAGAAATGGCACATAGAAAATAGAATATTTCTTTATTGATTTGGACAACTCATTACATTACAAAAGCTCAATTACAATCAGAGGAATCAATCCTCCATAGGCTGCAACACACTATAGCTACACATCACCAGGCTCTAGAATTTTTTGTCTTCTATAACCCCAAATTAGGTAGGGTTTTTATTTTCCCACCTATTCTTGACTCTACGATTTCCCCCTTAACTCTATTACTGCCGAGGGTTCCAAAAATAGTCGTAAATAACACTTTTGGTGGCCTTTGGCTAAATTTTGAAATTTGCAACTCCCTCCACAAGTAGGTTAACTTCCGGGAAGCATAACTTTTGATCCGGGTGTCTGATTGGCGAACCATTTCAAGCGCCAAAAAACTCGTGATGTGAACTATCACGTAAGAAATCCGTAAAAAGATTTCTATCAACGTTTCCCGATGTTATGGGATGTTTTAGTTCCTCATTTCTCATTTCAAAAAATTTTAGGGGCTTTTCAGAAAACAAAATCTTTAATTTCTTTCAGCTCACAAATGATCTTTGCCTGATTCACTCGCCAAAGGTCTTATATTTCAGTTATGAAGCTTTCTATAAGTTTTCACTTCAATCCGTGCCCAAATGCAAACTTTTCAAAAATGATAGTTAAACTTTCCAAAATAGGCAGGTTGCTATTTTTAGCAGTTTGGGAAAAAATTAAAAGTCCTACATCATTATTCAGAAGATTATGGAACCACAAACACTTATTATGGAAAGAAATAAAAACAACTGCATTGATTTTGATTTAACTTTTTTTTGTTTGATGCAAGATTGCCCTTCCACCACTGGATGCTCCTACATCAGACACTTAGGGTAATTTGAGAAGTGACTCGTCATGTCTTAGGTGTTTGTGTGAGGAAAACTTAAACGGTCAACCTCTGCCTTAGACAATCAAGAAGATTCTTCAATAGGCCTTCCTTTCCATTTCACCAGATATTCTTCATACTGCCTATTCTAAGTACTTCTTCCCACATGACTATCCAAGATCTCTTCTATCTCTTCCATTGAAGTAGATCCCAGAATACTCCACTATTCTTGTGTCGGTCCATCTTCTGTGCTACTTTCATGATATTTTGTTAAATCAGTAAAGTTGAACACAAGTGAAATATTGATCCCACTTGGCAGCTCTACCTCACATGCATTTCCTAATCATGCTTCTTCAGGATTCTGCACGGTCCAAATTTCTTCTTGATGAATGGGGTAAATCATAAAACACACAACAACATAAATTGCACATAAAATAGAATATTTTTTTATTGATTTGGACAACTTATTACATTACAAAAGCTCAATTACAATCAGAGGAATCAATCCTCCACAGGCTGCAACACACTACAGCTACACATCACCATGCTCTGAAATCTTCTACCTTCTGTAACCCCTTATCAACTAGGGTTTCTATTTTCCCACCTATTCTTGACTCTACGCTTTCCCCCTTAACTCTATTACTGCCCAGGGTTCCCATACTAGACATAAATAACACTTTTGGTGGCCTCCAGCTAAATTTCAAAATTTGCAACTTCGTCCAAAAGTAAGTCAACTTTTAGGAAGCATAATTTTTTATCCAGGTGTTCAATTGACGAACCGTTTTAAGCATCGGAAAGCTTGCGATGTGAACTATCATGCCAAAAATCTGTAAATATATTTTTGTCAACTTTTTTGGACTTTTTGGGATGTTTTAGTGCCTTATATCTCGTTTTAGAAAATTTTAGGGGATTTTTAGAAAATAAAAACTTTAATATCTTTTAGCTCATGAATGATTTTTGCCTGATTCCTTCGCTAAAGGTCTTATATTTCAGTTATGAAGTTTTTTGTAAGTTTTCACTTCAATTCTTACCCAAATGCAAACTTTCAAAAAATGACAATTAAACTTTCTAAAACAGGTAGGTTGCTATTTTTAGCAGTTTGGAAAAAAACTAAAAGTCCTACACCATTATTTAGAAGATTATGGAAAGAAACGAAAACAACTGTAATGATTTTGAATTAACTTCTTTTTGGGTGATACAAGATTGCCCTTCCACCACTCAATGCTCCTGCATTAGACACCCAGGGTAATTTAACAAGTGACCGTGTCATGTCTCAGGTGTTTCTGTGAGGAAAACCCAAACGGTCAACCTTTGCCTTAGACAACCAAGAAGAATCTTCAATAGGCCTTCCTTTTCATTTCACTAGATATTCTTCATATTGCCTATTCCAAGTACTTCTTCCTACATGACAATCCAAGATCTCTTCTATCTCCTCCATTGAAGTAGATGCCAGAATACTCCACTGTTCTTGTGTCGGTCCATCCTTTGTGCCACCTTCATGATATTTTGTTAAATCTGTAATGTTAAACACAGGTGAAATATTGATCCCACATGGCAGCTCTACCTCTTATGCATTTTCTGAATCATGCTTCTTCAAGATTCTGCACGGTCTAAATTTCTTCTTGATGAAGGGGATAAATCATAAAATTTACAACATCAGAAATGACACACAAAAAATAGAATATTTCTTTATTGATTTGGACAACTTATTACATTACAAAATCTCAATTACAATTAGAGGAATCAATCCATCATAGGCTGCAACACACTATAGCTACACATCACCAGGCTCTGGAATCTTTTGCCTTCTCTAACCCCAAATCAGCTATGGTTTCTATTTTCCCACCTATTCTTGACTCTACACTTTCTCCCTTAACTCTATTACTGCCCAGTGTTCTCAAAATAGTCATAAATAGCACTTTTGGTGGCCTCTAGCTAAATTTCAAAATTTGCAACTCCCTCCAAAAGTAGGTCAACTTCTAGGAAGCATAACTTTTGATTCGGGTGTTTGATTGACGAACTATTTTAAGTGCTAGAAAGCTCGCGATGTAAACTATCATGCTAAAAATCTATAAACAGATTTCTGTTAACTTTTTGGGACATTATGCGATGTTTTAGTGCCTCATATCTCGTTTTAGAAATTTTCAGGGGCTTTTCAGAAAATAGAAACTTTAATATCTTTTAGCTCACAAATGATCGTTTCCTGATTCCTTCACCAAAGGTCTTATATTTCAGTTATGAAGCTTTCTCTAAGTTTTTGCTTCAATTTGTGCCCAAATGCAAACTTTACAAAAATGACAGTTAAACTTTCCAAAATAGGCAGGTTGCTATTTTTAGTAGTTTTGAAAAAAAACTAAAAGTCCTACATCATTATTCAGAAGATTATGGAACCAAAAACACTGATTATGGAAAAAAATGAAAACAACTGCAATGATTTTTAATTCACTTCTTTTTGGGTGATGCAAGATTTCCCTTCCATGATTGGATGCTCCTGCATCAGACACCCAGGGTAATTTGAGAAGTGACCCTGTCATGTCTCAGGGGTTTATGTGAGGAAAACCCAAACAATCAACCTCTGCCTTAAACAACCAAGAAGAATCTTCAATAGGCCTTCCTTTCCATTTCACTAGATATTCTTCATATTGCCTATTCGGAGTACTTCTTCCCACACGACTATCCAAGATCTCTTCTATCTCCTCCATTGAAGTAGATGCCGGAATACTCCACTGTTCTTGTGTCGGTCCATTCTCTATGCCACCTTCATGATATTCTGTTAAATAAGAAATGTTGAACACAGGTGAAATATTGATCCCACTTGGCATCTCTACCTCATATGTATTTCCTGAATCATGCTTCTTCAGGATTCTGAACGGTCCAAATTGCTTGTTGATGAAGGGGGTAAATTAAAAAACACAACATAAATGAGACACAGAAAATAGAATATTTCTTTATTGATTTGGACAACTTATTACATTATAGAAGCTCAATTACAATAAGAGGAATCAATCTTCCACAAGTTGCAACACACTACAACTACAAATCAACAGGCTCTAGAATCTTCTACCTTCTATAACCCTAAATTAGCTAGGGTTTCTGTTTTCCCACCTATTCTTCACTCTACGCTTTCCCCTTTAATTCTATTACTGCCCAGGGTTTCCAAAATAGTCATATATAGCACTTTTGGCAGCCTCTAGTTAAATTTCAAAATTTGCAACCCCCTCCAAAAGTAGGTCAACTTCCGGGAAGCATAACTTTTGATCCGAGTGTCCGATTGACAAACCGTTTGAAGCGCCGGAAAGATTGTGATGTGAACTATCACACCATAAATCTGTAAACAGATTTCTATCAACTTTTCATTAAGTTATGGTATGTTTTAGTGCCTCATATCTCGTTTCAAAAAATTTCAGTGGCTTTTCAGAAAACATAAACTTTAATATCTTTCAGCTCACAAATGATCTTTGCCTAATTCATTCGCCAAAGGTCTTATATTTTAGTTATGAATCTTTCTATAAGTTTTCACTTCAATCCGTGACCAAATGCAAACTTTTTAAAAATGACAGTTAAACTTTCCAAAATAGGCAGATTGCTATTTTTAACAGTTTGGAAAAAAACTGAAAGTCCTACATCATTATTCAGAAGATTATGGAACCAGAAACACTAATTATGGAAAAAAATGAAAACAACTGCAATGATTTTGAATTAACTTCTTTTTGGGTATGCAAGATTACCCTTCCACCACTGGATGCTCCTGCATCAGACACCTAAGATAATTTGAGAAGTGACCATGTCACGTCTCAAGTGTTTGTGTGAGGAAAATCTAAATAGTCAACCTCTACCTTAGACAACCAAAAAGAATCTTCAATAGGCCTTCCCTTCCATTTCAACAGATATTCTTCATATTGCCTATTTTGAGTACTTCTTCCTACACGGCTATCCAAGATCTCTTCTATCTCCTCCATTGAAGTAGATGCTAGAATACTCCACTGTTCTTTTGTTGGTCCATCCTCTGTGCCACCTTCATGATATTATGTTAAATCAGCAATGTTGAACACAGGTGGAATATTGATCCCACTCGGCAGCTCTACCTCATATGCATTTCCTAAATCATGCTTCTTTAGGATTCTACATATTTCAAATTTCTTCTTGATGAAGGGGGTAAATCATAAAACACACAACAATAAAAATGGCACACAGAAAATAGAATATTACTTTATTGATTTGGACAAATTATTACATTATAGAAGCTCAATTACAATCAAAGGAATCAATCCTCTATAAGCTGCAACACACTACAGCTACACATCACTAGGCTCTAGAATCTTCTATCTTTTGTAACTCTAAATCAGCTAGGGTTTCTATTTTCCCACCTATTCTTGACTCTACGCTTTCCCCTTTAACTCTACTACTACCCAGGGTTCCCAAAATAGTCATAAATAGTACTTTTGGCGGCCTCTAGCTAAATTTAAAAATTTGCAACTCCCTCCACAAGTATGTCAACTTATGAGAAGCATAACTTTTGATCTGGGTGTATGATTGACAAACTGTTTTAAGCGCCAAAACACTCGTGATGTGAACTATCATGCAGTAAATCTTTAAATAGATTTTCGTCAACTTTTTGGGATGTTATGGGATGTTTTAGTACCTCATATCTCGTTTCAAAAAATTTTAGGGGCTTTTCAGAAAACAAAAACTTTAATATCCTCTAGCTCATAAATGATCTTTGCCTGATTCCTTCGCCAAAGGTCTTATATTTCAGTTATGAAGCTTTTTGTAAGTTTTCACTTCAATCCGTGCCCAAATGCAAACTTTCAAAAAATGATAGTTAAACTTTCCAAAACAGGCAGCTTGCTATTTTTAGGAGTTTGGAAAAAAATTAAAAGTCCTACATCATTATTCAGAAGATTATGGAACCGGAAACACTAATTATGGAAAGAACTTAAACAACTGCAATGATTTTGAATTCACTTCTTTTTGTTTGATGCAAGATTGCCCTTCCACCACTGGATTCTCCTGCATCAAACACCCAGGGTAATTTGAGAAGTGACTTTGTCATGTCTCAGGTGTTTGTGTGAGGAAAACCCAAACGGTCAACCTCTATCCTAGACAACCAAAAATAAACTTCAACAGGCCTTCCTTTCCATTTCACCAGATATTCTTCATACTGCCTATTCTGAGTACTTCTTCCCACACGACTATCCAAGATCTCTTCTATCTTCTCCATTGAAGTAGATGCCGGAATACTTCACTGTTCTTGTGTTGGTCCATCCTCTGTGCCACCTTCATGATATTCTGTTAAATCAACAATGTTGAACACAAGTGAAATATTGATCCCACTCGGTAGCTCTACCTCATATGCATTTCCTGAATCATGCTTCTTCAGGACTCTGCATGGTCTGAATTTCTTCTTGATGAAGGGGGTAAATCATAAAATACACAACAACATAAATGGCACACAGAAAATAGAATATTTTTTTATTGATTTGGACAACTTATTACATTACATAACTTCAATTACAATCAGAGGAATCAATGCTCCACAGGCTGCAACACACTACAACTACACATCACCAGGCTCTAGAATCTTCTGCCTTCTTTAACCCCAAATCAACTAGAGTTTACATTTTCCCACCTATTCTATACTCTACACTATCTCCCTTAACTCTATTAATGCCCAAGGTTCCCAAAATAGTCATAAATAGTACTTTTGGTGGCCTCCAGCTAAATTTCAAAATGTTCAACTCCCTCTAAAAGTAGGTCAACTTCTGGGAAGCATAACTTTTGATCCGTGTGTCCGATTGACAAACAGTTTTAAGCGCAGGAAAGATCACGATGTGAACTATCACGCTGGAAATATGTAAATAGATTTCTATCATATTTTTAGGACGTTATGGGATGTTTTAGTGTCATATCTTGTTTTAGAAAATTTTAGGGGCTTTTAGGAAAACAAAAACTTTAATATCTTTTAGCTCACAAATGATCTTTGCCTGATTCCTTCGCCAAAGGTCTTATATTTTAGTTATGAAGCTTTATGTAAGTTTTTCCTTCAATCTGTGCCCAAATGCAAACTTTACAAAAATGACAGCTAAACTTTCCAAAACAGGCAGGTTGCTATTTTTAGCAGTTCTGAAAAAAACTGAAAGTCCTACGTTATTATTCAGAAGATTATGGAACCAGAAACACTAATTATAGAAAGAAATGAAAACAAATACAATGATCTTAAATTCACTTCTTTCTGGGTGATGCAAGATTGCCCTTACACCACTGGATGCTCCTGCATTAGACACCCAGGGTAATTTGAGAAGTGACCCTGTCACGTCTCAGGTGTTTATGTGAGGAACACCCAAACGGTCAACCTATGCCTTAGACAACAAATAAGAATTTTCAATAGGCCTTCTTTTCCATTTCATCAAATATTATTCATATTGCCTATTCCGAGTACTTCCCACATGACTATCCAACATCTCTTCTATCTCCTCCATTGAAGTAGATGCCAGCATACTCCACTGTTCTTGTTTTGGTCGATCCTTTGTGCCACCTTCATTATATTCTGTTAAATTGGAAATGTTGAACACAGGTGAAATATTGATCCCATTGGGCAGCTCTACCTCTTATGCATTTCCTAAATCATGCTTCTTCAGGATTCTGCACGGTCCAAATTTCTTGTTGATGAAGGGGGTAAATCATAAAACACACAACATAAATGGCACCCAGAAAATAGAATATTTATTTATTAATTTGGACAACTTATTATATTGCAAAAGCTTAATTACAATCAGAGGAATCAATCATCCATAGGCTGCAACACACTACAGCTACACATCACCAGGCTCTGGAATCTTCTACCTTCTATAACCCTAAATCAGCTAGTGTTTCTATTTTCCCACCTATTCTTGACTCTACGTTTTCCCCCTTAACTCTATTACTGCCCAGGGTTCCCAAAATAGTCATATTTAACACTTTTGGCAGCCTCCAGCTAAATTTTAAAATTTGCAAGCCCCTCCAAAAGTAGGTCAACTTCTAGGAAGCATAACTTTTGATCCAGGTGTCTGATTGACGAACCGTTTTAAGCACCAGAAAGATCATGATGTGAACTATCATGCCAAAAATCCATAAATAGATTTCCATCAACTTTTCAGGAAGTTATGGGATGTTTTAGTGCCTCATATCTCATTTTGGAAAATTTTAGGGGCTTTTTAGAAAATAGAAACTTTAATATCTTTCAGCTCTCAAATGATCTTTGCCTGATTCCTTCGCCAAAGGTCTTATATTTAAGTTATGAAGCTTTCTGTAAGTTTTTGATTCAATCTATGCCCAAATGCAAACTTTCCAAAAATGACAGTTAAACTTTCTAAAACAGGCAGGTTGTTATTTTTAACAATTTGGAAAAAAATTAAAATTCCTATATCATTATTCAAAAGATTATGGAACCGGAAACAGTAATTATGGAAAGAAATAAAAATAAATTTAATGATTTTGAAGTAACTTCTTTTTGGTTGATGCAAGATTGCCCTTCCACCACTGGATGCTCCTGCATCAGACACCTAGGGTAATTTGAGAAGTGACCCTATCACGTCTCAAGTGCTTGTCTGAGGAAAATCCAAACGGTAAACCTCTGCCGTAGACAACCAAGAAGAATCTTCAACATGCCTTCCTTTCCATTTCACCAGATATTTTTAATATTACCTATTCTGAGTACTTCTTCCGACATGGCTATCCAAGATCTCTTCTATCTCCTCCATTGAAGTAGATGCCAGAATATTCCACTGTTCTTTTGTCGGTCCATCCTCTATGCCACCTTTATGATATCATGTTAAATCAGCAATGTTGAACACAGGTGGAATATTGATCCTACTCGGCAGCTCTACCTCAATAGCATTTCCTGAATCATGCTTCTTCAGGATTATGCACGGTCCAAATTTTTTCTTGATGAAGGGGGTAAATCATAAAACACACAACAATAGAAATGGCACACAGAAAATAAAATGTTTCTTTATTGATTTGGACAACTTATTAAATTACAGAAGCTCAATTATAATTAGAGGAATCAATCCTCCATAGGCTGTAACACACTACAGTTATACATCAGCAGGCTCTGGAATCTTCTGCCTTCTATAACCCCAAATTAGCTAGGGTTTCTGTTTTCCCACCTATTCGTGACTCTACGCTTTCCCTCTTAACTCTATTACTACGCAGGTTTCCCAAAAGAGTCATAAATAGTACTTTTTGTAGCCTCCAACTAAATTTTAAAATTTGCAACTCCCTCCACAAGTAGGTCAACTTCTAGAAAGCATAACTTTTGATCTAGGTGTCCGATTAACGAACCGTTTTAAGCGTCAAAAAGTTCACGATGTGAACTATCATGCCTAAAATCTGTAAATAGATTTTCCTCAACTTTATAGGATGTTATGGGATGTTTTAGTGCCTAATATCTCGTTTCAAAAAATTTCAAGGGCTTTTCAAAAAATAGAAACTTTAATATCTTTCAGCTCACAAATGATCTTTGCTTTGCCAAAGGTCTTATATTTAAGTTATGAATCTTTTTGTAAGTTTTCATTTTAATCCGTGCCCAAATGCAAACTTTAAAAAAATAATAATTAAACTTTCCAAAATAGGCAGGTTGCTATTTTTAGCAGTTTGGAAAAAAACTGAAAGTTCTACATCATTATTCAGAAGATTATGGAACAAGAAACACTAATTATGGAAAGAAATGAAAACAACTACAATGATTTTGAATTCACTTCTTTTTGGGTGATGCAAGATTGCCCTTCACCACTGGATGCTCCTACATCAGACACCCAGGGTAATTTAAGAAGTGACCCTGTCACGTCTCAAGTGTTTCTGTGAGGAAAAGCTGAGTGGTCAACCTCTGTCTTAGACAACCAAGAAGAATATTCAATAGGAATTCCTTTCCATTTCACCAGATATTCTTCATATTGTCTATTCTGAGTACTTCTTCCCACACGACTATCCAAGATCTCTTCTATCTCCTCCATTGAAGTAGATGCCAGAATACTCCACTGTTCTTGTGTCGGTCCATCCTTTGTGCCACCTTCATGATATTTAGTTAAATCAACAATGTTGAACACAGGTGAAATATTGATCCCACTTGGCAGCTCTACATCATATACATTTCCTGAATCATGCTTCTTTAGGATTCTACACGGTCCAAATTTCTTCTTGATTAAGGGGTAAATCACAAAACACACAACAATACAAATGGGACATAGAAAATAGAATATTTATTTATTGATTTGGACAACTTATTACATTACATAATCTCAATTACAATAAGAGGAATCAATCCTCCATAGGCTACAACACAGTATAGCTACACATCACCAGGCTCTGAAATCTTCTGCCTTCTGTAACCTCAAATCAGCTTGGGTTTTAGTTTTCCCACCTATTCTTAACTCTATGCTTTCCCCCTTAACTGTATTACTGCCCAGGGTTTCCAAAATAGTCATATATAGCACTTTTGGTGGTCTCCAACTAAATTTTGAAATTTTCAACTCCCTCCAAAAGTAGGTCAACTTTCGGGAAGCATAACTTTTGATCCGGGTATCCGATTGATGAACCGTTTTCAGAAAGCTTGCGATGTGAACTATCATGCTGGAAATCTATAAATGGATTTCTGCCAAATTTTCAAGAAGTTATGGGATGTTTTATTGCCTCATATCTCGTTTTAGAAAATTTCATGGGCTTTTTGGAAAACAAAAACTTTAATATCTTTCAGCTTGTTGGTATTTTTCCCAGACTGGATGCTTGTTCCCAGTTATCCCTACAAGGTAGCCATCATTGATCAACAGGATTCCCAGGCCAAGGGCCAACAATATAGGAGATAGACTCTATAAATATCTCCTCTTCTTCTTTAGGCTCTGTAGAACCAAGGGCGGTATTCCCTATTCAACATCCATAAGATATGCTTGTGGACTGGGGGATGTTGACACAAAATAGATAAATCCTCTCTTATGCAGACCAAAACTATGAGATAAGTGCAAAGGGGCTAGCTTTGGGCCTATATTCAATTGTAGACAGAGGATTTTGGGTCCTAAAACTACTTCTAATGTCCTAAAGGTTTGTATTTGAAGTTTTTATTTATTTTTGGTATTTGGATGCAAAACTAGGATTTTGGGTGTAACCTCAATACAGCACTGGATCGGTGCCTTTCCGGGGCTCGGAGTCAATAGACATACACATGTGAATGGCCAGCATGAACATATACCAAAGACTAGATATCAAGGGGATTTTTAGTATCTACCTTACAGACACTTCCCAAAATAGAGTATCCTGTTATCTCTACTTACTGATATCCCTATTGCAATGTCTTCTTCCCAACACTTGATCTAAAATGTTTAATCTACTCCTTGAGCAGAAGTAAGAAATCAAGCATTCAACACAACAAACCTATATTCTAGAATCATAAACACCCCTTAGATGCTTAGGTTCATAAGAAAAACACACTCAATTTGGAGATAGATAACAGAACACGCAATATAGCATTACTCATCTAGATCAGCATGATATCAGTAGATTTATGCAGAAAAATACAACATGAGATTCATAAACTCACAAGACATTCAGAACAGGGCCACCAATGAAGTTGTATTGTGTTACTGCACCAAAAATTTTCTAGTTTTCAACCACAAAATGAGTGACACAGCTTGTCTCTTATAGCACAAGTGTGTACATTTAGCAATTAATTACAAAAGTTCTCTCAAAATTTTGAAATTCTACCAAATACAGAGCACCATGAGAATGGCACTTGGAACAATTAATGTAGCAGGCAGAAAGAAAAACTGGGAGTGGTTGAACTCGAACCCCATGCCACCACCTGAGAATTTTCTTCTTCAATCAGGTAGCTACCTAGTCAATCAGGCCATACCTCTGCAATTCCTGTGCCATTAATGGCACACCAACCCGTAGGACGTAGCAATGGTCCGCGCTCTAAAGATTCCTGCCAGAAAAGATACATCGAGCATGGGAAATCCCACGCTGATGAAATTTTGAACCATGACCGTCGAAATCCTCCCTACCGCTGAGATCTGTGGTGCCAAAATAGTCTAAAAATTCAAGAACCAATAAAAATGTGCCATGTAGGCACCCCATGCATCCATCACTAACCAGTCTAAAAATGTGAGATCAATAATCCCACATTCACCCCGCAATGCTTGCTTGAGTATCTTATAAACCAAGCCATGAGCAAACCTAGCATCGTGCACTTTTGCCCTACACGACTAGTGAACCACCTGCCACCAGCCCATCACTTTGACTCCAACTGACACAAAAGACCCAATCAACGAGACCATAAACCATCGGCAGGCCTAAAAACTCACCTATCGATATCACTTGCCACTTTGATGACCACCCCGTATACACCTTGTCCATCAGAGATTGGTGACACCCAAGAGATATTCACCGATGCATATAATTACGCCGATGACCCCGCTGGATCGATGAGACCAACTCCATCGGCCAAACTCCAGCTCACCTCTCTGATCCCACAACTCACCGACCGCTACACCCTTCGGAAAGACACAAACTGTCGGAGCCACCGAAAATTCTTCCACCGACACACTGATCTCACCGATCGCCAATGAACCATACTCCGTCGGCCAGACTGGTCACATCGGCAAACTCCTTGCTAGCTTTCCCGATACGGAATATCACTCCGACCAACTTACATATACTTCATCGGCCCATCGGAAAGACCCTTTAACACCACTACCGATGGGCAAGGTCTGGGCAATGAAGGAACAAACCACTGTGGACAACATAATCGCTAAAACAAAAACCAACTCACGCCAATGGACTCATAAATTTTAGGGTTTGAATGAAAAACCTGCAAACGCCCAAGCTTAAAACCCTAAAAATAAATGAGTACCAACACAGCTCACAAATGATTTTTTCCTGATTCCTTTGCCAAAGGTCTTATATTTCAGTTATGAAGCTTTCTGTAAGTTTTCACTTCAATCCGTGCCCAAATGCAAACTTTTAAAAAATGATAGTTAAACTTTCTAAAACAAGCAGGTTGCTATTTTTAGCAGTTTGAAAAAAAATTGAAAGTCCTACATCATTATTCAGAAGATTATGGAACCAGATACACTAATTGTGGAAAGAAATGAAAACAACTGCAATGAGTTTGAATTAACTTCTTTTTGGGTGATGCGAGATTGCCCTTCCACCACTGGATGCTCCTACATAAGACACCGAGGGTAATTTAAGAAGTGACCCTGTCACATCTCGGGTGTTTGTGTGAGGAAAACCCAAACAGTCAACCTCTGCCTTAGACAACCAAGAAGAATCTTCAACATGCCTTCCTTTCCATTTCATCAGATATTCTTCATATTGCCTATTCCGAGTACTTCCCACAAGGCTATCCAAGATCTCTTCTATCTCCTCCATTGAAGTAGATGCCAGAATACTCCACTGTTCTTGTGTCGGTCCATCCTCTGTGCCACCTTCATGATATTGCGTTAAATCAAGAATGTTGAACACATGTGAAATATTGATCCCACTCGGCAGCTCTACCTCATATGTATTTCCTAAATCATGCTTCTTCAAGATTCTGCACGGTCCAAATTTCTTCTTGATGAAGGGGGTAAATCATAAAACACACAACAACAGAAATGTCACACATAAAATAAAATATTTATTTATTGATTTGGACAGCTTATTACATTACAGAAGCTCAATTACGATCAGAGGAATGAATCCTCCACATGCTGCAACACACTACAGCTACACATCACTAGGCTTTGGAATCTTCTGCCTTTTGTAACCCCAAACTAGCTAGGGTTTCTATTTTCTCACCTATTCTTGACTCTACGCCCTTAACTCTATTACTGTCCAGGGTTCCCAAAATAGTCATAAATAGCACTTTTGGCGGCCTCCAGCTAAATTTCAAAATTTGCAACTCCTTCCAAAAGTAGGTCAACTTCTGGGAAACATAACTTTTGATCCAGGTGTCTGATTGACGAACCGTTTTAAGTGCTGGAAAGTTCGTGATGTGAACTATCATTCCCGATATCCTTAAATGGATTTCCTTGAACTTTTTGATACATTATGGGATGTTTTAGTGCCTCATATCTCATTTTAAAAAATTTTAGGGGCTTTTCAGAAAACATAAAATTTAATATTTTTCAGTTGACAAATGATCTTTACCTGATTCCTTTGCCAAAGGTCTTATATTTCAGTTATGAAGCTTTCTATAAGTTTTCTCTTCAATCCATACCCAAATGCAAATTTTTCAAAAATGACAGTTAAACTTCCCAGAACAGGCAGGTTGCTATTTTTAGCAGTTTGGAAAACAATTGAAAGTCCTACATCATTATTCAAAAGATTATGGAACCAGAAACACTAATTATGGAAAGAAATGAAAATAACTGCAATGATTTTGAATTAACTTATTTTTGGGTGATGAAAGATTGCCCTTCCACCACTAGATGCTCTTGCATTAAACACCCAAGGTAATTTGAGAAGTGACCCTGTCACGTATAAGGTGTTTGTGTGAGGAAAACCCAAACGGTCAACCTCTGTCTTAGACAACCAAGAAGGATCTTCAACAGGCCTTCCTTTCCATTTCACCAGATATTCTTCATATTACCTATTCTGAGTACTTTCCACGTAGCAATCCAAGATATGTTCTATCTCCTCCGTTAAAGTAGATGCTCGAATACTCCACTGTTCTTGTGTCGATCCATCCTTTGTGCCATCTTCATGATATACTATTAAATTAGCAATGTTGAACATAGGTGAAATATTGATCCTACTCGGCAACTTTACCTGATATGCATTTCTTGAATAATGCTTCTTCAGGATTCTGCACAGTTCAAATTTCTTCTTGATGAAGGGGGTAAATCATAAAACACACAACAACAGAAATGTTACAGAAAATAGAATATTTCTTTATTGATTTGGACAACTTATTACATTACAAAATCTCAATTACAATCCAAGGAATTAATCCTCCACAGGATGCAACACACTACAGCTACACATCACTAGGCTCTAGAATCTTCTACCTTCTGTAACCTAAATCAGCTAGGGTTTCTATTTTCCTACCTATTCTTGACTCTACACTTTCCCCCTTAACTCTATTACTGCTCAGGGTTGCCAAAATAGTCATAAAAAATACTTTTTGTGGCCTCCAGCTAAATTTCAAAATTTGCAAGTCCCTACAAAAGTAGGTCAACTTCTGGGAAGCAAAACTTTTGACCTAGGTATCTGATTGAGGAACCATTTTAAGCGCCGTAGCTGTCAACTTTTCGAGTCGTTATGGGATGTTTTAGTGCCTCATATTTCGTTTCAAAAAATTTCAGGGGCTTTTCAGAAAATAGAAACTTTAATATCTTTTAGCTCACATGTGATCTTTGTCTGATTCCTTCGCCAAAGGTCTTATATTTCAGTTATGAAGCTTTCTCTAAGTTTTTGCTTCAATCCGTGCCCAAATGCAAACTTTCCAAAAATAACAGTTATACTTTCCAAAACAGAGAGGTTGCTAGTTTTAGCAGTTTGGAAAAAAACTAAAAGTCCTACATCATTATTTAGAAGATTATGGAACCAGAAACACTAATTATGGAAAGAAATGAAAACAATTGCAATGATTTTGAATTAACTTCTTTTTGGGTGATGCAACATTGTCCTTCCACCATTGGATGCTCCTGCATCAAACACCTAGGGTAATTTGAAAAGTAACCCTGTCACTTCTCAGGTGTTTCTGTGAGGAAAACCCAAACAGTCAACCTTTGTCTTAGACAACCAAGAAGAATCTTCAACAAGCCTTCCTTTAAATTTCACCAAATATTCTTCATATTGCCTATTTTGAGTACTTCTTCCCACATGGCTATCCAAGATCTCTTATATCTCCTCCGTTGAAGTAGATGCTAGAATACTCCATGTTCTTGTGTCGGTCCATCCTCTGTACCACCTTCATGATATTCTATTAAATAAGTAATGTTGAACATAGGTAAAATATTGATCCCACTCAGCAGCTCTACCTCATATGTATTTCCTGAATCATGCTTCTTTAGGATTCTGCACAGTCTAAATTCCTTCTTGATGAAGGGGGTAAATCATAAAAACACACAATAAAAATGGCACACAGAAAATAGAATATTTCTTTACTGATTTCGACAACATATTACATTATAGAAGCTCAATTACAATAAGAGGAATCAATCATCCACAGACTGCAACACACTACAACTACACATCACCAGGCTCTAGAATCTTATGCCTTCTGTAACCCTAAATCAACTAGGGTTTCTATTTTACCACCTATTCTTGACTCTATGCTTTCCCCCTTAACTCTATTACTGCCTAGGGTTCCCAAAATAGTCATAAATAACACTTTTGGTGGCCTCCACCTAAATTTTGAAATTTGCAACTCCCTCCAAAAGTAGGTCAACATCCAGGAAGCATAACTTTTGATCCGGGTGTCCGATTGACAAACCGTTTTAAGCGCCGGAAAGATCGTGATGTGAACTATCACGCCAGAAATTTGTAAATGGATTTCTGTCAACTTTTTGGGATGTTATGGAATGTTTTAGTGCCTCATATCTTATTTCAAAAAAATTTAGGGGCTTTTTAGAAATCAGAATCTTTAATATCTTTCAGTTCACAAATGATCTTTGCGTGATTCCTTCACCAAAGGTCTTATATTCACATTATGAATCTTTCTATAATTTTTCACTTCAATCCATGCCCAAATGCAAACTCTTCAAAAATAACAGTTAAAATTTCTAAAATAGGTAGGTTGCTATTTTTTAGCAGTTTGGAAAAAAACTTAAAGTCCTACATCATTATTAAGAAAGATTATGGAACTAGAAATATTAACTATGGAAAGAAATGAAAACAATAGCAATGATTTTGAATTAACTTCTTTTTGGCTAATGCAAGATTGCCCTTCCACCACTGAATGATCCTGTATCAGACACCCGGGGTAATTTGAGAAGTGACCCTGTCACGTATCAGGTGTTTGTGTGAGGAAAACCCAAATGGTCAACCTTTGCCTTAGACAACCAAGAAGAATTTTCAATAGGCCTTCCTTTCAATTTCACCAGATATTCTTCATATTGCATATTCTGAGTACTTCTTCCCACACAACTATCTAAGATCTGTTCTATCTCCTCCATTGAAGTAGATGCTAGAATACTCCACTGTTCTTGTGTCGGTCCATCTTCTATGCCAGCTTCGTGATATTCTGTTAAATCAAAAATGTTGAACACAAGTGAAGTATTGATCCCACTTGGCAGCTCTACCTCATATGCATTTCCTAAATCATGCTTCTTCAGGATTCTGCACGGTCCAAATTTCTTCTTGATGAAAGGAGGTAAATCATAAAACACAACAGAAATGGCACACAAAAAATAGAATATTTCTTTATTGATTTGGATAACTTATTACATTACAGAAGCTCAATTACAATCAGAGGAATCAATCCTCCACAGCCTGCAACACACTACAGCTACACATCACTAGGCTCTGGAATCTTCTACCTTCTGTAACCCCAAATCAACTAAGGTTTCTATTTTCCCACCTATTCTTGACGCTCCGCTTTCCCCCTTAACTCTATTACTACCCAGGTTTCCCAAATTAGTCATAAATAGTAGTTTTGGTGGCCTCCAGCTAAATTTTAAAATTTGCAACTCCATCCAAAAGTAGGTCAACTTCCGGGAAGCATAACTTTTGATCCGAGTGTCCGATTGACGAACCATTTTAAGTGTTGGAAAGCTTGCGATGTGAACTATCATTCCAGAAATCTGAAAACAGATTTCTATCAAATTTTTGGGACATTATGGGATGTTTTAGTGCCTGATATAGTGTTTAATAAAATTTGAGGGGCTTTTCAGAAAACAAAAACTTTAATATCTTTTAGCTCACAAATGATCTTTTCTTGATTTCTTTGCTGAAGGTCTTATATTTTAATTATGAAGCTTTCTGTAAGTTTTCACTTCAATCCATGCCCAAATGCAAACTTTCCAAAATTGACAGTTAAACTTTCCAAAACAGGCAGGTTGTTTTTTTAGTAGTTTGGAAAAAATTTGAAAGTCGTACATCAATATTCAGAAGATTATGGAACCAGAAACACTAATTATGGAAAGAAATGAAAATAACTGTAATGATTTTAAATTAACTTCTTTTTGGGTGATGCAAGATTGCCCTTCCACCACTGGATGCTCCTGCATCAGACACCTAGGGTAATTTGAGAAGTGATCATGTCAAGTCTCAGGCGTTTGTGTGAGGAAAACCCAAACGGTCAACCTCTGCCTTAGACAACCAAGAAGAATCTTAAACAGGCCTTCCTTTCCATTTCACCAGATATTCTTCATATTGCTTATTCCGTGTATTTCTTCACACACGGTTATCCAAGATCTCTTCTATCTCCTCAATTGAAGTAGATCCTGGTATACTCCACTATTCTTGTGTCGATCCATTCTCTGTGCCACCTTCATAATATTCTATTAAATCAGCAATGTTGAACATAGGTGAAATATTGATCCCACTTGCCAGCTCTAGCTCATATGCATTTCTTGGATCATGCTTCTTCAGGATTTTGCACGGTCCAAATTTCTTCTTGATGAAGGGGGTAAATCTTAAAACACATAACAACAGAAATGGCACACAGAAAATAGAATATTTCTTTATTTATTTGGACAACTTATTACATTACAAAAGCTCAGTTACAATCAGATGAATCAATCCTCCACAGGCTGCAACACACTACAACTACACATCACCAGGCTCTGGAATCTTCTGCCTTCTGTAACCCCAAATCAGCTAGGGTTTCTATTTTCCCACCTATTCTTGACTCTATGCTTTCCCACTTAACTCTATTATTTCCCAGGGTTTTAAAAATAGTCATAAATAGCACTTTTGGCAGCCTCCAGCTAAATTTCGCAATTTGCAACTCCCTCCAAAAGTAAGTCAACTTACGGGAAGCATAACTTTTGATCCGGGTGTCCGATTGACGAACCGTTTTAAGCACCGAAAATCTCACGATGTGAACTATCACGTCAAAAATCCATAAATAGATTTTTGTCAACTTTTTAGGACATTATAGGATGTTTTAGTGCCTCAAATCTCATTTCAGGAAATTTCAGGGGCTTTTCGAAAAACATAAACTTTAATATCTTTCAGCTCACAAATGATCTTTGCCTGATTCCTTCACCAAAGGTCTTATATTTTAGTTATGAAGCTTTCTGTATGTTTTCACTTCAATTCACACCCAAATGCAAACTTTTTGAAACAGGCAAATTGTTATTTTTAGCAGTTTGGAAAAAAACTGAAAGTCCTACATCATTATTCAGAAGATTATGGAACCAGAAACACTAATTATGGAAAGAAATAAAAACAACTATAATGATTTTGAATTAACTTCTTTTTGGGTGTTGCAAGATTGCCCTTCCACCACTTGATGCTCTTGCATTAGATACCCAGGGTAATTTGTGAAGTAACTCTATCACGTCTCAGGTGTTTGTGTGAGGAAAATCTAAATGGTCAACCTCTGCTTTAGACAACCAAGAAGAATATTCAACAAGCCTTCGTTTCCATTTCACCAGATATTCTTCATATTACCTATTCTGAGTACTTCTTTCCACATGACTATCCAAGATCACTTCTATCTCCTCCATTGAAGTAGATGTTGGAATACTCAACTGTTCTTGTGTCAGTCCATCCTCTGTTCCACCTTCATGATATTCTATTAAATCAACAATGTTGAACAGAAGTGAAATATTGATCCCACTCGACAGCTCTACCTCACATGCATTTTCTGAATCATGCGTCTTTAGGATTCTGCACAGTCTAAATTTCTTCTTGATAAGGGGCTAAATCATAAAACACACAACAACAGAAATGGCATACAGAAAATAGAATATTTGTCTATTGATTTGGACAACTTATTACATTACTGAAGCTCAATTACAATCAGAGGAATGAATCCACCACAGGCTGCAACACACTACAGCTACACATCACCATGCTCTTGAATCTTTTGCCTTCTAAAACCTCAAATCAGCTAGGGTTTATGTTTTCCCACCTATTCTTGACTCTACCCTTTTCCCCTTAACTCTATTACTGCCCAGGGTTCCCAAAATAGTCATAAATAACACTTTTGGTGGCCTCCAGCTAAATTTTAAAATTTGCAACTCCCTCCAAAAGTAGTCCAACTTATGGGAAGCATAACTTTTGATCTGGGTGTTCGATTGACGAACTGTTTTAAGAGCCGGAAAGCTCGCGATGTGAACTATCATGCAGGAAATCTATAAATAGATTTTTGACAACTATTTGGGAAGTTATGGTAAGTTTTAGTGCCTCATATCTCATTTCAAAAAAAATTAGGGGGTTTTCAGGAAACAAAAACTTTAATATCTTTCAGCTTACATATGATCTTTGCCTAATTCCTTCGCTAAAGGTCTTATATTTTAGTTATGAAGCTTTCTGTAAGTTTTTGCTTCAATCTGTACACAAATGCAAACTTTCCAAAAATGACAATTAAACTTTCCAAAATAGGCATGTTGCTATTTTTAACAGTTTGGAAAAAACTGAAAGTCCTACATCATTTTCAGAAGATTATGGAACCAGAAACACTAATTATGGAAAGAAATGAAAACAACTACAATGATTTTGAATTAACTTATTTTTGGGTGATGCAAGATTGCCCCTTCCACCACTGGATGCTCCTGCATCAAACACCCGGGGTAATTTGAGAAGTGACCCTGTCATGTCTCAGGTGTTTGTGTGAGGAAAACCCAAACGGTCAATGTCTGCCTTAGACAACCAAGAAGAATCTTCAACAGGCCTTCCTTTCCATTTCACCAGATATTTTTCATATCACCTATTCTGAGTACTTCTTCCACACGACTATCCGAGATCTCTTCTATCTCCTCCATTGAAGTAGATGCCAAAATACTCCACTATTCTTGTGTTGGTACATCCTCTGTGCCACTTTCATGATATTCTGTTAAATCAGAAATGTTATACATAGGTGAAATATTGATAACACTCGGCAACTCTACCTCATATGCATTTCCTAAATCATGCTTCTTTAGGATTCTGCACGGTCCAAAATTTTTCTTGATGAAGGAGGTAAATCATAAAACACAGAACAAAGAAAATGACACAGAAAATAAAATATTTCTTTATTTATTTAGACAACTTATTACATTACAGAAGCTCAATTACAATAAGAGGAATCAATTCTCCACAGGTTGCAACACACTATAGCTACACATCACCAAGCTCTAGAATCTTCTGCCTTCTATAACCCCAAATCAGCTAGGGTTTCTATTTTCCCACCTATTCTTGACTCTACACTTTCCCCCTTAACTCTATTACTACCCAGGGTTCCCAAAATAGTCATAAATAGCACTTTTAGCAGCTTCCAGCTAAATTTTGAAATTGCAACTTCCTCCAAAAGTAGGTCTACTTCTGGGAAGCATAACTTTTGATCTAGGTGTCCAATTGACAAACCGGTTTGAGCGCTAGAAAGCTTGCAATGTGAACTATCACGCTAGAAATCCGTAAATGGATTTTTGTCAACTTTTTAGGACATTATGGGATGTTTTAGTGCCTCATTACTCATTTGAGAAAATTTCAGGGGCTTTTCAGAAAACAAAAAATTTAATATCTTTTAGCTCACAAATGATCTTTGCCTGATTCCTTTGCCAAGGGTCATATATTTTAGTTGAGAAGTTTTCTGTAAGTTTTCGCTTCAATCCATACCTAAATGCAAACTTTCCAAAAATGACAATTAAACTTTCCAAAACATGTAGGTTGCTATTTTTACGAGTTTGAAAAAAAGCTGAAAGTCCTACATCATTATTCAAAAGATTATGGAACCAGAAACACTAATTATGGAAAGAAATGAAAATAACTACAATGATTTTGAATTAACTTATTTTTGGGTGATGCAAGATTACCCTTCCACTACTAGATGCTCATGCATCAGACACCCAGGGTAATTTGAGAAGTGACCCTGTCACATCTCAGGGGTTTGTGTGAGGAAAACCCTAACGGTCAACCTCTACCTTAGACATCTAAGAAGAATCTTCAACAGACCTTCCTTTTCATTTCACCATATATTCTTCATATTGCCTATTCTGAGTACTTCTTCCCACACAGCTATCCATGATCTCTTCTATCTCATCCATTGAAGTAGATGCTAGAATACTCCACTATTCTTGTGTTAGTGCATCCTCTGTGCCACCTTCATGATATTCTATTAAATCAGAAATGTTGAAGATAGGTAAAATATTGAACCCACTCGGAAGCTCTACCTCATATGCATTTCTTGAATCATGTTTCTTTAGGATTCTGCACAATCCAAATTTCTTCTTGATGAAGGGGGTAAATCATAAAACACACAACAATAGAAATGGTATATAGAAAATAGAATATTTTTTTATTGATTTAGACAACTTATTACATTACAAAAGATCAATTACAATAAGAGGAATCAATCCTCCATAGGCTGCAACACACTACAGCTACACATCACCATGCTTTGGAATCTTTTGCCTTTTGTAACCCCAAATCAACTAGGGTTTCTATTTTCCCACCTATTCTTGACTTTATGCTTTCCCCCTTAACTCTATTACTATCCAGGGTTCCCAAATAGTCATAAATAGCACTTTTGGTGGCCTCCAGCTAAATTTTAAAATTTGCAACTCCCTCCAAAAGTATGTCAACTTCAAGGAAGCATAAATTTTGATCCGGGTGTCTGATTGACAAACCATTTTAAGCACTGGAAAGCTCACGTTGTAAACAATCACGCCAAAAGTTTGTAAATGAATTTTTGTCAAATTTTTGGGACATTATGGGATGTTTTAGTGGCTCATATCTCATTTTAGAAAATTTCAAGGGCTTTTCAAAAAACAAAAACTTTAATATCTTTCAGCTCACAAATGATCTTTGCCTGATTCCTTTGCCAAAGGTCTTATATTTAAGTTATGAAGCTTTCTGTAAGTTTTCGCTTCAATCTATGCCCAAATACAAATTTTCCAAAATTTACAATTAAACTTTTCAAAACAGGCAGGTTGCTATTTTTAGCAGTTTAGAAAAATGTTGAAAGTCCTACATCATTAATCAGAAGATTATGGAACCAGAAACACTTATTATGGAAAGAAATGAAAACAACTGCAATGATTTTGAATTAACTTTTTTCTGGGTGATGCAAGATTGCCCTTCCACCACTGGATGCTCCTACATCAGACACCTAGGGTAATTTGAGAAGTAACCCTGTCACGTCTCAGGTGTTTGTATGAGGAAAACCCAAATGGTCAACCTCTGCTTTAGACAACCAAGAAGAATCTTCAACAAGCCTTTCTTTCCATTTCACCAGATGTTCTTCATATTGCCTATTCTGAGTACTTCTTCCCACACGACTATCCAAGATCTCTTCTATCTCCTCCATTGAAGTAGATGCTGAAATACTCCAATGTTCTTCTGTCAGTCCATCCTCTCTGCCACCTTCATGATATTCTGTTAAATAAGTAATGTTGAACATAGGTAAAATATTGATCCCACTCGGCAACTCTACCTCATATGCATTTCTTGAATCATGCTTCTTCAAGATTCTGCACGGTCCAAATTTCTTTTTGATGAAGAGGATAAATCATAAAACAGACATCAGAAATGGCACATAGAAAATAGAATATTTATTTATTGATTTAGACAACTTATTACATTACAGTAGCTCAATTTCAATTAGAGGAATCAATCCTCCACAGGCTGCAACAAACTATAGCTACACATCACCAGGCTTTGGAATCTTCTGCCTTCTGTAACCTCAAATTAGCTAGGGTTTCTATTTTCCCACCTATTCTTGACTTTATGCTTTCCCCCTTAACTCTATTACTGTCCAGCCTTAACTCTATTACTGTCCAGGGTTCCCAAAATAGTCGTAAATAGCACTTTTGGCAGCCTTTAGTTAAATTTTAAAATTTGCAACTCCCTTCAAAAGTAGGTCAACTTCCGGGAAGCATAACTTTTGATTCAGGTGTCTGATTGACAAACCATTTTTAGTGCCAAAAAACTCACAATGTGAACTATCACGCTAAAAATCCATAAACAAATTTCTGTCAACTTTTTGGGACGTTATGGGATGTTTTAGTGCCTCATATCTCATTTCAAAAAATTTCAGGGGTTTTTCAGAAAATAAAAACTTTAATATCTTTCAGCTCACAAATGATCTTTGCCTGATTCCTTCACCAAAGGTCTTATATTTAAGTTATGAATATTTTTGTAAGTTTTCACTTCAATCCGTGCCCAAATGCAAACTTTCCAAAACATGCAGGTTGCTATTTTTAGCAATTTGGAAAAAAAATGAAAGTCCTACATCATTATTCAGAAGATTATGGAACCAGAAACACTAAGTATGGAAAGAAATAAAAAAAACTGCAATGATTTTGAATTAACTTCTTTTTGGGTGATGTAAGATTGCCCTTCCACCACTTGATGGTCTTGCATCAGACACCCAGGGTAATTTGAGAAGTGACCCTGTCACGTCTCAGGTGTTTGTGTGACGAAAACCCAAATGGTCAACTTCTACCTTAGACAACCAAGAAGAATCTTCAACATGCCTTCCTTTCCATTTCACCAGATATTCTTCATATTGCTTATTCCAAGTACTTCCCACACTACTATCCAAGATCTCTTCTATCTCCTCCATTGAAGTAGATGCCGTAATACTCCACTGTTCTTGTGTCGGTCCATCCTATGTGCCACCTTCATGATATTTTGTTAAATTAGCAATGTTGAACATAGGTGAAATATTGATCCCACTCGGTAGCTCTACCTCATATGCATTTCCTGAATCATGATTCTTCAGGATTCTACATGGTCCAAATTTCTTCTTGATGAAGGGGGTAAATTACAATTAGAGGAATCAATCCTTAATTATCGAAGCTCAATTACAATTAGAGGAATCAATCCTCCATAGGCTGCAACACACTACAACTACACATCACCATGCTCTGGAATCTTCTTCCTTCTGTAACCCAAAATCAACTAGGGTTTCTATTTTCCCACCTATTCTTGAATCTACGATTTCCCCCTTAACTCTATTACTGCACAGGGTTCCCAAAATAGTCATAAATAGTACTTATGGTGGCCTCCAGCTAAATTTCACAATTTGCAACTCCCTCAAAAAGTAGGTCAACTTTCAGGAAGCATAACTTTTTATCCGGGTGTCTGATTGACGAATTGCTTTAAGTGCCAAAAAGCTCCCGATGTGAAATATCATGCTAGAAATTCATACATGGATTTCTGTCAACTTTTTAGGATATTATGGGATGTTTTAGAGCCTCATATCTCATTTCAAAAAAATTCAGGTGTTTTTCAAGAAACAGAAACTTTAATATCTTTCAGCTCATAAATGATCTTTGCCTGATTCCTTCGACAAAGGCCTGATATTTCAATTATGAATCTTTCTGTAAGTTTTTATTTGAATATGTGCCCAAATGCAAACTTTCCAAAAATGACAGTTAAACTTTCCAAAATAGGTAGGTTGCTATTTTTAGAAGTTTGAAAAAAATTGAAAGTCCTACATCATTATTCAGAAGATTATGGAACCAGAAACACTAATTATGGAAAGAAATGAAAATAACTGCAATGATTTTGAATTAACTTCTTTTTGGGTGACGCAAGATTACCCTTCCACCACTGGATGCTCCCGCATCAGACACCTAAGGTAATTTGAGAAGTGACCCTGTCACGCCTTAGGTGTTTGTGTGAGGAAAACCCAAACAGTCAACCTCTACTTTAGACAACCAAAAAGAATATTCAATAGGCCTTCCTTTCCATTTCACCAAATATTCTTCATATTGCCTATTCTGAGTACTTCTTCCCACATGGCTATCCAAGATCTCTTCTATCTCCTCCATTGAAGTAGATGCCAGAATACTCCATTGTTCTTGTGTCAGTCCATCCTATGTGCGACCTTCATGATATTCTGTTAAATCAACAATGTTGAACACATGTGAAATATTGATCCCACTTGGTAGCTCTACCTCATATGCATTTCCTGAATCATGCTTCTTCAGGAATCTGCATGGTACAAATTTCTTCTTGATGAAGGGGGTAAATCATAAAACACACAACAAAAATGGCACACAGAAAATAAAATATTTCTTTATTGATTTGGACAACTTATTACATTATAGAAACTTAATTACAATAAGAGGAATCAATCCTCCACAGGCTGCAACACACTAAAGCTACACATCACCAAACTTTGGACTCTTCTCCCTTCTGTAACCCCAAACCAACTAGGGTTTCTATTTTCCCACCTATTCTTGACTCTACACCCTTAACTCTATTACTACTCAGGGTTCCCAAAATAGTCATAAATAGCAATTTTGGTGGCCTCTAGCTAAATTTTGAAATTTGCAACTCCCTCCAAATGTAGGTCAACTTCCATGAAGCATAACTTTTGATCCAGGTGTCTAAATGACGAACCGTTTTAAGTGTCGAAAAGATCGTGATGTGATCTATCATGCTAGAAATCTAAAAATGGATTTCTGTGAACTTTTTGAGACATTATAGGATATTTTAGTGCTTCATATCTCATTTCAGAAAATTTTAAGGGCTTTTTAGAAAATAGAAACTTTAATATTTTTTAGCTCACAAATGATCTTTGCCTGATTCCTTCGCCAAAGGTCTTATATTTCAGTTATGAAGCTTTCTATAAGTTTTCACTTCAATCTGTGCCCAAATGCAAACTTTCCAAAACTGACAGTTAAACTTTCCAAAACTGACAGTTAAACTTTCCAAAACAGGCAGGTTGCTATTTTTAGCAGTTTGGAAAAAAACTGAAGTCCTACATCATTATTTAGAAGATTATGGAACTAGAAATACTAATTATGGAAAGAAATGAAAACAACTGTAATGATTTTGAATTAACTTCTTTTTGGGTGATGCAAGATTGTCCTTCCACCACTAGATGCTCCTGCATCAGACACCCAAGGTAATTTGAGAAGTGACCCTGTCATGTCTCAGGTGTTTGTGTGAGGAACACCCAAACAGTCAACCTCTGCCTTAGACAACCAAGAAGAATCTTGAATAGGCCTTCCTTTCCATTTCAGCAGATATTCTTCATATTTCTTATTCTGAGTACTTCTTCCCACACAGCTATCCAAGATCTCTTCTATCTCCTCCATTGAAGTAGATGCTGAAATACTCCATTATTCTTGTGTCGGTCCGTCCTTTGTGCCACCTTTATGATATTTTGTTAAATCAGCAATGTTGAACATAGGTGAAATATTGATCCCACTCGGCAGCTCTACCTCATATGCATTTCCTAAATCATGTTTCTTCAGGATTCTGCATGGTCCAAATTTCTTCTTGATGAAGTGGGTAAATCATAAAACACACAACAACAGAAATAACACACAGAAAATAGAATATTTCTTTATTGATTTGGACAACTTATTTCATTACAGAAGCTCAATTACAATTAAAGGAATCAATCCTCCACAGATTGCAACATACTATAGCTACACATCACCAGGCTCTGGAATCTTCTACCTTATGTAAGAACAAATCAGCTAGGGTTTTTGTTTTCCCACCTATTCTTGACTCTATGCTTTCCCCCTTAACTCTATTATTGTCCAGGGTTCCCAAAATTGTCACAAATAGCACTTTTGGCGGCCTCTAGCTAAATTTTGAAATTTGTAACTCCCTCCAAAAGTAGGTCAACTTTTAGGAAGCATAACTTTTGATCCGGGTGTCTGATTGACGAACCGTTTTAAGTGCCGGAAAGCTCGTAATGTGAACTATCACACCAGAAATCTATAAATGGATTTCTGTCAACTTTTCAGGATATTATGGGATGTTTTAGTTCCTCATATCTCATTTTAGAAAATTTCATGGGCTTTTCAGAAAATAGAAACTTTAGTATTTTTCAGCTCACAAATGATCTTTGCTTGATTCCTTCTTCAAAGTTCTTATATTTCAGTTATGAAGATTTCTTCAAGTTTTCACTTCAATCCATGCCTAAATGCGAACTTTCAAAAAATGATAGTTAAACTTTCCAAAACAGGTAGGTTGCTATTTTTAGCAGTTTAGAAAAAAACTGAAAGTCCTACATCATTATTAAGAAGATTATGGAACCAAAAACACTAATTATGGAAAGAAATGAAAACAACTGCAATGATTTTGAATTAACTTCTTTTTGGGTGATGCAAGATTGCCCTTCCACCACTAGATTGTCCTGCATCAGACACCCAGGGTAATTTGAGAAGTGACCCTGTCATGTCTTAGGTCTTTGTGTGAGGAAAACCTAAACGGTGAACCTCTGCCTTAGATAACCAAGAAGAATCTTCAACAGGCATTCCTTTCCATTTCACCAGATATTCTTCATATTGCTTATTCTGATTATTTCTTCCCACACGGCTATCCAAGATCTCTTCTATCTCCTCCATTGAAGTAGATGCCAGAATACTCCATAGTTCTTGTTTCAGTCCATCCTCTATGCCACCTTCATGATATCCTATTAAATCAACAATGTTGAACACAGGTGAAATATTAATCCCACTTGGCAGCACTACCTCATATGCATTTCCTAAATCATGCTTCTTCAGGATTTTGCACGGTCTAAATTTCTTCATTTTCAACTTATTGTATGTTCCTATTGGGAACCTTTCTTTTCTTAAGTGAACCATGACTTCATCTCCTACCTTGAATTCCTTATATCTCCTCTTCTGATTTGTCTTAGACTTGTACTGAGTATTCATCTTATTAATATGCTTTCTCATCTCTTCATGCAAATTCTTCAGGTTTTCTGCAAAGTCTTCGGCCTCAGCACTTGTCTTTTCTCCTTTGTCCAGCTTCCTTAACTCTAAAGCTTTTCTTGGACTATTGCCATATACAATTTGGAATGGTGATTTACCAGTACTCCTATTGATAGAATTATTGTAAGCAAATTCTGCCTCTGGTAAAATCAAATCCCATCCCTTGGGCTTATCTCCTACCAAGCATCGTAGTAGGTTACCCAAACTCCTATTTACCACTTCTGTATGTCCATCAGTCTGTGGATGGTGTACAGAACTAAACTTCAAATCTATTTTTAACTTCTTCCACAATGTCCTCTAGAAATAACCAACAAACGTGGTATCTCGATCTGAAACTATGCTCTTAGGTAGACCATGTAGTCTCACCACTTCCTTGAAAAATAACTCTACAATATGAACAGCATCATTTGTCTTCTTACAAGGAATAAAATGTGCCATCTTTGAGAATCTGTCCACCACCACAAAAATGGAATCATGCCCTTTCCGTGTCCTTGGTAAACCAAGAACAAAATCTATACTAATATCATCCCATGGCTTCTTCGATATAGGTAATGGCTGATATAGCCCTGTATTTTGACTTGTTCCCTTTGTCATCTGACACACTCTGCAAATCTACACAAATTTCATCAAATCTTGCTGCAATTGTGGCCAATAATAATTCTCACCAACAATAGAAATGGTCTTATCTCGACCAAAGTGTCTAGCCAATCCTCTCCTATGCTTCTCCTTAATCAGGTTCTCTTTCATGGAACTGCTTGGAATGCACAACTGGCTTCCTCTAAACAACATGCCATCTTTGATTATGAAATCCAACCATTTTGTCCTGTCCAAAGTAACAGGTTCCAAACAAGCTTTCCAGGCCTTTGCAAAATTTGGATCTTCAAGATACAAACTTTTAAGCTCATCAAACCCAACAACCTCTATCATCATTTCTATCAACAAAGTTTGCCTTCTGCTTAAGGTATCTGCAACTCTGTTGGACTTCCCACTCTTGTGCTTCAAAACAAAAGTATAGCTTTGCAAAAACTCAACCCATTTTAAGTGCCTCTGGTTCAACTTTCCTTGACTATTAAGATATTGCAAAGCCTGATGATCAATATATAAAACAAACTCCTTTGACAACAAATAATGTCTCCATTTCTTCAAAGCCTGAACTATTGCATAAAACTCCTGATCATAAACAAAATACTTTTTATTGGCATCATTAAGCTTCTCACTAAAACAAGCAATGGGCTTACCTTCTTGGCTCAAAACAGCTCTTATAGCACTACCACTAGCATCATAATCTATCTGAAATACCTTATTAAAATCTGGAAGTGCCAAAACAAGTTGCGCTGTGACTTTCTGCTTCAATGTATCAAAGTTTTTATCTACTCCTTTAATCCATCTAAACTCTTTTCTATCCCCTCTCATTGTCTCAGTTAGGGGTGCACAAATGCTGCTAAAATTCCTGATAAACTTTCCATAAAAACTTGCCAAACCATGAAAAGATCTTACCTCAGAAGCACTCATTGGTGTAGGCCATTCAATGATAGTCCTCACCTTCTCTGGGTCCATCTTAAGACCTTCCTCTGAGACAACAAATCCTAGGTATACCAACTCCTTCTTTGCAAAACTACATTTCTTTAGATTGATCAACAACTTCTCCTCCCTAAGCTTCTCAAAAACTCTTTTGATATGCTTCATATGCTCATCCCAAGTCTTACTGAAAATCAAAATATCATCTAAATAAACAATAACAAAACTTCCCAAAAATTCTTTCAATACCTCGTTCATGAGCCGCACAAATGTGCTCAGTGCATTGGTTAGCCCAAATGGCATGACTAACCACTCATACAAACCTTCCTTTGTCTTAAAGGATGTCTTCTACTCGTCTCCTTCTCTGATACCGATTTGGTGATACCCACTCTTCAGGTCAAACTTTATGAAGTACTTGGCTCCACTCAAACAATCCATTATGTTATCCATTCTGGGCAATGGAAATCTATACTTGATCATGATCTTATTGAAGGCTCGAGAGTCTGTACACATTCTCCACTCTCCATCTTTCTTTAGTGCTAGTACTGTAGGTACTGCACATGGACTTAGGCTTTCTCTTATCAATCCCTTCCTCAACAACTCCTAAACTTGTCTGTTCAACTCTTCACTCTCTGCTGGAGTCATTCTATGGGCTGCCTTATTCGACAAACTGGCTCCTGGTATCAAATCCATTTGATGACTTATCTTCCTCACTGGTGGTAAAGCTTCTGGTACATTATCAGAGACAATATCTTAAAATTATTCTAACATTTTTAAGACTTCTGTTGGTACATCTTCACATTTCTCTTGACTAATCTTAGAAATCAATGCAAAGAAATGACGCTCATGCTTCATACCCTACAAAAATTTTCTACCATCTACCAAGCAAATTCTAGTAGTACTACATACATTTTCTTTCACCTCCTTCAAGGGCTTCAACTTATGATGAACTCCATCCCTTGTTAGGAAGTATGTGTTTGCACGACCATCATGGACAATGCTCTTAGCATACTACCATAGCCTCCCTAATAACTTATGACATGCATCCATCGTTATGATGTCACACAGCACCTCATCATGGTAGTCACCAATCTTGAACTTCACTAAACACTGCTCATTGACCAAAGCTCTATGGTCCTTTTACAACCGTGCAATCTGATATGGATGCGGATGCTTTCTTCTTCTCAACTTCAACTTGTCAACCATCTCCTCTGAAACAAGATTATCAGTGTTTCCACTATTAATAATAATATCACAACACTTACCTTCACATTTGTACTTTGTATGGAATAAACTCTTCCTCTGATTGGGTTCTTTCTCCTCATTCAACAAAGTTCTTTTGACAACTAGGGTTTCTCCCCTTTCAACATCTTCAGAATGCTCAGACTGAGCATCTTCATCTACATGTGCAACTTGTACATTACCTTCAGGTCTTCTATTTGTCATTCCTTGATGTTGCAGACACTTGTATGCTTGATGCCCTTCTTCTCCACATTGGAAACAAGTTCCTCTAAAACCTCCTCTTCTAGGTCCTTGCCCAGGTTGGCCTCTTCCTCTTCCTCTTTTCTCACCTTCCTCTTCATCTTTTCTCACCATTGTTTTGGTCACGAGGGTGGTAGGCATTATCCCCTCTCTGATTTCAACTGTTGCCAGCTTCATCACTTTTCTTTTGATATTCATTACAGCCTCCATAGGGTCTTCCACCAGTCCTTCTACCTTGACCTCTTCCCCTTTTCTTGGTATCGAATCTTTTATTTAGCTTCTCTTCCACCTTCAAGGAAAATTGGTATGCATCTTCTATGGTGGTCATTCTGACCAGGCTCAGCTCCTCTTGAATACTTGGCCTCAACCCTTTAATGTAATGGGCTACCTTCTCCTTGTTGGCCTCTACATGGCCTGTCCTAATAGTAATGTTATAAAACTCTTCTGTATACTCCTTAACAGACTTGTTACCTTGCTTCAGTCCTTGTAGCTTCTTCAACAACTTCATCTCATAGTCCATAGAAATGAACTACTTCTTCAGTTTCTCCACCATCCGATCCCATCTGGTGATCTTTCCTTTTCCTCTTCTGTTCCTCTCTAATTGGACCTCCTTCCACCAAATACTGGCGTGGCCCTTCAACTTTATTTTTGCAAACTTGACCCGATCTGGGTCCTCCACATCTTCATACTTGAAATACTCCTCCATGTCATTGATCCAATTAATAAGCTGTTTCAGATTCAAATCTCTAGAATATGTAGAAACTTCAATCCTGGGCTTCTTTCCAATCTTTGAAATGACCCTCAATAGGCTAACTTCTGCAGGATCTCCTACAGCTTCTTGCTCTTCCTCAGATAGCTCTTCTTTAGCTTCATTCTCACTTTCTTCTCTTGTTCTCAGCTCAAACCCTCTTCACAGCTCCTCTTGCAATGCATCGATTTTCCTTTGTAGGGCTCTAAAACCCTCTTCTATCAAAGCATTCCTCCCAATACGATTTCTTCATGGAGGCATCTTGATCTCCACAGCAAACCCACAATCTTAGGTCCTGGTGCAAACTGCCTCACGGTCGGTGATCTGTCTACATACTCAGAACCCTTACTCTAATACCACTTGATGAAGGGGGTAAATCATAAAACACACAACATAAAAGGCACATAGAAAATAGAATATTTCTTTATTGATTTGGACAACTTATTACATTATAGAAGCTCAATTACAATTAGAGGAATCAATCCTCCACAGGCTACAACACACTATAGCTACACATCACCAGGCTCTAGAATCTTCTACCTTATGTAACCCCAAATCAGCTAGGGTTTCTGTTTTCCCACCTATTCTTGACTCTATGCTTTTCCCCTTAACTCTATTATTGCCTAGGGTTCCCAAAATAGTCATAAATAGCACTTTTGGTGGCCTCCAACTAAATTTTGAAATTTGCAACTCCCTCCAAAAGTAGGTCAACTTCCGGGAAGCATAACTTTTGATCCGGGTGTCTGATTGACGAACTGTTTTAAGTACCAGAAAAATCGCGATGTGAACTATCACACTGGGATCCATAAATAGATTTTCATCAACTTTTCAAGACATTATGGGATGGTTTAGTGCCTCATATCTCGTTTCAAAAAATTTTAGGGGCTTTTTGGAAAACAAAAAATTTAATATCTTTCAACGCACAAATGATCTTTGCCTAATTCCTTCACCAAAGGTCTTATATTTGAGTTATGAAGCTTTCTATAAGTTTTCACTTCAATCCGTGCCCAAATACAGACTTTCCAAAAAATGGCAGTTAAACTTTTTAAAATAGGCAGGTTGCTATTTTTAGCAGTTTGGAAAAAAACTGAAAGTCCTACATCATTATTCAGAAGATTATGGAACCAGAAATACTAATTATGGAAATAAATGAAAACAACTACAATGATTTTGAATTAACTTCTTTTTGGGTGATATAAGATTGCCCTTCCACCATTGGATGCTCCTACATCAAATTCATAAAGGAACCTTAGCTGTCTTGAATGATATGAAGAATTAACTAGGAATTCTTAATCTCATGTTTTTGTATGGTTAGGTCTTGACCGTGTTGGATTTGTTAGCAGTTCATTGTGAAACTGTAATGTTCAAGGGGCCTTACTGAACTAAAGTGATCTGTGCCTCACTGGATTTGTTATATTTGTGCAAATAACTACAAATTACACTAAAATTAGTGATCCTTTGCATGTATTTACCATTTTAACACAAAGCTTTACATGAATCTTGATAAAATAAACTTTGCACCTTAAATTCATATGAAAATTGTCAAAGATCCTCACAATTCATCATTCTTTACTTAAATGTATGACAATTTATTTTAGATTTCTACAAGATTGCTACTTATTTATGATTTTTTGGAAAAGTTAGAAAAGCTATGGTTTAGAAAACTTAACTCTACAGGAATTAATTCTCTGTTACTTATGTATACAAAGGTCAATCAATGGTAATATTTTAGAAGAGTAAATTTCAAGTATGCTTATCCTGAGCAATATCATGAACTCACATACAAAAATGCGATCATCAAAGGAAATACATTAACGAACACCTGAATCTAATGCACTCTAGAATAGATGCAGCAACTAGATGTTTGCATTCATTAATATATGAAAAGTCTTTCAAATTTACAATGTATTTGGACTTCAATTTTTTTGAAAACATTAATAACTAATTAAAACTCATGAACATTTTTACAGATACAAGGAGAGACTGGACATTCCACATCATCACGCTGTAGACATAGGCGCATTCCACTTCACATAAACTTTTGCTCAAAGTCTATTACTTATCTTGCCCAAAGGTTACATATGTCTTCCTTAAAAAAACTTTGTGTAATTCAAACACCAGTAGCAGGGCTCTTTATCTAGACTTAAATTCTCCCTTGCTACGGTTACAAATTTAATCTATGGTTCAAATTCAAATTCACAAGATTGATGGTGAGAATCATTTCCCAACCGCCCTCCAAATATCTTCTAGAATATTCCCTTTTGGTGCAAAGGATGCCATTAGGATCTTTCAAATATGAAATTTGTTTAACTTTCTCCTTGTTAACTTTTCCCATTACAACATAACAAAATATACTCTAGCATATACAAATGAAGATACCAAAGAAATAACCACTACCACTAGTCCCTTTTCTTTCTCACTCCTCTTCTATTTTCTTCAAGTACTCAACGTACTTAGTTATCAATGTTGTAAATGATTCATGATTATTCTTTTGACTCCTTGTCCACGTATATTTTTGTAGTTCTACTTTCTCTTTCAATGCCCTCACTTGTTCTTCCACTTCTTCTCTATTCTTCTGATATTTCTTTATCTTTGTACTTAATTCCATAATGAAATCAATCATGCCAGTGCACAAATATGCATTAGGATTCTCCAGGCAGGGTATATAATTTGCTTTGAATTCTTTAAATTCTATGGCTACACTATAGACTGGTATTTCCTATCATTCATGCCCAATAAACTTTAGTATTATTTTCATATTATTTATAATTATTTCATCAGCAATTACTTCCAGCTCCCAGGTATTCATAATACCCCCCTCTAACATATTGTCTTTAAATTTCATCTCCAATATGTACTATGGCATCTAATTTGCCATTTGAAACATTATGATTTCTTCACCTATTAGTTCTTCAGCCCTTTCATTCATTTCTTCAAATTGATTCAACTCTTCCCTACATTCCTCCACTCTAGATTTACAGTGATGCAAAACAACATTGCAATTATTCTTTTATGTAAAAGTAGCCTCCCAACTAGCAATTACCTTCCCTATTATGTTTTCTCCCTTTTGGATGAATATATTAAACCATTCTTCAAACACATTTGCCTCAACCTTTTTATTCTCCAACTCAGTAACTTGATCTTTATATAAAATGGCCAAGTTTGTGGGTATATCGGGCATGCCAATATTAGAGTCAAATATCCCCTATATAAACTGTTGCAATTGTACAATATGCCCCTTTAGATAGTCAAACTTGTCCTTATCCCTTTTCATCATTTCTACAATTACTTTATTCATATCTTCAAATTCAGAAATATGTTGTTCTCTAGTCACATGTCCTAGGTCAATATTCAACAGTTTATAATCTTCAAGGGTCATTTGTCCCTTTGCTTTGTCTTTTTGTGGTACAGATAACTCTAAGTTCTGTCTCCAGATGGACTCCTTTTAATAGCTAACATGGTTTTGGATTTTCTCTTTTCCTTCTGTGGAAGTCTTCCCAACAAGCTTTTGATGTTAATGGGAACTAATTGTATCCCTACCTTTTCCCTTCTTATCTCGGAACCCAACCAAGCTGGCACCTCTCTGTTTATTAACACCCTTTTCTCTACATTTATGACCTCTTCTTCAGGTTTTTCTATTTCTACTGATCCTTGTTGTTGTTGTTGTTGTGGATGCAATAATTCTTGTTGTGGATTTTGATCTAAAGGAAAACCCTATTATTATGCTGAGGGTGATGCCCTATCTTGATATTGTTGTTTTTCTTCTTCATTTTCTTTTTCTTTTTCACCTTCCTCTGTATCCCTTTCATTATTTTGTTTTGCATTTCCTTCCTTTGAATGCTTTTCTTGTTCACCTTGTTTAGTATTAATATTAGAAACAACTGAAACATTACTATCCACAATGCCCACTGGCACTGCCTTCTATGTCTACACATTAGGCACTTGTACATCTTCTATTTCATTTATCCTTTCTGATTACACTACATGTTTAGAAGATACCTCTATTTTCTCTGTATTCTTTTCTCCTTCTTCCTTTTCTGCTTCCTCTACCTATTGTGCAACAATGTGTACTTCTTCTATGATATCAAGTGATACTAACTACCCATAGGAATCTATTGTCTCCATATTTACTTCTATATTTTCACTCTTTTCTACTAGGCACTGTGCCTTCGCAATCTGAGCACTCTAGTTTTCTATGATAGCTACATTCTTTACCGTTTGTTCTTCTCTTTCATCTTCCACCTCCATATCAGCTTCAAATTGGGATTCTTCATCATTACTATCCCCTTCATCAATATTCACAATTTCTCCTACCTTCTTGACTCCTTGGCCTACTGACTCTTGCAGCATTTCCTCAGTCAATTCTTGTTTGACTCTTATGTTGCCGAGTCTTCTCTCTTTACATGTGAAATCTTCAGATACATGCCTTTGTCTTACTCCAACCAATGGAGCATCCACTATTATGGTAGGAATTTGGGCCCTCCCCTTTGAGGTATTTATGATCATAGGTTTAATTATGTGTTGCCCTAATGGTACTTTATTTTGCATGGGTACAGCAGCAACCCCTGATGTTTGTACTTGTTCCACACTAATTGTCTGGCCTGATGCTCCCTCCTCCATGAATGTACCCAAAGGAATGGCCACTATGATACCAAGAGCATAAGGATCCAACAACGTGGCATTCTCAATTTTATCAAGAACTATGGTCTCCATAAATCTTCTTCTTTTCTCATAAAAACACATAAGCCCATCTTTCTATTCTCTTTCTCTTTTATTTCCTTTTTTTCTGATAAGTGGCAAGAACACCTTTAGCTTTGAGCTCCTCCATCTTATCACTTAGTCATGTTTTGGAAAACAAAAGAATTGGTTTTGATATTACATCCAATGATGTTTCTGGTGGCTCCTCCCAACTAGGCTCATTAATGGGCAACAAGGCCACTCCTTTAATATCATAACTTTGGTGCAAGAATTTATCATCCTCTGTAATCTCTTGGGGCACACTAATTTCACCCATGGTCCTCATCTGTTCTATTGTTAGTCTCTGATGAGCTCTTTTTATCACTTCCTATTCATTTTCATAGTCAGACCAAAAATCTTCAATATGGACTTGGTGCTTATACTTCTTATCAACATAATTCTTAATTCGATGAAAAGGATCAAACCTCCTTCCTAAATCAAACTCCTCAAACTCATAATATATGAGTTCCTTTTCTGATTCTTTAGCAACATCCTCATTATAGCATGAATAATGACCAATTACGAAAGGAAATTTGATGGTTCCCCTACCAAATTTATTCTTGTACATTCTGAACACATTCAAAATCTACCTTGAAAATTTCTATACAATCAGATAATTAGAAGGATATCTGGGCAACTTGAATGGCTTTCCTTCAAATCCTTCAGTCCTAATATATGTGAAGGTGGGAAATTGTATATACCAGGAACGAAATAAACTTATGGCCTTCACTGCCTCTTCCGATAATATTTTGCCTTTTTCTCCTCTTAAAATCCTCACTAGATAGGTGTAAAAGAGATCATTAACCTTGGCATACTGGCGCCTTGCATTTTCCTCTTGTAAATCTGGGTAGTGATCATAAACCAACATCTGATCTAGACCATTTCCTAAATTTCCCACTCTGTTTACTGTAGTGATAGGTGGCATTTCAGCAGGGCATGCATAAATTACATAGGAAGACAAGTGAAACCTTCTGTTCTTCCTAAATGCCATTATTTTTTTGTTTATTGTTGTGCTGATAATCCTAGCCCAATGGATTGTTCCCTCCTATGTTCTGATATATTATATGATAGTGAACATCCATGGTTCAAACTTTGTGGCATCTCTTAGTCCCACTAGTCTACTCAACATTGTGATCATCAGGTATACTTCTTCCTTGAAGTCAACTCTACACAAATTCTTGGGCACTCTTACAATAGCTTTGGGTTTATTTTTTGCAGTGTACCATCCATAAAAATGGTCATTTTGTAATCTTTCTCATTCTTTATAAAATTTGTTGTGTATTGATCAATGTTGATGATCATCATTTGCTCTTTAATTTCTAGCCCAAAGGTCTGGGCTATACTCTCTGTAGATAGATTTGCAATGGTCATGCCATTATGCATTATCTTTCTTGTAGTTAAATTGTATCTATCTATGAACTCCAATACTATGCCTTTGGCTTCCATAGCCAATGGAAATCCTACAGCCTTGTATAATCCCTTCTCCCAATTTTTGCTCATATCATCAGTAGCATCCGGTGTTGTGACCTTCTATAATACTTCTTCTGCGTCATAATGGTTGATATTGGTATCAGTAATGGTTCCTCCAGAACTAAATATTAAAGATGAATATCCCCTGACCCATTGCAGTTCCTCTTTAACTGCCTCCTTCCTTGATTTTCTTTCTTTCTTTACTTTCTTTCCTTCCTCAGCAGCAATATCTACTTTCTTTTGTCAAGGTACCATCTTGTAAAAATTTATACATTTTACCCTTTTTGTTTGTGTATAATCCTAGGGTTTTTACCACCATTTTTACATTTTTCCTATTTACTCTAAGGTTTTTTCTTTTCTATTTTACTAATGATAAAGATTTTCAACATTAAATCACCTCAAATTCTACTTCATAATCAACTACAGTAACGACAAAACAATTTGCATTCTTTTCTTAATGCAATTACTGTAATTAACCCCAATTATTGTTTAATAGTAATTCAATGGAATTTCATGTACATACCTGTAATTCACAACCTCTTGTTGATAATGATTTACCATTTAACCTTTAACCATTGACCATTTCATTCTGTTCTGTTCATCTCCTGAAACTCATTTTCCCAGCTAATCGGACCTCTCTGTAATTTTCCTCTTGAAATGTAATTATGCAATAACATAGTCAAAATTTACTTTTATCCCATTTGAAACTCTATATTTTAATGTTAGTTGTGCATTAAATACAACAATTAATGCATACAATTCAAATTATGCCTTTTTCCCATTTAATTTTGCATTTTAAACTTTGCATGCATTAGTTCCTATATTTGCTTTCTTTGTATTTTGCATCTCACTTTGTATATTTCTTTATATATAGCTTTGCATATCATTTTGTATATTTCGCTTATACAATCTCCAAAACATACAAATTTGGATTCATGTGAATTAATAAAACCCATTGCATTTTATTTCACATCCCACTTTGCATTTGACCTTTTGTATTCTGCAATGTGCATATGGTACATACACTTGAACATACAAAGTTGAAATTAAACTTTATATCTATTTCACTTTGATGTCATAACCATTCCGGCGTTGTATCTTTACCTTTTTGTATATCATCCTTGCTTGATACATATAATTTAACATACATACAAAATGCGGGACCCTGTCTATTATATATCATATTTAAAACCTTGTCGAGTCTGCCCTTGCATATGTTAATGTATACTACCCCTTTTGCATACTAAATACCTCATATAATAATGCACCTATTTGGCCTGCCAAACATTAGATCACCTTTTACTTTCTTTGAAAATTTGTCATTGCATCTGTATTTTATATGCAAACATTTATGCATACAAATGTCTCTTAATACTCATTTGGATTCCAACCTTTATAAACCCGACTGCATACTTCTTTCAGGTCTAGACTTGTATATCCACCTACTTGTATATTGGCTACATGTATGAACATACAATACAAAACATAGATACAAGCGTGGACATCAACGTTTTATGCACCTAAACTCTGAACCTAATCAGGTCCACTTCTGCATATTGAATTTTGTATATTTAAAATATATATGCAAAAGACAAAATACAAACCGGATTAGACTTTAATACAACACTATTTTAGCATCTCTTATGCAAATAGATTTGTACATGAGATACAAATTTAACTTAACACTATATTTCACCAAAACCTTCATATCTCATGATATACTAGGAATTTTCAAATGGTTCAAAAAACAACCCTTGATCATTTTCACTAAGAATTCACTAGTACCTCCTTTCCTGAAGATTGGGTATTTTTTTTTATTTTCAAGCATTTCTCACAACACTTACCCTTTTCCCTTACCACCAATCAATCCAGGCCACAACAAAACAAAAGCAAACAGGGTCCTCATTTTGCTAAAGGGTAAAATGGAGCGTGTTGTGAACATCACAACAACTAGCAACCAAATTCAAACCATTAAAGAAACCAAAATGAAATAAATTCATAACTTCCAACTTCCTAATATGCAAAAATGTTATTCATCATAAAAGAAATGTATTCAATAATGTGCCTGAACCTCTTCAAAAGATTAAGTGTGTGCATTTGATTAATAATCCTCATCTTGAAAATGAATTGAAATCACTAGTGACTGGGGTTAAGCTACATAGTTGAGTTCAGCCCTCATAGCCAACCGAATAAAGCCTTGCTGCCAGCAGGCATCCATAGCCCTGGCAAGGTTATCATTGCAATTCTCCTAAGTAGAGCCCCACTGCCAGCAGGCGTCCATAGCCCCGGAAGAGTTACTTAGATGGCCTTATCTGGATTTTCAGTATAATCCCCTTTTTTTCTATAACTTCACGAGATATTATCATGTAAGTTCATTATTGCAAGGTATGGTCACTTGCTACTTTAAGCTGAGAATTGCAATGGTAGAAAGGGTGACCTATTATTTTTCACTTAATGCCTACACTAGCATGTACAATAAACCCAAGGCTATTAAGTGTATCATTGTAAAAATCTCCTTGAATATTTCCATTTACAACTATTGAATAAAAACCTTTACAGAGTAACATCTCCCATTCATGAAAGTTTAACAAGTTATGCATAAATCTCAAATGATTTACCTGGATATCCCAAATTGTGTTATTTTTAGTGGTTGCCAATCTGCTCTTGTATACTCTGAAACAAAATGAACATCCCAACAAAAGGAATAAAACAACACAACCCAACACACCAAAACAACAAACACAACAACAAACAGAAAGAACAAACCAAATAACACACAACTATACATTATTTACACTATGGTACACAATAGGAATAACTCACACTTTAAGCTTGGAAATAGTGTTTCAAATGTTGACCATTAACAGGTAATGGCACATCCTCGCTAGTTAAAGTTTTAAGCCTAAAGGTATTGTCTCCTATAATTTCTGAAACCTGTAGTGGACCTAACCATAACTTATCAAACTTTCCATGGTTCCCTTTCTTCTCACGGGCTTTGTCCCAACATAATACCAAATCTGATATCTTAAATGTTTTCACTTTTTCTCTCTTATCAAACCATCTTTTAACTACAGCTTGATGTTTTGTGAACTTTTCAATAGCTTGATCTCTTTTCTCATCTAATTGTAACAATTGGACTAGCCTAGCCTCTCTATGATCATCAAACCCTAGATACTCATTGGCAAATTTCCATGTAGGAATTCTTAAGTTTACTGGGAGTATAGAATCAGTCCCATACACTAAGTGATATGATGCATTTCCTAAGGTTGCCTTAACCTTCGTCCTGTCTACCCACAATGCATATTTTAGCAATGTATTCCATTCCTTGGGATTTTTTGCAATTAACTTTTTGAGAATGTCTAGCAAGATTTTGTTAGTAGATTTAGCTAACCCATTACCCTGAGAATAATAATTAGAAGAAAACTTAAGAACTATTCCATACTCAAATGCCCATTTAGAAAATTTCAAAGAAGAGAAGGCAGGGACATTGTCACATACCAGAGAATAAGGAGCCCCGAACCTGGTGATGATGTTCTCTTCAAGGAATTTGATGACTACTTCAGTAGTAGAAAATTTACAGCATGTCACTTCTGTCCATCTAGTACAATAATCTGCCACCGTCAATATGAACTTGTGTCCATGAGAGGATGGAGGATTAATAACCCTGATAAAATCCAGCCCCCATTGTGCAAATGGCCTAGACTCTATAACCGACTGCAACGATGAGCCTGATACCTCCCTTTGTCTGCTATAATTTGACATATGTGACAAATTTTGATGTGGTTTTCTGTGTCCTTAAATATTGTGGGCCAATAATATCCCAACCTCATAATTTTATGAGTAGTTTCTAAATGAGAACCATGAGCTGTTCCATACTTATCATGCAATTCCAACAGTACCTTATCTGCTTCATCTTTGTTCAGGAATCTAAGATATATGCCTTCATGATCCTTCTTGAATAATAAGCCTCCCTACACCATATACCTCTGTGCTTTAATTTTCAATGCTCTCCTTTGAGAAGATTTCATCTAGGTTTAAGATACCTTCCAGATATGAGGAATGTATTCAGATCATTATACCAACCTGGGGTATCATTAGTGTTCAACACATACTATTGTTTTACCAAATTAGGATCAGTATTCGCTATTGTTTGTACTAAGACTTGGCCTCTGATTAACTTCATGGGAATGATCGCCATATCAAACTCCTGTAACACTATGATCCACTTTGCTCTTTTTTCCCCAGGCTCATTTTGCATTAATAACATTTTCACTACTGCATCAGGTACTATGGCTTTTACCTGGCTTCTCAAGATGTAATGCCTAAACTTTTTCACTGCCCACACTAATGCAAAAGCCTTCCTTTCTATGTCTAAATATTTCAACTGTGCATCCTTCAGAGGAGCACTCATAAAAGTGATGGGTTTCTCTTCATTCTCTTCTCCCTTTTATGTTCGAGTAGCTACAACTAAATGTTCTGATGCAAACGAATAGATGTAAAAAGGTTTTGTATAATTTGGACTAGCTAACACAGGAGCATCAGAAATAGCCTCCTTAATGTCTTCAAATTCAGCCTTAGCCACTAGCGTCCACTCTATTTTAGCATCTTTTTTTAGCATTGCATTTAATGGCTGCACAATCTCTGCAAATCCTGTAATAAACTTTCTGACAAAGTTAATTTTACCAAAGAAAGACTTCAATTCCTTTTTACTACTAGGCAATTGTAGCTTCTTAATTCCCTCTACTCTGTCTGGGTTAATAGATATCATATTCTTAGAAATAATATGTCCTAACAACTTCCCTTTAGTTACACCAAATGAACATTTCTTTGGGCAAGAGAGATTCCATACCTTTCGCACCTTTTTAGCACTCTCCTTAAGTCTTCTGTATGCATAAATGCATCTTTAGAAAATACAGTCAAATCATCCATGTAAATAACAATACACTTACCTGACAATCCATGGAAAGAAATGTCCATGGCTCCTTGAAATGTGGCACCTGCATTTATTAAACCAAATGGCATTCTCTTGTATGCATAGTTACCCCATTTACAAGTGAATGTTGTTTTTAACCTATCCTCTTTGTCTACTAGGACTTAGTTATACCTTGAAAATTTGTCTAGAAAGAACATCATTTTAGCTCCATTTACTTCCTGCAACACTTCATCTATTGGAGGCAATGGGTAATTATCCTTTTCAAAGGCCTTATTCAAGTTTCTGAAATCAACACAAAGTCTAATATCTCCATTTTTCTTCCTTACAGGTACTAAGTTAGCTACCCAGGTCGAATGCCTTACTAGAAAAATTATCCTAGCTCACAACAATTTCCTAACTTCCTCAAAAATCAAAGGCTCTAGGATAGCATTTACTAGCCTCTATTTTTGCCTAAATGGTTTCACCCCTGGTCTCAATGGTATTAAATAGGTTATAATAGAGGTGTCATAAGTTTTCAAATCTTCATAGGTCCATGCTATCACATGCTTATATTATTTCAAAACTTTCACAATCTCTTTTCTCAACTAATCATAGCAAGAATTTCCAATTAAAACATTTTGTGGATTCTGTTCTGTCCCTAAATTGAAGGGATCACACTTACCCCCTTCTATTTTGGGCAGATCTTTCTATCTAACTACTCCATCAAAATCAAAGATCTTTTCCAACTCTATCACCCCTTTAGGTAGGAGATTACTCTTCAGGTCTATTATGTCTTCATCATCCCAAGATACTTCTGGCCTTTCCTGTTTGTCTATAATCTGAGTTTCAAAGACCTCATGACTAATGAGAAAGTCTACAATATGTTGGTCTCCCTCAAATACTTGGAAATGAGTGACAATATCAGGTATACTTGGTACATTTTCTAGTTCTACTGCAAATCATTTTAAACCTGATAACATTAAGGGTTCTAAGGTGCTAACAGCAACTGCTAACACATCTGATCTTTGATTTAGCTCCCTAGGAATATGTTCAATGCTAAAGGCATCAAAAGATTCGATCAAGTCCCATATCCTATGCCTATAACTAATCATTTTCCTATAATTACATGCATATAATTTCCTGACTTGGTTAACCACTAACTTAGAGTCAAAAAATACCTTGATCACTTTTACCTTTTTCTTAATGGCCATAACAAGTCCATAAATCAGAGCCTCATACTCTACTACGTTGTTAGTGCAAGGAAATTAGAGCCTATATGCTGTCAGAAATGATTTACCATTTGGATCAATGCGTTCGACCCTTGCTCCTACCCCTTACTTGGATTTAGATCCACCACATTTTAATGTCCAGATGTCACTCTTTTTCTTTTGACCTTGACATTTTACCTTAACAGGAATCACTTTGTTTGTCACCTATCCTGCAATAGAATACCTATTTTCATGTGTCTCGGTCTGAACTATAGGTACACCTACATTTTCAATTTGTTTGTGTAAGTCAGAATAATTGACACTCTTTACTCTTACCTTTACCTTTAGACCTGGTAGGGACTCATCCACACTTTCATGAAAACACAATTCAGGTTTATCAGGCATAGACTCTCTCTTTTGCTATCTCATCCTTTTATGCATTTTCCATACTGATATTCTATTATATCCCTACACATTCCATAGTTTTCTTTAGGATGAATAGTGTTATGAACCCTACATAAACCCTTGTACAACTTACATTGGATTGGAGATTCCTGCTGAATGCATTTTTCCATCTCCTGTCTTATGGTTTGACCAAAACTACTTACAACATTATCTTCTTCATCAAAAGAATTACTATCTGACTCAATAAACATAGTTGTTTCATCATTAGTAGGCTTTGTTTTAAAATCTAGGACTAAAATCTCCTCTATTAGAACTCCTCTGTTTGACACTCGATAGACACCTGGTTCAACAGAAGCATACAATACGTCATTGGTTCGATTATATTCTGTAATCATGTGTTTCATTCTAGATTCAACCTCTATTCTAATCTGATTTGGGACACCTCTCCACGGTAACCACATATGCAAAAAATTAGTTGCCATGTATCCATTTAAAGTCTTGGACCAATCTTGACTTAACAACATACTGTAATCGACTGGAATGTCTATGACTTGGATGTCAATAAATTGGCTTACCCTGGGATCAGATGCTAACTGCATTTGGATATACATTAGCTCACCTACCACATTAGCTTCCATTTTGTCCAACTGAGTAACAACTTTAGCAAATTTTGTGGGAGTGAGTCCTAAAGTTTTGCATATTCCTAGTGGCATAACATTAGCTGAGGCTCTTGAATCCACCATACAATTATGCACATTTTTTCCAAACATTCTTATGGTTAACAAAAAAGGAGGGGCTTCCTTCTTTTTTGCATACATGACAACATTAGTGTTTGATGGATCTTTAGACTATACATCCCTGCTATGATCATTTATGTCAACTGAGCTCTCTTTTGGTGCTGACTCGTCTAAGGACTTTATAAAGGCATTACATACCCCTATACTTTTCAACAATTCATATAAAGGTACATTAACCTTGATCTTTCTTATCTCCTCAGACAAGTAGTTCATTAATTTTGTTGTTTCGTTAGACTCTATTTTCCCTACTTGAACTTTTGGTGCTACTGTCCCACCAGTACCATGATGATTGGCTTTTAGGGGTGCTAGGTTGTTACTATCATGTTAATTAGGCAGGGTATTGAAGTTATTAGGAGGAGTGGAGGTGGTGAAAGGACCTCCATGCTTACTATTGCTTCTCAAATTATATGTGTGATTCTTATTGGATTGTTGAAAATCCTATACCTTCTCTGGCTCATATAACACCTCATTTTCAGTCTCAAAAGAAAACTAAAAGGCCTCTAGTACTAAGGCTAACTCTAGATACAAGTTTTCACAATAATAAGGCTCATTTTCTGCTATCTTATTTTCTTCTTCCCTAGTTGTGAAGGTAAAACTTTCTAAGACCATAGCAGACTCAAATCCTGAAGGTACTATTTCATTCCCCTTACGAATTAAGAACTCAGACATAGGGGCTTGTACTTCCACATTAAAAATACTAGCAACTAGATGAAATTGAGGACAATCAAGTTTAGCATGTGCATTCGTGTTATGGATCCTACACCAATTTTTTAATGCTACATTAGCCATTTGGATTCTAGCTGGTTGTTTCAACTCTTGAATGTTTGGACTCTCAAATGGAGAGGCCAGGGTACCATTGTTTGGTCTTGTATTCCACATCCTAGAGGCTTGAGGCTGATTTAGATTTCTATTGTTGTTACCCCAAGCCTTATTATCTCCATTGTGTCCTCTATTTTGTGTTCCCTATCCCTAGTTGTGATTGTGTCCTTGGTTATGATTTTGGTTTTGATTTGAACTCTGACCTTGACTGTAGTTCTGATTCTAGTTATAGTTTTGATTCTAGTTCTGACTTTGACCCTGAGTATTTCTGCCATAAAAGTTTTCATTTCTCAATTGAGTCATCTTAGTGGTTAGTCTCCTTAAATGTGCAGTAATTTCCTTTATTTCATCCCTATCGTCCTGTGTTTTGGCCATAAATGTATCTTGAGGAGGTTGAAAGAATGACTGACCACTAATCTAATTACTATTGGCACTATTACTAGTATAAGGAACTATAGCCTGAATGGGGGCTGGGTTGTATATTGGTGTATAAGTAGGAACTAGATTCAATAATGGAGTATTGTGCACTGGAGCACCACTCCATGGCAACGTTTGGTTTGGAATTCTAGGATTTCCTACACTTAGAAAAGGATTATATGTTTTTTGTCTTATCTCCTGGTTCACTGCAATTGCTTCCTTGTAAGCTTTTGACAAACTATCTATAATGGCTTATCTCTTAACAAACATTGCAGTCAAAGGATCTAAAGCAGCATAGTACATTGCCAATATTGCCTTAGGAGTTACAGTATAAGGAGCAACCAGTTTAGAGAATGCTTTCTGGAACCTATCATTAAAGTTGTCTATGAGTTCCCCTTCACCTCTTTTAATTGCCACTAATTTGTGATACAAAGCGGAAGGTTCAACTGGTCCTCTAAACCTAGACAAGAATGTCTCTTCCATGAGTTCCTAGGTAGTAATATAACCATTTGGTAAGTTGACATACTAATTAGAAGCCTGCTAATTGAATGTGTATGGGAACAACCTACACACTACATCCTGATGTTCTAATCTTGCCTTGAAGCAAGCTTCCTTGAAGATTTTGATATGATCTTCTAGATCCTGATGCAATTGGTACTTAGGACAAATCTTCTTAGGATTCTTAGGCATGTCATGATAAATAGTAAATGATATGGGAGAATTGACATTAAAGTATGCCATGACCGGACCTCTAGGTGGACTAGGACTTCTTGGAGGACTTGGATTTACTGGCGGGCTTGGACTTCTAGGAGGACTTGGACCTCTAGGGGGTCCTAAACCAAGGCTTAATGATCTGAATGCAGAATCGTCGGAACTCACAATATTCGGTACTAAAAGGTGATCTAGGGGGAGGCCATGATGAACTTCCAACTGCAATACTCTGGATTTCCAAATTAAAGGACTCTTGTTCTGTCTTCTATCAGGTAGTTGTACAAAAATATCACCTGAATTAGACCTCGACCTGGTCACTCGACCACTATTATGAGCCAATTTTACACAAATACTATCTTAATTCCAATCGGCCCTCCTTCTAGCACTAAAATTGTTGATGTATGTAAAGTACATAAGCAACAAAATTAAAATTCACAAAGGAACCTTAGCTGTCTTGAAAGATATGAAGAATTAATTAAGAATTCTTAATCTCAAGTTTATGTATGGTCAGGTCTTGACTGTGTTGGATTTGTCAGCAGTTTGTTGTGAAACTATAATGTTCAAGGGGCCTTACTCAACTAAAGTGATCTATGCCTCACTGGACTTGTTAGATTTGTGCAAATAACTACAAATTACACTAAAATTAGTGATCCTTTGCATGTATTTACCATTTTAGTGCAAAGCTTTACATGAATCTTGATAAAATAATCTTTGTATCTTAAATTCATATGAAAATTGTCAAAGACCCTCACAATTCATCATTCTTTACTTAAATGTATGACAATTTATTTTAGATTTCTACGTGATTGCTACTTATTTATGATTTTTTGGAAAAGTTAGAAAAGCTATGGTTTAGAAAACTTAACTCTGCAAGAATTAATTCTCTATTACTCATGTATACAAAGCTCAATCAATGGTAATGTTTTAGAAGAGTAAATTTCATGTATGCTTATCCTGAGCAATATCACGAACTCACATACATAAATGCAATCATCAAAGGAAATACATTAAAGAACAGCTAAATCTAATGCACTCTGGAATAGATGCAGTAACTAGATGTTTGCATTCATTAATATATGAAGTCTTTCAAATTTACAATGTATTTGGACTTCAAATTTTCTGAAAACATTAATAACTAATTAAAACTCACGAACATTTTTACATATACAAGGAGAGACTGGACATTCCACATCATCTCGCTTTAGACACAGGCGCATTCCACTTCACATAAAATTTTGCTCAAAGTCTATTACTTCTCTTTCCTAAAGGTTACATATGTCTTTCTCAAAAAAACTGTGTAATTCAAACACTAGTAGCAGGGCTCTTTATATAGACTTAAATTCTCCCTTGCTACAGTTACAAATTCAATCTATGGTTAAAATTCAAATTCATAAGATCGACGGTGAGAATCATTTCCCAACCACCCTTCAAAATATCTTCTAGAATATTCCCTTTTGGCACAAAGGATGCCAATAGGATCTTTCAAATATAAAATTTCTTTGACTCTCTCCTTGTTGACTTTTCCCATTACAACATGTTAGGGTAAAAGGATTTTACCTTGCTTAAGTTTTACTTAGGCTTAAATAATTAGTTTGGGAAGGTATTCTCGTTAGGGTAGTTTTATCCGTTAAGAGATTACCCGTCATATATTTTCTTGCCTTTAAAAGGCTGTACAATATGTAAATTATTCATCTCAATTTATTCACTCTTGTTTGGTGAAAGAGTCTGTGTGCTTCTCTCTATTTTGTGAAGGTTATTTTCTGTAGATGGTGCTCTTGGGAGGTGGATGACACCAACATGGTATCAGAGCCAACCATTATGCATTCCTTGAGATTTTTCATTGAGTGTTTGAGATCGCTTATTTTTCTGGCATTTGAAAATTTTCAAATTTCAAAGTTGCCTATTGCCAATTCATTGTTGTGATCAGCTATTGTAGATCGATTTGCCCCTGGCAGGCTGGATTTTGTGATTGGAGAAGAATGATTTCTCTGTTTTGTGCCGTAATTTTTTCTGTGTGAAGGAGGCTGCAATTTCTTTATTTTCCTGTTGAGCCTTCTTTCTTCCTACCACAATTTGCATAAGAGGCACCAACCTTTTTTTTGGTTCATCTATCATGTTCTTGGAAAGCCTTCCCATGCCATCAGACCTCTACGTGGCCTCTTCTAATCCCTACTGACACTATTTGGATGCCATACTCTAGCCAGCGGACTGCCTCTTAGAGGCATGGTTTGCCATGGTTGAGGATGTCATCACTCCATGGCCCGATCTGGGCATTTCAAAAGAAGTTTGAAAGCTCTATTTGCATTTTGAAAGGAGAGTCACGAGCTTTGCACACACGGCTGCATTGTGAAGAGGAATCATTATTTCTATGAGCCTTTTCCTGTTTATGCTTGGACCGCCATTGCCAAATAGATTTCACTTTGTGAGGAGTTCTGCTTGTCTGTGTTATCTGAGGTTATTTGTTGAGGCTTGAAAAATGAGATGGATGATTTCAGCCAAATTGGCCCACTCATGAAGTTGTGTGAGATTATTCCTTTTTTCCTTTGAAGGCCACTGCAACAAATGTTTTGATTAGACTTTATTATTTATAAAGTTCAAAAAAAATATTTCCAAGTCTCACTGTAGAAACATGGATACATTGGCTGATTCAGATAATTTTTCTGAGTAGACTTTATAATCTGTAAAGTTTGCATCAAATATTTTTCTAGGGTTTGGAGGTGGGCTTGTATGCTATAATTTGGGCATTTCTTCTGAGATCCTTTATCCCACATTACTCCCATTGAGGCATTATTTGCCCTTCTTATATGCCGGCACTCACAAAGTATTGTGAAGTGATTGTGATGGCTTACAGAGTCTTTGCTTGGTGAATGTGCTTGTGACTTGGAAAATTGTTTGGTAGCTTGTTGTTGGCCGTTTGAGACAAGATCTATTTATCTTGGTGATTAAGAGTCCACTTGGGCTGAAAGGCCCCATTTTTTTGGCCCTTATGCAGCAGGTGGTCACGTGGGTGACCAAGGGCTTAATCCGGCCCTTCATTTGTCCTTTGCACACCACATAGGTGACTTTTCTTCTATGGAATATATCTTGGGCATCCAGAGTCTAATTTTCGTGTTCTGCATATCATCGGAAAGCTGACTTCACCAAGCTCACAGTGGTATAGGTAAATCCACCTAATTTTGCTGATTTGAAGGCTTCATTTGTAGTATTTGGGAGTTTCTAATTTTATTGTTGAAGGTAAATGTCTTTGTAATTTTGGAGATTTGTCATAGTTCATTATGGGGTTTTCAGTTCTTCCTGTTGTGATTATGTTGAAAAGGGGAAATTATAAACAATGGAGAAATGGTATGATAAAACATCTCAGATGGCTTCATTTGTTGCCACATTTGTATGATCTTGTTCCCCTTCCTAGTACTGATACTAATAAATTTGCATGGAATTACAAAAGGGATCATGTCCTAGGAGTTATTGCAATGCATATTGATGATGCCACTTTGAATGCTATTGATCATTTTGAGTGTCCTCAGACTAAAATTTGGGAAATACATGGAGATCCTAATACTCAGTTATTCCCAAATGATCTTGTTTCAGATTGTTTTGTACCTCTTCATTTTTCAGACATGATACCCTATGATCATGCTACTATGCAGGAGTTTGAAGTTTTGGAAAACCTTGAATCTTCAGATGAGGATGACGAGGGTTCTTTAGATGCTCCTTCTTCTCCATGAGGGATAGCTGATGTACCTTCACCTTTAGTGATTCATTGTGTAGAGTCATTGATTGAGGCACCTATCATTCCTGTTTAGTAGGACCATTCATCCTTTGGTGGTGATTCATTGAGCACATCCAGTGATTCATCACAACTAGTATCTCATTGTCTTCCTAATTGGGATTCGTATTTGTTGGACATTAGTTCCTTGTTCTTAGAATCTCATATTTCTGACTTGGAAGACACATTTGAGGGTATATCCCTCCTATTTGATGATAGTTGTGGTACAACGTTTGTCACTCCATCTTTGTCTTTGGAGAATGTTCAAGATCAGTTTCCAGTGGTACCTTGTTTGTCACCTTCTATTGTGATTGGGCATGTTCCTAATTGGTTTGTGGCATCATTTTCCAAGGTCTTGGTGACACATGAGCAGATCTCAAAGGCATCTTATTTCTTCATGTTTCTTTCTTTCAATTCCTATCTGGAGTGGGAAGCATACCTGCATTTGTACATGGTTTTGTTTCTTCCAAAAGGGAGACAAGTTGTTTGTCGACATTGGATCATGTTCTGTCTTCAGGCACTTACCATTTTTGCAGGTGATTACACATTGTGGGGGGGCTATATATTCTCTCTCTTTCCCTGTTATGGGGGGGGCATTGATTATATACATGATGTATGTAGTACTTGGGGAGATGTGATTAAGTCCTCCATCCACCATTTTTTGTTTTTCTTTCTCCTTTGGGGAGGGGTTTTTCTCCTTTTCTTCGGTTGTGAGAGATTTCTTTTTTGTATTGTAAATGGGTACCTCACATGGTTGTGTAGCCGGGACCCATATTACATCATCATTTTGCTTTTTTGCATAATAATTCTCCCTAAGTTGCACTTAAGGGGGGGTGTTAGGGTAAAAAGATTTTACCTTGCTTAAGTTTTACTTAGGCTTAAATAATTAGTTTGGAAAGGTATTCCTGTTAGGGTAGTTTTATCCGTTAAAGATTACCCGTCATATATTTTCTTGCCTTTAAAAGGTTGTACAATATGTAAATTATTCATCTCAATTTATTCACTCTTGTTTGGTGAAAGAGTCTATGTTCTTCTCTCTATTTTGTGAAGGTTATTTTCTATAGATGGTGCTCCTGGGAGGTGGATGACACCAACACAACATACCAAAATATACTCTAGCATATACAAATGAAGATACCAAATAAATAACCACTGCCACTAGTCCCTTTTCTTTCTCACTCCTCTTCTATTTTCTTCAAGTACTTAGTGTACTTAGTTATCAATGTTGTAATGGAATCATGATTATTCTTTTGACTCCTTGTCCACGTATATTTCTGTAGTTCCACTTTCTTTTTCAATTCCCTCACTTGTTTTTCCACTTCTCTATTCTTCTAATATTTCTTGATCTTTGCATTTAATTCCATAATGGAATCAATCGTGCCAATGCTCAAATATGTATTAGGATTCTCTGGGTAGGGTATATAATTTGCTTTGAAATCTTTAACTACCATGGCTGCACTAAAGACTGGTATTTCTTGGCATTCATGCCAATAAACTTTTGTATTATTTTCATATGCTTTTTTATTATTTCATCAGTAATTACTTCCAGTTCTCGAGTATTCATAATACACCCCTCTAAAATACTGTCTTCAAATTTCATCTCCAATATGTACTGTGGCATCTGATTTGCCATTTGAAACATTATGATTTCTTCACCTATTAGTTGTTTAGCCTTTTCATTTATTTCTTCAAATTGATTCAACTCTTCCCTGCATTCCTCCACTCTAGATTTACAGTGATGCAAAACAACATTGCGATTATTCTTTTATGAAAAAGCAGCCTCCCAACTAGCAATTACCTACCTTATTATGTTTTCTCCCTTTTGGATGAATATATTAAACCATTCTTCAAACACATTTGCCTCAACCTTTTTATTCTCCAACTTAGTAACTTGATCTTTAGATAAAATGGCCAAGTCTATGGGTATATCAGGCATGCCAATATTAGGGTCAAATATCCCCTGTATAAACTATTGCAATTGCACAATATGCCCCTTCAGATAGTCAAACTTGTACTTATCCCTTTTCATCATTTCTACAGGTACTTTATTCATATCTTCAAATTCAGCAATATGTTGTTTTCTAGTCACATGTCCCAGGTCAATATTCAGCAGTTTATAATCTTCAAGGGTCATTTCTCTCTTTGCTTTGTCTTTTTGTGGTATGACTAACTCTAAAGTTTTGGCTCCAAATGGGCTCCTTTTAATAGCCAACAAGGTTCTAGCTTTTCTCTTTTCCTTCTATGGAAGTCCTCCCAACAAGCTTTTGATGTCAATAGGAACTAATTGTATCCCTACCTTTTCCCTTCTTATCTCAGAACCCAACCAAGCTGGCACCTCTTTGTTTATTTCCACCCTTTTCTCTTCATTTATGACCTCTTCTTCAGGCTTTTCTATTTCTACTGATCCTTGTTGTTGTTGTTGTGGATTTTGATCTAAAGGTAAACCCTATTATTGTGCTGAGGGTGATGCCCCATCTTGATATTGTTGTTTTTCTTCTTCATTTTCTTTTTCTTTTTCACTTTCCTCTGTATCCGTTTCATTATTTTGTTCTGCATTTCCTTTCTCTGAATGCTTTTCCTGTTCACCTTGTTCAGTATTAATATTAGAAAAAATAGAAACATTACTATCCATAATGCCTACTAGGACTGCCTTCTCTATCTGCATGTTGGGCATTTGTACACATTCTATTTCATTTGTCCTTTCTGATTGCACTGCCTTTTCAGAAGATACCTCTATTTTCTCTGTATTCTTTTCTCCTTCCTTTTCTACTTCCTCTACCTGTTGTACAACAATGTGTACTTCTTCTATGATATCAGGTGATACTAACTGCCCATAGGAATCTATTGTCTCCATATTTACTTGTATATTTTCACTCTTTTTCTACTGGGCTCTATGCCTTCTCAATCTGAGCACTCTATTTTTCTATGATAGGTACATTCTTTAATGTTTGTTCTTCTCTTTCATATTTAATCTTCCACCTCCATATCAGCTTCAAATTGGTATTCTTCATCATTACTATCCACTTCATCAATATTCACAATTTCTCCTACCTTCTTGACTCCTTGGCCTACTGACTCTTGCAGCATTTCCTCAGTCAATTCTTGTTTGACTCTTATGTGGCCGAGTCTTCTCTCTTCAGGTGTGAAATCTTCAGATACATGCCTTTGTCTTATGCCAACTAATGGAGCATCCACTATTATGATAGGAATTTGGGCCCTCCCCTTTGGGGTATCTATGATCACAAGTTTAATTGTGCGCTGCCCTGATGGTACTTCTTTATTTTGCACTGGTGCAGCAGCAACCCCTGATGTTTGTACTTGTTCCACACTAATTGCCTGGCTTGATGCTCCCTCCTCCATGAATGTACCTGAAGGAATGGCCACTGCGATACCAAGAGCATAAGGATCCAACAACGTGGCATTCTCAATTTTATCAAGAACTATGGTCTCCATAAATCTTCTTCTTTTCTCATGAAAACACATAAGCTCATCTTTCTGTTCTCTTTCCCTTTTCTTTCCTTTTTTATGATAAGTGGCAATAACAACTTTAGCTTTGAGCTGCTCCATCTTATCACTCAACCATGTTTTGGAAAACAAAAGAATTGGTTTTGATATTAAATCCAATGATGTTTTTGCTAGCTCCTCCCAACTAGGCTCATTAATGGGCAACAAGGCCACTCCTTTAATATCATAACTTTGGTGCAACAATTTATCATCCTCTGTAATCTCTTCGGGCACACTAATTTCCCCCATGGTCCTCATCTTCTCTATTGTTAGTCTCTTACGATCACTTTTTTCTCACTTCCTGTTCATTTTCACAGTCAAACCAAAAATCTTCAATATGGACCTGGTGCTTATACTTCTTATCAACATAATTCTCAATTCTATGAAAAGGATCAAACCTCCTTGCTAAATCAAACTCCTCAAACTCATAATATCTAAGCTCCTTTTTTGATTCTTTAGCAACATCCTCATTATAACTTGAATAATGACCAATTACGAAAGGAAATTTGATGTTTCCCCTGCCAAATTTATTCTTATACATTCTAAACACATTCAAAATCTGCCTTGAAAATTCCAATACAATCAGAGGATCAGAAGGATATCTGGGCAACTTGAATGGATTTCCTTCAAATTCTTCAGTCCTAATATATGTGAAGGTGGGAAATTGTATATACTAGGAACTGAATAAACTTATGGCCTTCACTACCTTTTCTGATAATCTTTTGTCTTTTTCTCTTCTTAAAATCCTCACTAGATAGGTGTAAAAGACATCATTAACCCTGGCATACTGGCGCCCTACATTTTCCTCTTGCAAATCTGGGTAGTGATCATAAACCAACATCTGATCTAGACCATTTCTGAAAGGTCCCACTCTGTTTACTCCAGTCATAGGTGGCATTTCAGCAGTGCATGCATAAATTACATAGGAAGACAAGTGAAACCTTTTGTTCTTCTTAAATGACATTATTTGTCTGTTTATCGCTATGCTGATAATCCTGGCCCAATAGATTGTTCCCTCCTGTGTTTTGATATATTGTATGATAGTGAACATCCATGGTTCAAACTTTGTGGCATCTCTTAGTCCCACTAGTCTACTCAACATTGTGATCATCAGGTATACATCTTCCTCGAAGTCAACTCTGTACAAATTCTTGGGCACTCTTATAGCAGCTTTGGGTTTATTTTCTATAGTGTACCATCCATAAAAAATGCCCATTTTGCAATCTTTCTCATTCTTTATAAAATCTGTTGTGTATTGATCAATGTCGATGATCATCATTTGCTCTTTAATTTCTAGCCCAAAGGTCTGGGCTATACCCTCTGTAGACAGATCTGCAATGGTCCTGCCATTATGCATTATCTTTCTTGTAGTTAAATTGTATCTGTCTATGCACTCCAATACTAAGCCTTTGGCTTCCATAGCCAATTGAAATCATGCGGCCTTGTATAATCCCTTCTCCCAAATTTTTCTCATATCATCAGTAGCATCCAGTGCTGTGATCTTCTGTAATACTTCTTCTGCGTCATAATGGGTGATATTGTTATCAGTAACTGTTCCTCCAAAACTAAATATTAAAGACGAATATCCCCTAACCAATGGTAGTTCCTCTTTAACCGCCTCCTTCCTTGATTTTCTTTCTTTCTTTACTTTCTCTCCTTCCTTAGTAGCAATATCTACTTCCTTTTGCCGGGGTGCCATCCTGTAAAAATGTATACATTTTACCCTTTTTGTTTGTGTATAATCCTAGGGTTTTTACCACCATTTTTATGTTTTTCCTATTTACCCTAAGGTTTTTCCTTTTGTATTTTATTGATGATAAAGATTTTCAACATTTAATCACCTCAAATTCTACTTCATAATTAACTATAGTAACAACAAAACAATTTGCATTCTTTTCTTAATACAATTACTGTAATTAACCCTAATTATTATTTAATTCAATAGCATTTCATGTACATACCTATAATTTGCAACCTCTTGTTGATAATGATTTACCATTTAACCTTTAATCGTTGACCATTTCATTCTGTTCCGTTTAGCTCCTGAAACGCGTTTTCCCAGCTAATCGGACCTCTCTGCAATTTTCCTCTTGAAATGTAATTATACAATAACATAGTCAAATTTTACTTTTATTTCATTCAAAACTCTATATTTTAATGTTAGTTGTGCATTAAATACAACAATTAATGCATACAATTCAAATTATGCCTTTTTCTCGTTTAATTTTGCATTTTAAACTTTACATGCATTAGTTCCTATATTCGCTTTCTTTGTATTTTGCATCTCACTTTGTATATTTCTTTGTATATAGCTTTGCATATCATTTTGTATATTTCGCTTATACAATCTCCAAAACATACAAATTTGGATTCATGCGAATTAATAAAACCCATTGCATTTTATTTCACGTCTCGCTTTGGATTTGACCTTTTGTATTCTGTAATGTACATATGGTACATACACTCAAACATACAAAGTCAGAATTAAACTTTATATCGATTTCACTTTGATCTCGTAACCATTCCAGCGTTGTATCTTTACCTTTTTTTATCACGCTTACTTGATACATATAATTTAACATACATACAAAACGCAGGACCCAGTCTATTATACATCGTATTTAAAACCTTGTCAGGTCTACCCTTGCATATGTTAATGTATACTACACCTTTTGCATACTAATATACCTCATATAATAATGCACCTGTGGGGCCCGCCAAACACTAGATCACCTTTTACTTTCTTTTAAAATCTGTCATTGCATCTGTATTTTAAATGCAAACATTTATGCATACAAATGTCTCTTAATAATCATTTGGATTCCAACCTTTATAAACCCGACTACATACTCCTTTCAGGTCCAGACTTGTAAATTCACCTACTTGTATATTGGCTACATGTATAAACATACAATACAAAACATGGATACAAGCATGGATGTCAATGTTTTATGCAGCTAAGCTCTAAACCTGATCAGGTCCACTTTTGCATATTGAAGTTTGTATATTTAAAATGTATATGCAAAAGATGAAATACAAACCCGATTAGACTTTAATACAACATTGTTTTAGAATCTCTTATGCAAATAGATTTGTACATGAGATACAAATTTAAATTAACACTATATTTCACCAAAACCTTTATATCTCATGATCTACTAGGAATTTTCAAATGGTTGAAAAACAACCCTTGATCATTTTCACAAAGAATTCACTAATACCTCCTTCCTTCCTTTAGACTGGGTATTTTTTTTTATTTTCAAGCATTTCTCACATTGATGATGCCACTTTGAATGCTATTGATCATTTTGAGTGTCCTCATATTCTTTGGACTAAAATTTGGGAAATACATGGAGATACTGATACTCAGTTATTCCCAAATGATCCCATTTTAGATTGTCTTGTGCCTCCTCATTTTTCAGACAGGATACCCTATGATAATGATACTATGCAGGAGTTTGAAGTTTTGGAAAACTTTGAATCTTTAGATGAGGATGACAAGGGTTCTTCATATGCTCCTTCTTCTCCATCAAGAATAGTTAATGTACCTTTACCTTCAGTGATTCATTGTGCAGAGTCATTGATTGAGGCTCCTATCATTCCTGTTCAGCAAGACCATTCATCCTTTGGTGGTGATTCATTGAGCACATCCAATGATTCATCACAACCAATATCTCATTGTCTTCCTTATTGGGATTTGTATTTGTTGGACATTAGTTCCTTGTTCATAGAATCTCAAATTTTTGACTTGAAAGACACATTTGAGGGTATATCCCTCCTATTTGATGATAGTTGTGGTACAACTTTTGTCACTCCATCTTTGTCTTTGGAGAATGTTCAAGATCAGTTTCCAGTGGTACCTTGTTTATCACCTTCTATTGTGATTGGGCATGTTCCTGATTGTTTGTGGCATCATTTTCCAAGGTCTTGGCAACACATGAGTAGATCTTAGAGACATCTTCATTCTTCATGCTCCTTTCTTTCAATTCCTATCTAGAGTGGGAAGCATACCTGCATTTATACTTGGTTTTGTTTCTTCCAAAAGGGAGACAAGTTGTTTGTCGACGTTGGATCATGTTCTGTCTTCAGGCAGTTACCACTTTTACAAGTGATTACACATTGTGGGGGGGCTATATAGTCTCTCTCTTTCCCTCTCATGGGAAGCCATTGATTATATACATGATGTATGTAGTACTTTGGGGGATGTGATTAAGTCCTCCATCCACCATTTTTTGTTTTTCTTTCTCTCTTTTGGGGAGGCGTTTTTTCCCACAATTTTTTTCCTTTTCTCCGATTGTAAGAGATTTTGTTTTTGCATTGTAAATGGGTACCTAACATGGTTGTGTAGCCGAGACCCATATTGCATCATCATTTTTTCTTTTTGCATAATAATTCTCCCTAAGTTGCACTTAAGGGGGGGTGTTAGGGTAAAAAGATTTTACCTTGCTTAAGTTTTACTTAGGATTAAATAATTAGTTTGAGAAGGTATTCCCATTAGGGTAGTTTTATCCGTTAAAAGATTACCTATCATATATTTTCTTGCCTTTAAAAGGTTGTACAATAAATAAATTATTCATCTCAATTTATTCAATCTTGTTTGGTGAAAAAGTATGTGTGCTTCTCTCTATTTTGTGAAGGTTATTTTCTACAGATGGTGCTCCTGGGAGGTGGATGACACCAACACAACATAACAAAAGATAATCTAGCATATACAAATGAAGATACCAAAGAAATAACCACTGCCACTAGTCCCTTTTCTTTCTCACTCCTCTTCTATTTTCTTCAAGTACTCAATGCACTTAGTTATCAATACTGTAATGGAATCATGATTATTATTTTGACTCCTTGTCCACATATATTTCTATAGTTCCACTTTCTTTTTCAATGCCCTCACTTGTTCTTCCACTTCTTCTCTATTCTTCTGATATTTCTTGATCTTTGTATTTAATTCCATAATGGAATCAATCATGCCAATGGTCAAATATGTATTAGAATTATTCAGTCAGGGTATATAATTTGCTTTAAATTCTTTAACTGCCATGGTTGCACTATAGACTGGTGTTTCCTGGCATTCATGCCCAATAAACTTTTGTATTATTTTCATATGCTTTCTGATTATTTCATCAGCAATTACTTCCAGCTCCCGGGTATTCATAATACACCCCTCTAACATACTATCTTCAAATTTCATCTCCAATATACATTGTGGCATTTGATTTGCCATTTGAACTACTATGATTTCTTCACCTATTACTTCTTCAACCCTTTCATTCATTTCTTCAAATTGATTCAACTCTTCCCTGCATTCCTCCACTCTAGATTTACAGTGATGTAAAACAACATTGCAATTATTCTTTTCTAGAAATCAGCCTCCCAACTAGCAATTACCTGCCTTATTATGTTTTCTCCCTTTTGGATGAATATATTAAACCATTCTTCAAACACATTTGCCTCAACCTTTTTATTCTCCAACTCAGTAACTTAATCTTTAGATAAAATGGCCAAGTCTGCGGGTATATCAGGAATGCCAATATTAGGGTCAAATATCCCCTGTATAAACTGTTGCAATTGCACAATATGCCCCTTCAGATAGTCAAACTTGTCCTTATCCCTTTTCATCATTTCTACAGTTACTTTATTCATATCTTCAAATTCAGCAATATGTTATTCTCTATTCACATGTCCCAGGTCAATATTCAGTAGTTTATAATCTTCAAGGGTCATTTCTCCCTTTGCTTTGTCTCTTTGTGGTACGACTAACTCTAAAGTTTTGGCTCCAAATGGGCTCCTTTTAATAACCGACATGGTTCTAGATTTTCTCTTTTCCTTCTATGGAAGTCCTCCCAACAAGCTTTTTATGTCAATGGGAACTAATTGTATCCCTGCCTTTTCCCTTCTTATCTCAGAACCCAACCAAGATGGTACCTCTCTATTTATTTCCACCCTTTTCTCTTCATTTATGACCTCTTCTTTAGGCTTTTCTATTTCTACTGATCCTTCTTCTTGTTGTTGTTGTGGATGCAGTTGTTGTTGTGGATTTTGATATAAAGGTAAACCCTGTTGTTGTGCTGAGGGTGATGCCCCATCTTGATATTGTTGTTTTTATTCTTCATTTTCTTTTTATTTTTCACCTTCCTATGTATCTGTTTCATTATTTTGTTATGTATTTCCTTCCTCTAAATGTTTTTCCTGTTCACCTTGTTCAGTATTAATATTACAAACAACTGAAACATTACTATCCACAATGCCTGCTGGCACTACCTTCTCTGTTTGCACATTGGGTATTTGTACATCTTCTATTTTATTTATCCTTTCTGATTGCACTACCCATTCAGAAGATACCTCTATTTTCTCTGTATTCTTTTCTCCTTCCTTTTCTACTTCCTCTACCTATTGTGCAACAATGTGAACTTCTTCTATGATATCAGGTGATACTAACTACCAATAGGAATCTATTGTCTCCATATTTACTTGTATATTTTCACTTTTTTCTACTGGGCTATGTGCCTTCTCAATCTGAGCACTTTGTTTTTCTATGATAGGTGCATTCTTTAACGATTGTTCTTCTCTTTCATCTTCCACCTCCATATCAGCATCAAATTGGGATTCTTCATCATTACTATCTGCTTCACCAATATTCACAATTTGTCCTACCTTCTTGACTCGGCCTACTGACTCTTGCAGCATTTTCTCAGTCAATTCTTGTTTGACTCTTATGTGGCCGAGTCTTCTCTCTTTAGGTGTGAAATCTTTAGATACATGTCTTTGTCTTACTCCAACCAGTGGAGCATCCACTATTATGGTAGGAATTTGGGCCCTCCCCTTTGGGGTATCTATGATCACAGGTTTAATTGTACGTTGCCTTGATGGTACTTCTTTATTTTGCACTCATGCAGTAGCAACCCTTGATGTTTGTACTTGTTCCACATTAATTGCCTGGCTTGATGCTCCCTCCTCCATGAATGTACCTGAAGGAATGGCCATTGTGATACCAAGAGCATAAGGAACCAACAACGTGGCATTCTCATTTTTATCAAGAACTATGGTCTCTACAAATCTTCTTCTTTTCTCATAAAAACACATAAGCTCATCTTTCTATTCTCTTTCTCTTTTCTTTCCTTTTTTTTGATAAGTGGCAATAACACCTTTAATTTTGAGCTCCTCCATCTTATCACTTAGCCATGTTTTGGAAAACAAAAGAATTGGTTTTGATATTACATCCAATGATGTTTCTGCTGGCTCCTCCCAACTAGGCTCATTAATGGGCAACAAGGCCACTCCTTTTGGTGCAACAATTTATCATCCTCTGTAATCTCTTGGGGCATACTAATTTCCCCCATGGTTCTCATCTTCTCTATTGTTAGTCTCTGATGATCTCTTTTTCTCACTTCCTGTTCATTTTCATAGTCAGACCAGAAATCTTCAATATGGACCTGGTGCTTATACTTCTTATCAACATAATTCTTAATTCTATGAAAAGGGTCAAACCTCCTTGCTAAATCAAACTCCTCAAACTCATAATATCTGAGTTCCTTTTCTGATTCTTTAGCAATATCCTCATTATAACATGAATAATGACCAATTATGAAAGAAAATTCGATGTTTCCCCTGCCAAATTTATTCTTGTACATTCTGAACACATTCAAAATTTGCCTTGAAAATTCCAATACAATCAGACAATTAGAAGAATACCTGGGAAACTTGAATGGCTTTCCTTCAAATCCTTCAGTCCTAATAAATGTGAAGGTGGGAAATTGTATATACCAGGAACTGAATAAACTTATGGCCTTCACTACCTCTTCTGATAATCTTTTGCCTTTTTCTCCTCTTAAAATCCTCACTAGATAGGTGTAAAAGACATCATTAACCCTGGCATACTAGCACCCTGCATTTTCCTCTTGCAAATTTCGGTAGTGATCATAAACCAACATTTGATTTGGACCATTTCCTAAAGTTCCCACTTTGTTTACTCTAGTCATAGGTGGCATTTCAGTAGTACATGCATAAATTACATAGGAAGACAAGTGAAACCTTCTGTTCTTCCTAAATGCCATTATTTGTCTATTTATCGTTGTGCTGATAATCCTAGCCCAATGGATTGTTCCCTCCTATGTTCTGATATATTTTACGAAAGTGAACATCTAGGGTTCAAACTTTGTGGCATCTCTTAGTCCCACTAGTCTACTCAACATTGTGATCATCAAGTATACTTCTTCCTTGAAGTCAACTCTGCACAAATTCTTGGGCACTCTTACAGAAGCTTTGGGTTTATTTTCTATAGTGTACCATCCATAAAAAATGGTTGTTTTGTAATCTTTCTCATTCTTTATAAAATCTATTGTTTATTGATCAATGTCGATGATCAACATTTGCTCTTTAATTTCTAGCCCAAAGGTCTGGGCTATGCCCTCTGTAGACAGATCTGCCATGGTCCTGCCATTATGCATTATCTTTCTTGTAGTTAAATTGTATATGTCTATGCACTCCAATACTAAGTCTTTGGCTTCCATGGCCAATGGAAATCATGTGGCCTTGTATAATCTCTTCTTCCAAATTTTTCTCATATCATCAGTAGCATCTGGTGTTGTGACATTCTGTAATACTTCTTCTGCGTCATAATGGCCGATATTGGTATCAGTAATAGTTCCTCTAGAACTAAATATTAAAGACGAATATCCCCTAACCAATGGCAGTTCCTCTTTAATGGCCTCCTTCCTTGATTTTCTTTCTTTCTTTACTTTCTCTCCTTCCTCAGCAACAATATCTACTTCCTTTTGTCGGGGTGCCGTCCTATAAAAATGTATACATTTTACCCTTTTTGTTTGTGTATAATCCTAGGGTTTTTACCACCATTTTTACATTTTTCCTATTTACCCTAAGGTTTTTCCTTTTCTATTTTACTGATGATAAAGATTTTCAGCATTCAATCATCTCAAATTCTACTTCATAATTAACTACAATAATGACAAAACAATTTTCTTTCTTTTCTTAATGCAATTACTATAATTAACCCTAATTATTATTTAATAGTAATTGAATGGCATTTCATGTACATACCTATAATTTGCAATCTCTTGTTGATAATTATTTACCATTTAACCTTTAACCATTGACCGTTTCATTCTATTCCATTCAGCTCCTGAAATGTGTTTTCCCAGCTAATTGGACCTCTTTGCAATTTTCCTCTTGAAATGTAATTATGCAATAACACAGTCAAATTTTACTTTTATCTTGTTCGAAACTCTACATTTTAATGTTAGTTGTGCATTAAATACAACAATTAATGCATACAATTCAAATTACACCTTTTTCCCATTTAATTTTGCATTTTAAACTTTGCATGCATTAGTTCCTATATTCGCTTTCTTTGTATTTTGCATCTCACTTTGTATATAGCTTTGCATATCATTTTGTATATTTCGCTTATACAATCTCCAAAACATACAAATTTGGATTCATGCGAATTAATAAAACCCATTGCATTTTATTTCACGTCTTGCTTTGGATTTGACCTTTTGTATTCTACAATGTACATATGGTACATACACTCGAACATACAAAGTCAGAATTAAACTTTATATCTATTTCACTTTGATCTCATAACCATTCCGGCATTGTATCTTTACCTTTCTGTATATCATGCTTACCTGATACATACAATTTAACATACATACAAAACGCAGGACCCAGTCTATTATACATCAATTTAAAACCTTGTCGGGTCCGCCCTTGCATATGTTAATGTATACTACCCCTTTTGCATACTAAATACCTCATATAATAATATACCTGTGGGGCCTGCCAAACATTAGATCACCTTTTACTTTCTTTTAAAATTTGTCATTGCATCTATATTTTAAATGCAAACATTTATGCATACAAATGTCTCTTAATAATCATTTGGATTCCAACCTTTATAAACCCAACTGCATACTTCTTTCAGGTCCAGACATGTAAATTCGCCTACTTGTATATTGGCTACATGTATAAACATACAATACAAAACACGAATACAAGCACGGATGTCAACGTTTTATGCACCTAAGCTCTGAACCTGATCGGGTCTGCTTTTGCATATTGAAGTTTGTATATTTAAAATGTATATGTAAAAGATGAAATACAAACCCGATTAGACTTTAATACAACACTGTTTTAGCATCTCTTATGCAAATAGATTTGTACATGAGATACAAATTTAACTTAACACTATATTTCACCAAAACCTTCATATCTCATGATCTACAAGGAATTTTCAAATGGTTCAAAAAATAACCCTTGATCATTTTCACAAAGAATTCACTAGTACCTCCTTCTTTCCTCAAGACTGGGTTTTTTTTTTTTCAAGCATTTCTCACAACACTTACCCTTTTCCCTTACCACCAAGCAAACCGGGCCACAACAAAACAAAAACAAACAGGTTCCTCATTTTGCTAAAGGGTAAAATGGGGTGTGTTTTGAATGTCACAACACACACACACACAAATATATATATATTCTTGTCATGTTACTAAAATCTTTGTCTATCCTTCTATATTAAAATAAATAAATAAATAAACCTTATATTTATCAAAATTGATTGACAAATTCTCCTTTCCTACCTTAAATTCTTTTCTAAACTTCAAAATCAACACTTTATCTCAACTTGAAACCCCAAAGTGTTAACACTTCTTCAAATCTCACAAATCCAATAGGGCAACAAAGTTATTTTCTTAAGACACAAAAAAACCATGAATAAAAAATGAAATGGTTACAAAAATAACTTCTTACTAGTTAAAAGATCCACTCTTTTATATCGATTCAATCCCAAAAACATTTTGAGAGCACAACAAAATCACCAATGCTAAGCAACCAAAAAACCCTTTCATGTAAAACCAAAGAGGTCTAAGGAGCCTAGTTAATGGTCAAAGAAGATTCAAATCTAGTATCGTTTTAAAGAGAAAATTTAGGGATTGCATCTATTTTATTGGATTATTAAAATTGTGTCAAAAATGTTGAAGCCAAAATGGTAGTGATTAAAATGTCGTAGTCCAATATGTCTAATAAATGTGTGTGTCTTTCCATTCAATTGAGATACATTTAAATGATTTCCCCTTAAGTTACCTTCACCTAAAATATGTGCACCCCAATCTAAATGTCTTCTTGTCAAGTCTAATACACCTAATAATTGTGCATTCTCTTCTTTTTGTGAGACTTAAAAATCTAAAAAGTGTCTTTCTCTCGAAATATCTTTCCTTTCAAATCAAATAAATTTAAATGTCTAATCTCTCAAATACCTAAAATATAATATGTGTCCCCTCTCTCTTTTTAACATGAAAATCTAAAAGTGTATATTCCCTCAAGTTAGTTTAAAAAAGTCTTAAAGTCACTTTTACATCTAAGAAATTAATATTATATCTAAAATAATAAAACGTAAGATTTAGGATTTCTTAAAACATATCTTGATGAGGAAGTATGGACAATCTATTCTCATATTATTTTTTAAATATCTCATTTAAAATTTCTATTAAAAAAAGAAATAAAAATACATAACACCTTAATTTTATTCAATATTGGTCAGTACATTTGATGACATTATAAGTTCTTTCAACTTATTTTATTTAAATAAGAGATATAATATTTCTACAATGATTGTGAATGTTTATGGATGCAATTTGAAAATATGTAAATAATTTTTATACAAAAGTGTTTTTATAATGGCAATATTAAATAATTCAATTGTCAAATAGTCAATAATAATTGTAAACTTCATTCACACTTAAAAATATCTCCTTTTGAACTCCTATTAAAAAAATTGAGGTATGAAAATGTTGGGATTTGTTCAAAATGGCTTGGAATGAGTCCACACCACTCCTTGATAAGTTATTTTCACATAAGATAATCAGAATCCCACATGTGGTATCCTCAACCTCCATCCTCCTCAATCATCACCACTTAGTTGCTTAAATATGAAATCCTCCATGCCACTTTGTGGCAGATTTTATTAGATCTCTTCAAATACTTAAATTAAGAAAGCAAGTCATAGGATATATACACATAATATATACAAATGACATTAGCCATGAGATCTACATATATACACAAGATTGCTTACGAGCGATCATTAGATGAAAAAGTCTAAGGAGCCTAGTTAATGGTCAAAGAAGATTCAAATCTAGTATCATTTTAAAGAGAAAATTTAGGGATTGCATCTATTTTATTGGATTATTAAAATTGTGTCAAAAATGTTGAAGCCAAAATGGTAGTGATTAAAATGTCTTAGTCCAATATGTCTAATAAATGTGTGTGTCTTTCCATTCAATTGAGATACATTTAAATGATTTCCCCTTAAGTTACCTTCACCTAAAATATGTGCACCCAATCTAAATGTCTTCTTGTCAAGTCTAATACACCTAATAATTGTGCATTCTCTTCTTTTTGTGAGACTTAAAAATCTACAAAGTGTCTTTCTCTCGAAATATCTTTCCTTTCAAATCAAATAAATTTAAATGTCTAATCTCTCAAATACCTAAAATATAATATGTGTCCCCTCTCTCTTTTTAACATAAAAATCTAAAAGTGTATATTCCCTTAAGTTAGTTTAAAAAAGTCTTAAAGTCACTTTTACATCTAAGAAATTAATATTATATCTAAAATAATAAAACGTAAGATTTAGGATTTCTTAAAACATATCTTGATGAGGAAGTATGGACAATCTATTCTCATATTATTTTTTAAATATCTCATTTAAAATCTCTATTAAAAAAAGAAATAAAAATACATAACACCTTAATTTTATTCAATATTGGTCAGTACATTTGATGACATTATAAGTTCTTTCAACTTATTTTATTTAAATAAGAGATATAATATTTCTACAATGATTGTGAATGTTTATGGATGCAATTTGAAAATATGTAAATAATTTTTATACAAAAGTGTTTTTATAATGGCAATATTAAATAATTCAATTGTCAAATAGTCAATAATAATTGTAAACTTCATTCACACTTAAAAATATCTCCTTTTGAACTCCTATTAAAAAAATTGAGGTATGAAAATGTTGGGATTTGTTCAAAATGGCTTGGAATGAGTCCACACCACTCCTTGATAAGTTATTTTCACATAAGATAATTAGAATCCCACATGTGGTATCCTCAACCTCCATCCTCCTCAATCATCACCACTTAGTTGCTTAAATATGAAATCCTCCATGCCACTTTGTGGCAGATTTTATTAGATCTCTTCAAATACTTAAATTAAGAAAGCAAGTCATAGGATATATACACATAATATATACAAATGGCATTAGCCATGAGATCTACATATATACACAAGATTGCTTACGAGCGATCATTAGATGAAAAAGTTTTGGCTAAAGCAAGGCCCTGATTTGATGAAGAGATAAAGTTAGAGCGATTAGTAGTAGACCACCTGGAATGCATAATTTACAATGTCAATTACTCTCAATAAATAATAACAATGGTTTTCTACTACCAGTGAAACCCAACTACCAAGGGAATTTTATGAAGGCAAATAGATGAAAGTAGCGTATCAGGGAGCACGATGGTCATAATTCCATGAGGTAGTGATTTGAACCTTTTGGTGGTGCGAAGCAATTCCTTGCTCAGAAATAAAGCACTCAACCTTTGAAGCAATAGAGCAACGATGGCAGTGGATAATTCTTAAGATTGTCACAGGTAGAAACTACAATCTGCTACTATGCCACTGGAATATACAAGAAGTATGTTTATATAGATTGAAAACCATAACCAATGAAAACTAAGATATTCACTATAAAAAGCATCATGGCATAAACACTCCAAGCTCACTTAAGAATGTAGAGTTGTGTTGGAAGATTTGATATTTTTAGAGTTAGAAGATTTGATTTTGGAAGATTTGTTTAAATCCTTATTATAATTATATGATGAATTAATTTTTAAAAAGTATTATTAAACTTCCTAAGCTATCATATGACAAAAATTTCATCTCATATCCTCAATCCACTAAGGACAAAGCAATGTGGGGACTAAGAAGTTACTAAAGAATTTCAAACAAACTTTAATGACATTTGCATCGACTTTATGCAATTAAATTACATGTAAGTGTTGTAATAAAGAAGAATCCCTTGTCTTCTCCCCCTTCTAAGCTACACAAAATATGCAATGTAGTTTCTAAGATTATGACTTCCTTACATTAATAAATATCAATCTGCAATGAATTGTTCACCTTTATTTTCCCAACATTGTTATTTAGTTTGGCAGTGTGAAATAAATTTTTAGACAATTGTTGACCTATTCTCACACTAAATAGCCTATCAACTAATAAATAAAGTCAAATTCTTATCCTCCAATGCATAACCAAAGGCATATAATTACCTGCAAAAGATTTTAGTCCTTGAGTGAAGCAGGTGATATTAATTCTCCTGAGGACCGGTCCAACCCAAAACCTTTAAAACCCATATTTTATTAGCAATACAGTTATGAAAAGTTTGAAATAGTATTTAATTGTTTTTAATTTTATAAACTTTCTAGACCATCATAGAATAATGAGTCTTTCAATTCTAAAATTTAATTTCTATCACCAACTAAAAACTTTTTTCTAAACTTTCTACTATCATAGATAGTGTGTCTTTCAATTCTAAAATTTAATTTCTACCCCAACTAAAAACTCTAAGAACTAGTTCTAAACAAATGTGGTAGACCCTAGGAGGACTATGCTAGCTTGATTAAACCAATATAATCTTGTCCACACTATGTCAATTTGAAATTGAATACCTAGAAAACTAAGTTAAATAAGTCTTAATGGATATCACAACATTTAAAAAATAGGGTTAAAAGGATTGAATTACATTTGTTATTCATGGAGTAATAATTGTTTAAGACTTAGGAAAAATGACTAGAAATCTAGGTCATAATCAAACCCTAATAAAGTGAATCTTGAAAAGAATGTAAATTAGATTCATCATCTCCTTTCTTATACATTGGCTTCATCATCATCATAGTGGAGAACCCTAATAGAATGGTTAATATACAAAATTGATTAGCATGTGGGTAATTGTTCTTGAATTGGTTGACTCATAAGCCTAAAGAACTTAGAATAATTAAATAATTGGTAACTCAAATTTGGTTTAATCTTAGACTTATGATGAGAAATGTGAAGTAACTAGAACTAAGTATTGAAACTTGATAGTAGAGTGTTGATTTATCATTTATACCATTGATTCTTATATTGAATGACATTTAGTAGGTTTCATTGTAACTGTAATATCTTGAAATGGTTAAAACAAAGTGATTTAGTGAGAAAGGACTTGAAACCATAAATTTAAATGTGGATGATCAAATTAATATGCTTAAAAGACTTTGTATAGAATAGATTTGTGGTCAAATTTAAAATACTTGAGTTTATATGGAAATTAGGTAGTTGTTATTTTATTCTAACAATTAAATACAAATACATAAAGAGACAAATCCAATGGATTTGTGAAGGTGGAATTGAAATCAAGAATTAAATCCAATGAATTTGGGAAGTGGTTTCCAATTTGAAGTTATCAATATCTTTCAAGTTTTACCATAAATAATTAGATGATTATACAAGAAGAGTAAAGATATTAAAATATTAGTAGCATTGTAACTCATGCCTAGTTTATCATGGCAATTTAAATTAATGGAAACCTAATTAACAATAGATTTACAATCCAAAGGTGGAGATTACTAGGATTTGTTTTAATGATAAAAGGTGTTGCATCATAAGAATTTTGAGATTATAAGCTTAAAATGGAATGTTTAATCAAAGGATAATCTAAACCTAAGCTTGCATATAAACTAAACATTTGTTTAAGTCCCCGCTTCACCATAGTTGGTGGTAGTTGACGAGGAATTGTATAGGGAAATAACACCCTAAAAAGGGCTATGTATCTACTTTAAATTTTATAAATACTAGAACTAAATGTGTTGACCTTGAATTCATTAGCCATGGATATATAGGAAATTTATGGAATCTCAAACATAGGTTTAAGAGAGAGGTGAGTGGAGATTCTAAACTTGAGTAGAAGTTTAAAAGAAAGTAAACAAAAAAGGAATTAAAGACTTGGATTGAATTAATTAACTAAGTTAATGATTGGTATTGAATAAATTTCAAATGGATCACAATCCTATATGGATCTTGTTTACTTCCTTGAGGTTTTAGGCTAAATTTTGAGTTGAGATGGAAATTGACTATTCATTTATTTCTTGAACAACATAAATAAACCAAAACCAACATGGTACATTTAGTTCACACACACCTCATCAAATAGACATCTCAAGAAGAGAAATACATGTCTCTCCATGTATTTATGTTCACACACATATTAGATAGAGATAGAAGGAAGATGAGGAATATCAAGAAATAATCTAGAAAGAATAAGAGAAAAGAGTTACCGAATCATATTTGATGTGTATATCTATGCTTGCAATAAAGGATGTACATTATATGAAGAATATATTCAATATGAATAAATGAGTAGACCTATATTATGGTGTCAATAAATGTGAAAAATTATTGGAATATTATGTTATTGATTATTATCTACCATATTCTTCTAATTTTCTTCTTATTTCATCACCCCAAGGTTAATTTATTTGACATAAGTAGTACAGACCTCAAGCTTGCATTTTATCATCAACATTTAGTTTTATTGCCAAGACCCTAGTTTGTGGTGTGTAAGAATATAACTTATAGAAATGGGAGATTTTGTTTTGTGATAAAGAATACTAATAGAAAGGGGTACTAATGACAAACAACATAGTTAACAAGAAGTGTGGTAGCACTCACTAGGTTCTAGCCTCATGAGATGGGATTAGGCACCTAGGGGGTGATAAATTGAATGGGGGGGTCTTAAAAAGGATCTTGAAAAGATGTGACCACTAAAAGTAGGTCTAGAATGAGCCATTAAGAAATTAAATTGGCCTATGAAATGTACACGGAAGAAGAAAGACAGTTGAATCAAACCCAAGAAAGATAGGAAAGATAATGTAGAAGAAAGGAGAAGGATAGAGAAGCCTCAATTGAGCATGCCAAGGGGGTTGTTTCCATAAATGATGTTATTCTACCAACAAAGGAACATCTAGTTACTACACCACCAAATAACAATGAAACATCTAAATAATTAAATATTTACATAAAAATAGTATAAGAGCATTTAACTACATTAGTAGATATAATAGAAGAATGTGATGAATTTAGGGAATAATTAGAAAAGAGCATAAAAGTAATATTGCTCTACAATATGAATTCCTGACACCAGAGTGTAGAAGTAAGGATGCTCCAATTTGACATTCTAACAAGAAATCCATAATTCAAACTAGATTTATCTAATATTAGGGTCATAATTAATGAGAAGTTTGATGGTTTATTATCCCCAATCTCAAAACTTAAACCTTTGAATTTGAGAAAAGACTACTTAGATAGAGTAGTAAGTAAAAATGTATATTTACAAAAGGAAGAAATGATGAAAATTTTAAAATTTTAGGAAAGAAATTTATAGGAAAAGAGGATATTAGGGAACTTTGCAATGAATTAACCATGGATACAACTAAAAAAAATTGAGAATGAGAGAAAGCCATGTTATTTAATGAAATATCACTAACAAATGATAAATTACCAAAATTTGCATCTCCAAAAATGAAAAGACACATTGAAGAGGTGAACCCCTCAAACCAAGTGCCAAATAATTCAAGAAGAGTTCACAAAGAAGAGATAAGTGTAGAATCCTTAATGAGGCTAGAAAGAGTGAGAGAAAGAAGATCTTGTGTTTAAAAATTTCAAGAAATATTGGGTAGCAAGTAGTTTGAAATTCAACTACTAAGAGATAAAGGAAGAAGAAAGTAACATTATGCTGTCAAAATAACATATCATACAAGAAAGCAATGTTATGCTATTGGTGTGAGTAATCAACATATCAATATCAAGAGCATAGCCACTAGAGCTTGGGTGCACTCCATTCCACTCTATCCAAGAATAAAGAAGGGTTTTAAGTGAAGGTATTGTGTGTTTATCATTTTATCTTCTATGTTATCTACTTTTAATCTTTTCTTGTCTTCATTTTGGTACACCTAGTGGGATGCACGTCCCTTGATCTACCTTGTTTTTACAGGTTTTATGAGCTTTTTGTTGCAAGTTTAGGCTCTTTTTTGATAATTCTTGGGTGTGACCTATCATCGGGATTATCCTAGGGAAAAATAGACCTCACAGTTGAGTCTGGAAGACCCAAAAATCCTAGGATCCATATAAAACAAGTCATATTTGGGAGGTAAATTTTTTTTGAAAATTTTTTATTTTTTTTAGCCTACAGATCCATACTATACGGATCCACATGGTGCAATCTATAGACTGTACATCCATCACAGACATAAAGGCTCACTTTAAAAAATAATTTATGTTAATAAACTCCAGGCATTTAAAATATTTGAAATATTTTGTCTTTTAAACTATTAGGCATGGGAAATTTTTCTATCAAGTTTTATCAACAAATATTAAAGTTTATCTACATGGAAGCCACATGTTCAAATTTTGGCCCCTCAGATCCGGTGGGAATTGTGGGCTTTACCCCATGGGACCACTCACTAGAAGCCTTGATTGCCAGCCCCTTCTAACTTCGGCCCCTAGTCACCTATGTGACCAAGGCCTAGTGCTCCCAATCTCCCACTAGGATCAGAGCCTATTTCCCATATGGCAAGGTCACACCAGTGACCAATCTCCTTCACAGAGCTAGAAACCTCCCTCGCCTTGACCCCCTGGTCATATTGATGACTAGGGTTTAGTGCCCAAAGCAGTAAACTACTAGACCCTAATGCTAACTTCCAACCCTAACCTACCTAACCTAACCACCACTTGTGACCAATGCCTAAACCACTGGATTTGACTGCTAGTGGTCTAGGTCAAAGATCCCCCCATTCAAAGCTCCTAAAATAGTCATTTTTTCATTTTCTCATAACTTGGGAAAATCGTATTGGAATTTTTCAAAATTATAGGCTCAACCAAATTCATAATGGTGTAGACCTCTTTTCTAGAACTAACCTAGATCTTCAGGTGTAATCATTTGAAGTTGATGTTTTCTTACAAACTTTAATCGATTATAACTTTTGCATTTCAAATCATTTTTTTTTTTTTTTTTGGAAATTGCATAGAATTTTGCAAGGAGTTTGATCATATAATCTAATATACTTTATATTATCATCTAACCTATAATTTTATAAATTTAATCATTTTGAGCTAACACACTTATTTTGTAGCCTCACACTTGTCAAATCAAATTTTCTCAAATTGCTAAAAAGTTTGTTGTAGGTTCTCTAGTCAAAGACATATCATTCAAATCATTTGTGTTTTGTTTATTTTGTGAGATTGATTGTGACTTGAGGTGTGTGTATACTCTTCCCTTGTGCTTAGTGTGATCCTGGGAATCAAAAGCACCCTATAGACACTTTCATTTTCACAACACACTTTGATTTCTAAGGGTTAATTAATCTTGTTTGTGTGGATAAAGTGTGTGTGTATACTCTCCCGTCACACCACAAGGTGATCTTGGGGATCAAAAACACCTCTTGGTTCACTTTTCTCACTCAAGGTCTGTTATTGTGTGTATGCTCTCTTCTTTTACTTCATGTGATCTTGGAGAACAAAAACACCTAACATTAACCTTTCCTATTAGGAGTCCTGCTTGTGGATTTCATCACCCCAAGGGATGACCTTAACCATGTGTTCCGACATGGTATATCAAAGGGGGAGAATGAAATTTGTACTTCAATCTAGTCATCATCATGTCTAGCACAACCTTGGGGACCTTGGTGATTTAGGACACAAGGTGAAGAGAACGTCTGAGCCTTTGCTCAGGTCTCATGCTTGTAGATGGACTAGTGTTCACGGATTGGACCCCACATACCTTGTGTATATAGGGGACTCCCTTAGAGGCTTTTTTATCCTAGTTTAAGACCTTTCAGACGTCTTTAGTATGGTCCAAGGGATACGAATTGCCCCTAAAGTTACTCACGATGTATGCCCTTGTGTTGAGATAGAGGCTTCTTGAGGAAGGCATCAAGGCCTCCAAGGAAAGAGATCTCCTATTTATGCATGACACACCCTAGCTATCTAGTCCTAGGAATTGTATTAATGGATTAATTTCCATTAGTGGGCCCACATTAGAACTCAATCCTACTTGAATAATCTAGGGTGTTATTATGTTTGGTGTGTGTGTTCATTTGTCAAAACTTATACACTTCCCTAATCCAAAATCCAAATCCATTGCAAACTTGTGCATTTCCATGTGAAATCTATTATTTGTGAAGTTGCCCAAGGTCAAGCTTCAAGCCATCCCTAATCACCTTCTAAGCATTCATTTTTTTTCCAAATCTAATCCAATCCACTTCTTCCTAATCCTCCCAATCCAATCCAACTTCTATTAGAAACAGAAGGTGAACAACTATAAAATGGAAATCTGATTTCAACTATAAATCTAATTATTCAATTTATACCAATGGAAATAACATGAAAGAGGAAAACAATCAGCCACACATGCAAACAATAGAACAAAAGAGCCAACACATAACACTGTGATTACATGGAGAAACCCTTTTGGGAAAAAACTCCCCATAGAAGAGAGGACAAGCATGTATCATCTTTGAAATATATTACAATACATCAACTCCCAATCTCCTCAAATATCTTCAATCTAGCAACACTTGTGAACAAAACAAAACTCATACAAACTTTACTTCCAAGCACCAAATATATAGAAAATGAGTACCCACTAAATGTGGCATTCAAAATGGTCAAAATCCAATGCCCTATCTTGGGATTCCTTCCTGCACACCCAAAATAGCCTCTTACAAATTCTCTTACAAGGTGTGTGCAAAAAGATGGGGCACCAACAAGTGGCCAAAACCACTTTTTGGTCCAAACAAGCCATAACAAGAGCGCGTTATAATGCTCTCGCGTTATAGTTTGGTAATTACTGATCCTAGGCTTCATAACTACTAAGTCATAACATGAGCATGTTATAACATGTTCATGTTTTAATGTAGTTCAAATGGGAATCCTTGAACTTCCTTCACTCTAGGAAGAGACTAGGGGTATATACATAAATAAACATTTAAGTATATATTGGTATTTACCTTTCTTATACTTTAAGTTATATTTTATGTATATACTACTAAGATGTTTGAGAGTGCTTTTAGATCCATATGAATTAAGTTGTAGATACTAGAATTTGGAGGATCCCTCAAATTTCAGACAATCAAATTTTTAGGGTTTCAAGGTTTTAGACTTAGCCAAATTCAGGGGTTCAGTGCTGGAACATGCATCAGGGTAAATATATAGGGACCCCTTATGTATCTCTCTATCTCTCCCTCTATCTGTTTATCTATCTATCCTCCCTCTCCCTCCCTCCCTCCCTCTCCAAGTCTCTCTCTCTCTCTCTCTCCCCTACCTTTTTGTATGTCTTCCTCTCTCTAAATCTATATCGCTCTCTTTGTCTTTCCCTATCTCTAGTGCTATCTCTCTATCTCTATGTCCCCCTCTCTCTATATATTTCCATCTCTATCTCTCTTGTCTCTTTATCTCTCCCTCTCCCTCTCCCCATCTCTATCTCTCTATCCTCTCTCTATCTCTATCTCTCCCCCTCTCTCTCTCTAACTCTATCTTTATATTACCCCTCCCGCTATACATCTCTCCGCCTTGTTATGGAGTAAAATGTGTACACTAGCATTTTACACCTAGTTTAGAACCTAGTTGGACCTAAAATGTTTACCTTTGTTAATTAGGACCTATTTTAACACCTTTTTGAACATTAATCGATAAAATCTCAATCCCAATGAATAAACCTGATAGAATAAACTTAGGACTGGCCTAACCCCACAACATTTGACACTCCTTAGAATTTGTGGGGCTAAAGGACCAGGGTGCCCGAGCACCCTGGTCCCAGATGGGATCTTTGACCGCTCTTTTGTGGTGTCAGCTTAGAACACCTCCCTAGTTTGTACATGTTAGCCCCACTTTTTTTATTCATCATTTGTGAACAAGAATGCATATATAAAGGAGTTTTATAATTCATTTTACACTAAGATGACTAATTCAAGATTAGAGTTTGTTCACATGTTTGATCTTCTATGCTAATGTACTCTTCGTGCTTGGAATTTCTATCTACTTATGGATGTTATGAAGTTTGTTTGTAGGTCTTGAAGGAAGTTTCAAGCCTTCTCCATCAATCTCTTGGTTGGTGCATGATCTTGAGCATCTACTCCAACTAAGGTTTTACATCTTGTGGTAATCTTCATATCATATATTGATTGGTCTTTCCTCTGCCCTCCTAGGGCACACACTCTTGGATCTAATCATCATTATAGATGAGGTAGAAATTGTTGGCAAGATACATTGTGTGGCATCATAAGTGTTGTCATTGATGGCAACAAAGTCTATCCCACACATCTGCAGTACGTAATATGCCTTCACCAAAAGTCAGATTGAAGAATGTTTTGATCCGGTGAACAAGAACAGAGTATGTAACAAGGTCTGATAATCAGGTCCGGATCTCTCAGATGGTGTAACTCAATAAGTTGTAGATTTGGGAAAGTCAAGAGGGGTATCATGACTACTATACTCCAGAGATTTAGCCTCCGGTGATAAATCAAAGAAAAGATATGAGCATCTAAGTGTTGGGTTCTAGTCAGGTAGAGCAGACAAAGGAAGAACTGACCGACAGAATATCAGACTTCAATCCAAATGAGTAAAAGGTGTTGATCAAGCAATATGTGGGATTATACATTGTTGGCTGACATGATTAATGACTTCTAGGCCTATGTTTTTGATACACATCACAAATCAAGCATGGCTTCATCCGACAGATCAGTAACTTGCAAATATCTTGAGTGTTCTTATTGTTGACTAGAAAGTTGATAAAATCTTTGATGCAGATATATATACCAGATGGATTCCAGTATGTAAGGGTGTGTTGAAAACAAGTAATGAAATAAAGTGTGAAGAAAAGTAGGGATAAGTGGGAAAGCTACAATTCAAGTCTGGTATGTGACAGAGCAACAACATTAAATAGAGGAAGAATGAAGTGCATCAAATTAGTGTATTGTGCCTAACCAGAACTGAACTCTTGCATTTGTAGATGCTTCTCATCAGTTCAAACACTTGATTATCTTCTGTAGGTTCTATAGACAGTGAGGCTCTTGTAGGCAGTGTTCCTCTTATGAGCAGTGTACTCAGGAAGTGAGCCCTAATTGGCAAGTGCCATTTTATACTTCTTCATTCTTTTAATAGAGAATACAATCTTGGGTTTGTCACCCCATGGTTTTTCCCTTAACAGGGTTTCCATGTAAAAATCCTTGTGTTATGTGTGTTGATTTTATTTCTGTTCTTATGATTACATATGCTTTCATGTTTTGATGCAACACTGATTATTAAGATACAAAAAGAAAAGAAAGTTAAGGAAATTTTGAGATAATTGATTCACCCCCCTCTCAGTTATCTACCTTGTTTCCAACAATTGGTATCAGAGCCAAGTTCCTTTGAACAAAGCCTAACAGCTTGAGGAAGATCTGGGAATCTCAATGGATGTATATGGTATGAAGGAACAACTTCAGTCTTCCCTAGATGATCTTGAACAATCCCACTCGGAAGTCAATAATCCGAGAGAAAGACTCAAACAAGATGATGATTTCATAAATGAGCTAAAAGAAAAACTTAGTATCTCTGTGAAAAAGAGAAAGGAACTACTTCAAAAATTAGCCAATCAGAGTGAAGCCAATGATACTAATGAAGATTTGGATGAGAAAAATAAGCTATGTGGGAAGCTGCCAAAAAAAGTCATTATGGTAAGGCATGAAATGGAATCAAGGGTTATGAGGTTCACTCAAGAAATTAAAGAAAAAAGAAAGATTGAAGATAATCTAAAACAATCCCTTAAGGAGAAAACAGAGGACCACCACAAAATAGATAGAATAATTATTCATCTTGAATCTGATCTTGAAGAAGCTAGAGACAATGAAGAATAACTTGAGAATTAGATAGACACTCCTAAACAAGATTTTCAAACAACAAATGAATACAAAGAGAAATTCAAGATAAGCTCAGCCCAACTTGAAGTTCTTCTTGAAAGCCAAAAGAGGGCAGATGATAAGCGTGGCTTGGGATATGAGATAGGTGAAAGCTTCAAATCTGGTCAAAAGAACTTTGGATCAGGTAATCAAAGAAACAGGCCTAGAAGACCTCCGGTAAGGCAACCAAATGCTCAAAGATATCCATCCTTCAATGGATACTACTTCAATTGTAACAATTTCGGTCATAAAGCAACTCAGTGCAGGAGGAGAATGAATTAGAATAATCCATCCTTCTCTGGACAATGTTTCAACTACAAAACATATGGTCACAAATCTCATGAATGCAGAAATATGCAAATAAACAATTCATTCAATGGTAGATGCTTTGCATGCAATAGAATGGGACATATGGCTAATAAATGCAAATCAAGAGGATATCAATCAAATAAGCAAAGAAATGTTGTCTGTTACAATTACAATAGATCCAGTCATATTGCCAAATTCTATAGAAGTAGAAATCAGGATAGAAAAGGTTCAGTGCAACATAATAAAAAACAAGATAAGGGCAAAGGTAAAGTGAATGCGGATGAAGTTCAAAAGGAGATGAGAAAGATTTGGGTAAAGAAGAGTACAAAAAATATTGGGTATGGATCTGCACCGAAATCTGGTGCTGATATTCCTTCTAGAAACTAAAAAGGTGATCTCTAGCTCAAGGGGAGTCATAGAGAAAAACAAATTCCCCCTGCCAGTCAACTAGTGCCTAAATTCAGCACATGGAAAGCTGCGGATTAAGGGTTCTCAGAAAAACATCTAAATAACCTTTAGTAAAAATATGAAAGATCTGCATGGATTTTTGCAATATTTTAACCACTCAAGTTAATCCAGTTCCGATAGCTATCTGATAAAGCAGGATTTTCACAGACAGATCCGGTATGATTCAGAACTGAAATACTCTGATCTGTAGAATCATGGCATGATTAAAGAAAAGGAGACTCAATCACTAGAAAGAGACACTGCAGAGGCAGTGAAGAACTTCCTAAATAGAGAAATGATGGAGATAGATGAGCCTAAGCTATTTCAAGGGCCACTAAATTTTGACTCTCTCTGGTTCAAACAATGAAAATAGCATCTTTTTCTCAAGCCAAAGCAAAAGAAAAACTCCTGAAATCTCACATGGAAGACTGTGAACTATTGGAGATTACATCTGGGATGCTAGAAAAGATCATGCCATCCTTCCAAAAGGATCCTTTAGCCTCACCATCCGGTAACCTGAAAACTCTGGTAAATTCTGTTAGCACTCATCTGGTAAAAAGGAGTTTTTAGGAAAAAGATTCACTAAAGTGCAAGGACTGATTGCTAATGATAGGAGGACCCTAGACATTGGAATAAAGAGCCTTGAAAATGCTCTTAAAGATGGTGGGGAAATATACAAATTTTGTCTATCTTGGCCCAAAGTGACAGAGGACATTGAAAAGAAAGTGAAAGAACAAGAAGGTAAATTGTCAAGTTTATCTCAGAATTTTGATCCCCTTACTACCTCTTTAATGAATCAAGAATGCTAGGCTATTGTCATCATAAATGAAATAAAGAGGCTGGACAAAGAAAAGAAGAACATAATAAACAGAATGGGTGAACTTAGAGGGATATTTATCCCTAAGTTAGAGGCAATGCATGAGGCCTTGACAGATGCTCAGACCACAACCCGAACCAGTGATTTGGCAAATTTAAGAAGGGCAGAAGCATATGCATTTTTGTTGAGTGGTCACATCTCCATTCTGGATAGGATGAAGCAGAGCTGGGCCACAGAGTTTATATAGTTAAAGGCCACTTTTTTAGATAATTAAGTATATGTAAGTATAACATATATATATATATACTTATGCGGCCATGTAGAGGATAATTTTTGCAAAATTTTGGTATGTGGATTCCACTCTTTGCCATTGATGTCAAAGGGGGAGTGAGAAGTAGTGAAAAATGTGGAATCCATCTGGGGGAGCTCTAGTAAAATAGTACAAAAGATAGAGCATCAGCCAAGGGGGAGTTACTGTGACACTTAGCTATTTTTCACTAAGTGTTGCCATCAATGCCAAAGGGGGAGATTGTTGGCAAGAGACATTGTAACTCACACATCCACAATATATAATATGCCTTCACCAGAAGTCAGATTGAAGAATGTTTTGATCTGGTGAACAAGAACAGAGTATGTAACAAAGTCTGACAATCAGGTCCGGATCTCTCAGATGGTGTAACTCAGTAAGTTGCAGATCTGGGAAAGTCAAGAGGTGTATCATGACTATTGTACTCTAGAGATTTAGCCTCCAGTGATAAATCAAAGAAAAGATATGAGCATCTGAGTGTTGGGTTCCAGTCAGGCAGAGCAAACAAAGGAAGAACTGACGAGCAAAATATCAGACTTCAATCCGGATGAGTAAAAGGTGTTGATCAAGCAATATGTGGGATTATGCATTGTTGGTTGACATGATTAATGACTTCTATGCCTATGTTTTTGATACGCATCACAAATCAAGCATAGATTTAGCTAACAGATCAATAACTTGCAAATATCTTGAGTGTTCTTGTTGCCGACTAGAAAGTTGATGAAATCCTTGATGCGGATATATATACCAGATGGATTCTAGTATGTAAGGGTGTGTTGAAAATAAGTAATGAAATAAAGTGCAAAGAAAAGTAGGGATAAGTGGGAAAGTTGCAATTCAAGTCCAGTATGTGACAGAGCAACAATATTAAACAGAGGAAGAATGAAGTGCATCAAATCAGTGTATTGTGCCTAACCAGAACTGAACTCTTGCATTTGTAGATGCTTCTCATCAGTTCAAACACTTGATTATCTTATGTAAGTTTTGTAGACAGTGAGTCTCTTGTAGGCAGTGTACCTCTTGTGAGCAGTGTACTCAGGCAATGAGCCCTAATTGGCAAGTGTCATTTTGTACTTCTTCATTCTTTTAACATAGAATACAATCTTGGGTTAGTCACCCCGTGGTTTTTCCATTAACAGGGTTTTGACGTAAAAATCCTTGTGTTATGTGTGTTGATTTTATTTTTGTTCTTATGATTACATATGCTTTCATGTTTTAATGCAACACTAATTATTAAGATACAAAAAGAAAAGAAAGTTAAGGAAATTTTGAGATAACTGATTCACCCCCCCTCTCAGTTATCTACCTTGTTTCCAACAGAAACACCAACATAGGGTTTGACTAAGGTAGGGCCTTATACACAACACAAACATTTCCTCCTTTCTTAGGTGCAAGTTGAAGATACAGGTTTTCAAAGACAAGATCCAGGAATAAGAAAGGGTTTGTAGTTACAGGTCTGGTGAAACTTAGATATTCTACTAAACCCTAATTAGGGTCTAGGGTGCCTAAGCACCCTAGTCTTTGGTGCCTCTGAATCTGGATCCAGGTTTTTGATCTACTTCTTGATCTCTACTTAACTTTTGGATTTTTGATATTTATTTCTCACAGTTAGTTTTTAGCAAATCTTTGTCATTTAAGATTTAATCATTTACCCTAAGTTTGCTTGCTATATCTTGATTAAATTTAGTTGATGCTCCCTATACAATAAAAGAATAGAACCCCTATAGTTTGGCTCTCCTCCATGGGTAGTAGCCAAGCTTGGTTTGTGTTCTAATGTTTAGTAGAAGAGGGTTTTAACCTAGTTTAATCCTTAGGATAGATCTCCATTTTCCACAAAACATTTTGGTGAACTTGGATTGTCTTGCACTATTGTGCATCATTCTTCTTCTAGATCTGAGTTGTTTGCTTCCCTAGATCTAATTGGAATTAATTTCATTAAACATTTCGCATATATACAAAGTTAATTGTTGCATAGCTTCAAAACTAGGGTTTGAAAAAACCTTGCATTTCTAAAAATCTAGCTAGTTTTAAACCTAGCGTTTATAGATTTGTGAGTTGTTTCAAATCTTGTTGCATTGTTAGCTTGTTCCAAACATTTGTATTTTTTGTACCTTATCATTCTTTGTGTTTAAAACATTTTTTCATCCTTACATTTAAAATCTGGAAAATAAACACTTCATTCTAGATTTGGAAAAAAACATATTTGTCACTTTGTTTGCATTTTGTAAGGTTAGATCATCATAACATAAATTGAATCTTCTAATTTTTGCATCATATCTGATTAGTACTATAGTAATTAATCATTTCATAGTGTTACATTGAGCATTTGAATATTTTCATTGATAGGTTTTGTTAAAAAAGTTGCATTCTTGTGAAAACCTAGTTAATGTTGAAATCTAGGGTTTGTGATTGACATTTAGTTTCAGATTTTTCTGTTGTCATTTACATTTCAAATATGATTTTACTTTGCTCTACAAAATTACAAATGTCATCTTGCATTGAAGTTTGAAACTAGGAACAATTTTGTATCTTGAAAAAAGCATTGAAATTAGTGATTGATTTGAGCATTTGCATCATTGATATCTAAGTGGATTTGAATAGAGTGGAATTTGATCAAGGATTAATTAGGTGTATTATGTTCATTTACATTTGAACACAACATTTCTTCAGTTAAACAAAAAATCAAACCCTTCTTTTGCTACATCATTCATTTCTTCTATTTGTGCATCTTGTGTGTTACTAAAGCTTGTAGATGCTTTATGAGCTTTGTGACTCAGTGCCCTATTTCCAACACTCTTGTGCAAAGAATTATTTGAATTATGGGTTCTAATTCTTTGGATAGAAATGATAACAATACATTGGAACCCCAATTCCCTAGTCTTATAACACAAGAAATTCAATCACTTATTCCTAATATCCCTACTTCACATCTTCCTAAAGCATCAACTTATCATGAATCCATCAACATTGATGACCTTGTGGCTCATGTTCCTAAAGCTCAAATTTAGAGATTAGACACTGAGTTGGCTAATTTCTAGCAATTTGTAAGCTCATAACATATAGTTGAGGAGGCCATCCCTGTTGTTGAGATTCTAAGAAGTCTTTTTCTTGAAGGTTAAGAAGGATTAGAAGTCTTGCATGGCCTTGTTCATATAGTACATAACAACATTCTATATGCATCTACTTGCACTGAAATTGTCACTAATGTCACTTATTCTAAACAAATAGGGACTCAAATGTCAGCACCCATATTGACATCCCCTATTCCTACATACACTTCTACTATTCTCACCACTGCTTTATAGCCAAGTAATAGTGCTACCACATGTGTTGGGTTATCCACTAGGAATCATGTTCATCTTTATAGTATCGTTCCATATAATTACATAAAATCCACACCTAATGTTACTCCACCTATATCTAAACCTCCTATCACTTTCCAAAAGGCTACTCATACATTGTTAGCTAGTCCTTCCAATTCATTCCAATCTCTACTTGATTCATCTTCTGACCCTGTCATAAACCAATTGTTGAGAAATATGATCTCCATCTAGCAAAAACTAGCTAGCATAAGCAATAGTCCACCTAAACCTAATATTACAACACATTATATCCATAACCCTTTGTCCTATTCAATCCTAAGAGCTCAAATGCCTGAGAAGTTTGAAACGCCTCACTTTGAGAAATATAATGGGAAGGGAGATCCTAACAACCATGTGGTGGCATTTACAATGATGTGTAGTGATTTCTTCTTCGAAGATGCAATATTGGAAAAACTCTTTCTTATGTCACTCAAAGACATAGCCTTGGATTGGTTTTTCTCTTTACCTCCTAATTCTATCACTTCTTTTTCATAATTAGTCAATAAATTCCTTGAGCACTTTCAAGCAAACATTGGACCTCAAGTCTTTTTGACAGACTTGGTTGATTGCAAACAAGGAATAAAAGAAAAAATAACAGATTAAATATGGGTTGTTATCAAGACCTCTTTTCACAAGTCCAATATTCTACTTCGGATGCTGATGTACAAAGAATTTTTATTCAAAACTTAAAACCTCACATCCGTGATAAGATATTGTTGATGCACAATGATTCTTTCACTCATCTTTGCATGAATTTCCATGATTTCCAACTTTTGGTTAGTCAATATGAGCATAATCCATCATCAGCTCCAGTTGGTCAATCAGAAGCCTCTCACAATTATTCATTCAAAATACACAACAATTTTTTTATCAAATCAATGCAATTTCAGCTAGTAGCATAAGAAAGCATGTGGCAGCAACATCATCTCCTGCTCCCACCTTGTATAAATTGAAACCAAAAATAAGACATTTCACACCATTATCAGAGTCTCTCTACTCTATAAAGACAACTTTTGAACAACAATCTCATCAAGCTTTCACCCATGTTAGACCTCTCTATCCAAGTAAGATGCAATCATCTTCCTTTGATTCGAAGGACTTTTGTCAATTTCACCACTCTATTGGTCATGACACTAAAAGATGTATGCATCTTAAACATGAAGTTCAAGACCTCATTGATTCCAATGTCATCCAGGTTGCTAGTATGAATGACAAAGGGAATAAATCAGTGGCTTCTCATAATCAAAATCTTCAAATATATATAGATCCTTTACCTCATCATGAATCTAATGGTGTAACTCTATCTCAAGAACAAGACTATGAAGGTGATATTTGCATGGTGGATGCTCACCCTCATAAAGAGTGAGTAGAATCAAAACTAGCTATATCTTTTACTCCACATGATACTACCATTGAAGCTCCTCATGAACCTCTTTACATTACAATTTGAATCAATGATAAACCTATAAGAGGTTCTATGATAGATCCTATATGCATGGTAAATGTAGTAACTGAAGAGTTTCTCTACATGCATGGTTTATACTGCGATCACTACGATGTATTAGAAATTATGATTAGAGCACATGAAGGGACTATCATTCCAACTCTTGGTGCCTTGACCCTCGATGTCAAGGTTGGGCCAAGAACCTTGGATGTTAATTTTATCATCATTCCTACATCAGACCTATTTCATGTGAAGTTGGGCCACCCGTGGCTCCGCTCCATGAAGGTAGTTCCCTCTATGGTTCATAAGTGCTTAAATTCTCTATTTGAGGGATGTGTGCACACTGTACATCACATTTGGTACTTTCTTGTCACTCAACATGGACATTATTTTACACTTGACTACATTTGGCCACAACTAGTTGGAGCCACTCGAGCTAGAGAGGATTTATTCTTCTTGTCATATCAAAAGTTTAAAGCAAAGAAAATAGAAAAGTTGTCGCTTAGTAACATACCTCCTTGTGATGTCTGTAAACCTCCTTGATCTTTTGATATGCATTTTGGATTGGTATCCAAACAAAAACGGATATTTTTAACATGCCTATGAAAGTAAAAGTTGGCCAATTCGTGAATTTGGCTAAGGAAAGACGCGATTTTTTTTCCATTGCCACTGTTTGGCCCGCGATGATCATGCACATACCCACATACACAATATCAAAACTTTTAAGCATGATACATTATCTATCCTGTAATCATAATTCATTATCATATATAATGTAAAAACTCATATACATAATGTCATGAAAATAACATATAGTATACATATAAAGCATTATAGGCATGTACAAACAAATCCATATAGACATATATACAATGATATACATCAGAAGAATAGTCTAAAAGTATGTTTACAAATCACCATATAGGCATACAACAAAATGTCTCAAAATCAATTATGATATGGAGTTCTATGAAATAATCGACAACCCTTGCTTAGCCATGAAGAAGGAGAATCAGTCAACGACTCATCCTCTCTCATCCGCCAACTAGACCTCTTGAATAGAGATTTTTGAAGCTTCACCTATTAATACAATCAAACAATACCCACATTAATATAGAAAACATGAAATTATATACAACATGAAATAAGTAATCAATCACTTACCGCAAGATGGTGATCCCTCTCGATCATTTGTTGTCTCTCTTCATCTGTAGTTGCATGGGTTAGAGTTCTAACCTCTTGTGAGAAGCATGAAGAAGTAAAATTAGTAAACATGAATATTATTTATGTACATTAAATGACGTGAGATAAAAGAAGAAACACATAATGACATCTACATGTTGTTGGCTCTTACCTTAGTCAAAGGATTTGCAGATGAAACAGTTGCAGTAATGCCCATCTCCATTGATTGATGAATATGAGGAGGGGTCTCAAGCGCTGTCATCAACTAAAAATAGAGTTCTAGGTTATTTGACCAAAATCTACAAAACATTATCTAAATGCATAATGATTAGAAATGGTAAAATTTACCTCAGTGAAACTCCCTCTATATCTGGCCCAACTAACTCCTCCTGGGGGTGAAGCTCTGACATCCACTTGTTCATCATCAAATCATCACTAAATAAGATTACCATTGATATATGACAAAAAGTTTACATGTACTATATTTACTAACTTGTTATTTAAATTGTGTACTTGTCGACTTGACCTCCTCTCGTAACCTTGTAGTAGATGATTGACGGATGTAGGATGAGTACTTTGACCCTAGAATTTCATAATGCATACAATTACCTACATTAATTGTGACTTATAATATCTATTAATATATTTAATTAGAGATTTAAAATGCAAATATAATAAATTGCAAAACCTTCTAAAAATTTACATGTGAATCAATACCAAATGTACTATGCATCAAGTCATCTATCAATACAATATCATCCAATATGGATGTGTCATGCACTTTCTCCTATCCTTGTGTGGCCTCCTACCCCTATGTGGACTCTTGCCCCAGTGTGGCCTCTTGCCATTGTGTGGTATATTCCTGAAAGTGTGGAGCATCCTCTCCAATGCCTATATCATGAGCATCCTCTAATCCATAATCACATAATACTCCAAATGATCAGCAAAGATGTGGGAATTAGCAATGTCTTCTACTCTCACCCTTACCAGCCTAGGAAAGAGTGTTGCTATGTTGTTCTAAAGACTGAGTGCGGGAGCTCATAGACTGTAGTGTCTCCACCTCAACACTCTCCATCAAAGACGAAGGGAGTGAGATATGTTGTGGCCTCCCTAGGGGTCTAGCAAACTGGTTTTGATCATGTTGTGCCCCTGCTCTATCATGTGCAAAGCCCTGCCTCTATCTTGGAAATCTTGTATGTCAAAGTAGTATGGAATCTTGTTGAGGACAAACTCGCAATAGAGTTTCCTCAAAAAATATTGTGGGACCTCAAGGTTGTTATATGGTAGCTCATCAAACACTATCCACCACCTATCCTAGAAGTTTTTGGATATTCCTTTGTGCACACACCAGCGAATGGGGAATCTTTTACAACTATCATGTAATGGTTGATTTATTCTAGGATTGACAAAAAGTGCACATAGATCAGATTTCAAAATTTTTAGGTCTTTAACTTGTCTATATGATAGTTTATCTGCATAGAATCGTTAACAACTCTCCCTATAGTCTTCCCATAGCTTGAATTGGTTTGTGATTGTATCAATGTGGAAAATAATGGACTCTAAGGAAGTGGTAAGGGATATATGATGATCATTGCTTCCATTTGGCTATTTTTATGTTGAACTAAGTTTTCAAGTTATTTTTTATTATTTTCAATTTCCCCTAAATAATTTTATTGTGTCACAAGGGTGGCGAGGAAATCAAGGTAGAGTTTGAGTAGGCTTTTGAGCCTCCTATTCAATTGGATTCTCATCTATTAGATTAAGCCTTTTGGGTGATTCATTGCCTAGAAATTTTAAAATAGAAATACAATAAAAAAATGAAAAACAAATTCAATTCATTTTTAAATTTACAAAAAAGATTCAAACCCTACCTTCTTGAGTTTGTCGACTTTGTTGAGCTCATGCACGATGGGAACGATGAGGTGGCATTGTGTTTCAGTGTGCTTTCTTCTTCAAATAGATCCAAACACGATCACCCAATAACCCTAGGTGCATTTTGGCTCTCAAACTAAGTCAGGTGAAAAATATGAGACTTGGCTATGCTTTTTTTTTATATTAAGCAGTAAAACACGTGATCGTTCTCTAGGAGTAAAAAGTGGTTTGGCCACTTTTTGTTCCTCTATCTTTTTGCACTTATCCGCATGATTGTAGACCATTTACTAATATCATTCAATGAAACGAAAGCAAATGCACAACATCAATACGTAAGATCTAAAAGAAGACTCAACAGATAAAGAATAAGCATAGAATGTCACTCTTCTTCAGTAATGAATTAAGAATGGATTACAAAAGGAAAAAGTGCACAATTACAAAACATTTGATTGGCTTTGAAAAACATGTACAAAGGCTAGAGTGTCTATCAACTCTTCTCCCAGGATCTTGAATTGGCTCAATGAATAAACATTTCCCAACCCTGAACACATATTCTTCACATGTATATAGCAATTTAGATTTCAAAACATGCCTTAGGAAGGAAACATCTACCCCATCTACCTCTACATCCACAACATTAAATTGCAACATCTCTATCATTTCCCTCTGCCTCATATCTAAATTAGCTTTAATGATACAATAGGAGCAGGACTAAGGCATTCAAGACTCACCAATCAACCATGTATGAGGCTTAACCATGACACAATGTACCACCAATCTGCAGTGTGTCACCTCAAGGGTGCTTTGTGCTTCCTCATAAGCCTTGAAGACTTGTTGACTCAATTGTCTTAATTATTGGTGCATGTTTTCCTTTTGTTGTTTTGAAAGGTCCTTCATAAATCACGAATCATCAGATCTCTTAGGCCCATGATCAATGGTTCGAAAAACCCCTCATAGCCTCTACTAATCTAGTAGGGCCCACCACCACATGATAGCACAACACTATGCCTTGGATGAGTTAAGCCTACTTTGTTGAAATGGTGTGTAGACACACCAAGTGTCTCCCCTCTGATTGTCTTTTTGGTTCCTTGTCGGCTCCTCCCTTCATAAGAATCTGGGCCCATCGTCTAATGAATTATGACACTTGTCTTACAGGCACACCAAGGAGACTATGTCAGACCTGCCATCTTTCAGAGGTGTGAGGCCTCACCACGTGGTCATCAGTGAGTCATGCCATTGTGTTTGCCTTTGTTTGTCGTAGGCCCACCCTATGATGACTCAGATGTTCCCACTGATAGCACAATGTTTCTAAGGTGTCATACCTGGCAAGATCTCAGAGGTGCACAGTGTTCCCACGTGTTTTTTCTTTTGTAGCCTCCTTTACTTGCATAGTCTTTAAGGAAGTCAACCCCACCGATTGATGAATCATTTAAGCTAGCCAATGGCGCATTGCATAGTTGTTTCAGAACTGACATAAACTAGAAGTTGTGAAATCTTGACACCTGGCATCATTGTTATCTTAGAAGCAAATGGGCATGCTACAATCTAATTTGGATGTACTAGCCAATGGTGCATTAAGGAGCCTGGGCTAGAACTGACAACATCAAGACATTATGAAATCATGACATGTGGCACCCGAAGCAAAGAGAAATGTTTCTATGGGAAGATGACTCTTCAAAATTTGATAGCAGGTTGATTAATGAATCGAAGCCCGAAATATAAACAGAGGTCATGGTAGAAGGAGATTTAGACTATTGTTGTCTGAAACAAAATTGAAGACACATGCCGATCGACCAGGAAATAAAAATGGAGTGTGTAAAAACACACTACCATACTAATTGGCACACATAGCTTGTTCTTGTGTTATGGGCATAGTGTACTAGAATACATACTCCTGTTGGGTTTACACCTTATTCTTTAGTCTATGGTATAGAGGCCATAATGCCTCTTGAGCTTGAGATTCTTGTTGTGTTTTATCATTGATGTCAAAGGGTTTAGTCTGATTGTGATGATGTTCACATGGATTGGCTTTGTCTTGCTTCATGGTTTCATTGGATTGTGATGATGTTCGCATGGAAGCTCACATGCATTATGACATGATGTTCATGTTGGATGTGACATGGTTCAGGAGGTTTCATATTCTCACATGCAGTATGACATGATGTTTGGTTTCATATCAAGTTATGAAGATCAGGTTGTTGGATCCAGAATTTACTTCATGAGATGATGATCAGGATGATGGTGTTGAGAAGTTTATGCCATGCTACTATACTTCATGATTTTTTCATCATAGGGAATTCAAGTTCTTACAGTATGTACTTCATAATGATGTTGGGTTAAACACATCATCAAGCTTCATGACTCAAAGGTTATATCGGTTAAGTTTGATGCAGCTTCAGCTTCATACTGGACTGATTTGGTATGATCATGATCAAGTGAAGACAAGAATAGATTGGTCATATGAGTTGGCTTTGATTGATATTAACTAGGTGATTGTTGATCAAATGAGCCTCTTCCTTTATCAAGGGATTACTCTTGTAGAGTCAACATATTTTCTTATTTGTAGATATCTCTGTGTCTCAGACAGCCTTGCTAGTGGTGTGTTTCTCCATAGCCAAATTTGCATCTAAGTATGTGTTAGGGTTTTGTCAAATATCAAATATATGGATGACTTTAGGATCTTAAAAACCCTAAGCAAGTCATGTTCCCAAAATGTATGCACTTTTCTTATAAATTGAAGCTGACCTTTTATACTGGGTTATTATCACGTACGATGACCTCTTAAAGGGTCTTTAAGACATTAAGTTGACCGGTCCCTCCTCTTGTTAACCAGCTTGACAAGTTCTATGGGCACTCAAATCATGATCAAAGGCCATGATTAAAAGTCATAAGGACGTGAGAGGAAAATCTAAAGGCTCAAATTTAATATAATTCAAACAACAACGGTCATTCTCCCTGATTAAACTTTGACGGGCAGTTTTTCAAAGACTACTTTTCAACTTCCTTGTTCAGTATACAACTGACTGAGAGGGCTAGGAGAATATATAAAAGCCATCCAGTGATGCATTTTGGGGATTGGATGAGTGTTTTGGTTCTGTTAGATGGATATCTACACCATGATATAGAAAATGCATAGAGTTTTGATTATATTTATGGATGTGGTTCAAAAAGTATATAAATACTAATATATGTGGAGGATGATTAGACATAGAATTGCAGGTCACTGAGATTCTTTCATACCATGATCTATACACAAATAGGAGGGTGAAATCGGTAAGAAAATGTAGACTATTTTATGTATATCCTTGGATGATGAAGATTGGTGATTTGGGTGGAGAAGAGACAGATCTATCTATCCATATGAAGTTTGTCAATTTTGAGTCATAAAGAAAAACATGAAATATAGTTTTGATTCAGCATCTGCATTTCAGGTGTTGGTAAGTACATTGGCAATATCCTCTGACATTAATTTTGATGAAATGTTATATGTTCAATTCTGGTTTTAACACTGAAGTAGTTTCACAGTTTTTAATAGACTGTATTTGAGGTTTTTGAACTTTGCATAGAAGATGAAATGAATGTGAGGTTTGAATCTATGTCTTATTGAGAAATGGTAGCAGACTATGTTGGTTGCAGTAGGATAAGTATGAGTGAACATTGTAGAGATAAACTACTTGACCTATGTGGATTATAGTCAGCATGATTTGTATAGAAACAGAGAGTAACCCTCTGAACTTTATTAGTTTCTTTTGAACAATTGTATTATGCCAGTGAGGCACACCTTTCCAATGAGGCACTTGTATTATCCAGTGAGGCACCTGATTGCCAGTGAGGCACAAAAAGTTTAACTAGTGAGGTTCTCTTACCAATGAGGCATTTTGTGTAGCCAGTGAGGCATGTTTATGATTATGCCAGTGAGGCATTTTTCGAGTGGTTTTTCATCCCTATGAGGGATTTCCACTCATGAAAAACATATGTTATGGTTCATGTTGTCTATCTTTATGTGTGTGCCCTAATGTTTTGTCTTTGAAATCTTGATCATAGTGTTTATAATCATTCTTGTGCATATGTATTTAATAAATATTTGAAGTCTCTCTCATTCTCTATCTTTGAGTCAAAAGGTGCAAAAGGTTATAAAATTTTATAGACCACTGATTCACCCCCCCCCCCCGCTCAGTGGTCCTGTACTCCAACAAGTGGTATCAGAGCCTAGGTTCCCTATAGAAGTCTAACAGGCTTGGGTAGGTCCTGATAGTGGAGTACCATGGGAAAGTGTAGAAGAAATAGAGAAAATAAAGATGTCAAGCAAAAGTTTGTTAAGCAAACCCTAGTCAAGTCATGTGATGAGTTGTTGCATGAGTCATCCCTGAAAATAGATACAAAGTGTGATAAAAAGAATGATTTTACTGTTGAGATTGATGACACAGAAGGAGACCTCTTTGTGGATGAAGATGGATAGGAGTTTGATGAAGATGATTCTAAAGTTGATTTAGAAGGTGAACTTTTGTGTGCCTTAGATCAGATCAAGCAACTTAGAAAGGAGAATCAAAGATTAGAAGACTAGCTTCAACAAGAAAAAGACTCCAAAGACAATGTATGTTCAAATTTTACAAAAGTTTCTTAAGAGTTTGAAGAGGCAAGAAATCAGATTGTAGACTTAAAGAGTCATGTTGATGAATTTGACAAATTGATTATCAGTCTAAAGACTAAAATTGAGGAAGACAAAAGAATAATAGATGTAACAAAATCTGACCTTGAGGTGAAAAGAATTGAATGTCTGAAATTAGAGGCAAAAATTGTCAATCTAAGAAAAGATTATGAAGGTCTCAAGGTTCTGTCCAAGAAATGTCAGGAGTTTGAAGAAAGCATACCATGAAATGTTGGGCAAACAAAAACACTATAAGGACACCACAGGCTTAGGATATGAGGAAGGACAGACTTCTAAGGCAAGAAAGACATCTAAAAAGAAGATAAACTTGAGTTTTCATGTTGTTGCTCCTACAGATCAGAAAGAAGATAAACGTGTTGATGAAGCTAGGTAGAAGAACAAACAGGACCTCAAGACCTCCACCTATTAGGCAATATTGTTTAATGAGGTACAATTATTCTCATTTTCATGGTTATTGCTATTGTTCTCATGTTTGTGGTCATAGAGCTAGAAATTGTAGAACTCAAGCAAGTTATGATTTAGAGTGGAATAATAATAAAGGTTCTAGGAAGTCTTCAAATACGAATTACAATATTATTTGTTACAAGTGCAATCAAGTAGGTCACAAGGAAAGAGATTGTAACTTACATGGAAGATATAATCATGTGAGGAACATAAATAAAAGTTCCTATGGTTTGTCAAGAAGAAACTATGATTCTTGGGTTCTAGACTACAATGTTCAATGTTATAGATGTAATAACTTTGGTCATTCAGCATATCTTTGTAGAAGTGATTTTATAAAAACACCTAGACTTAACAAGAAGGTTACAACTAAGCAAAAGGAAGAACCTATAAAATTTTAGAGGCTAAAACAAAAGCAAGAACAAAAGAAGGAAGACTCTAAGCTTGTGCATAATGCACAAGAGACACCTCTAAATGTATAAAGATATAGCATGAGGTTAGGGGGAGGTGTTTATAGTTTTATCATCCAACCCCTTAGATATCAACCAAGAGGTTGTAAAGTCTAAAGCGGTCTATAGTCATCTTTATCTTTGGTTGATCTTTGCTCATCAGGTTAATAATGATAAGAGGATGCTTTACATGATATCACAATGACAGATGCAATGATGATGTCTAATGAATCTTTGGTAATTTCATTGTGCAAGTTCTCTTTGGGTATATGCTTGCAAGTTATGTTGTGTTGGTACTCACATGTGATCTTAGTCAAAAGTCTTTATAAATGCTTCTTATTTCTCACAAGGTGAGATAGGTAACAGTTTGGAATGCACATTGAGGTGTTTTTAGGTTGATGACAATGGTTGTAGCTATTTGGACAGGTTAAAGTGCTCCTTGACAAAATAAAGTGCCCTTGATAAGTTGACATATAAGGACAGTCTTGAGGATAATGATGGAATGAATGCTTTATTTGATAGTACCTTTGTTTGTCTACACAATAATCTCACTCATATTGACTACTTAGTGAACATTAGCATCTTTAGTCATCTACTTCTAACAATGGTTGTTGACTATTTGACAGTGGTGGTTTGCAGTCTGAGTTTGATTTGTTATGCAAGATCAAATTGAACAAAGACAGTTAATGATTTGAATAAGACTGTAAAGACCCCCTAAGTGCTTGTGGATCATTGAAGAGGGGGAGCACTCACAATGACTCTTGATAGCATTTAATAGGTAAGTACTTATGGATCTTTGATGTTGATTGAGAAGTTTGACTTATCAAATAGTGCAGGTCTGTTCATGAAGCCAATATGATTTTAGGATTTATGATATAGAAATTGAGATAATCTGCACAAAAGGCACTTGGTTCTTCATTGAGATTCTAATGTAATGCAAGGAGTTGTAGTTGTAGTGTTTCAAAACAGAGAGAAATGTGTGAGTAATCAGTAAAAGGACAAGCCAATTACCTTATTTGTTGATAAGTGCAATGTTCCCTCTTGAACTTGCAATGTTTGTATTTTTCTAAAGTGATTTATTAAGATAGAATTTGGAAGAAGTTATGCTTTGATGCTTGGCCAAAGACAGCCATGATATAGTGCAACTGTTGCCAGTAATATATGCTATGATCAAATTTCTTGTCATTGAATTGTATTAGTTTACATCATTATTGGCAAAGGACAGTATCAGGGCAGATATGTATTGCAAGGTGACAATCATGGTGTAATACTTTCAAAACCAATACATTCAGTTATGACAATCATGGCTTCTAACAGAGATTACTTTGACAGTCTGATAGTTATTTTGCAATGGTAGTTTTCCATGCTGGCTCACAGTGAAGTTATTAGGTGATGTTTGACTCAATATTATTTGACTAACTTGGTGCTTTGATATCTGTGTGATAGTGAATTGAGGTTACATACATAAGGAGGACACTTGATGATATGGGCAAATTTCATATTGTCAAAGTAACTGTGGATAAAGTGTTTGTCTTGCCAAATATTGATAGTAGTACAATGGATAATTTAATATGTCAGTGGTTTTTGCAATGTTTGAATAGTGGCTCTTGTATGGTGAAGTGACAGTGGTATCAGATGCATGTACTCTATGACAGTGTGTAGGACAATGGTGCAAAGACAAAATGGACAATAGATTAGTTGTTTGCAATGTTAGCAACAAGATCTACATGGGTGGTAATATCTAAAGGAGAAGATAAGAATTTGTGATGTTATAGCAAAGAGTTATTGAGGAGTACAATTTGGAGTTGGTGTTCTCATTTGATGTGCCTCTTGTAGCAGGATTTGTTTGAGCATTTAGAGTTGTTTGCTTTCTTTGCTTGATCTCAATTGAACTAGTTCTTTGTTGGTAGATTCATGGATTGGTTTGTTCTTAGAGTAGTTCACATAATGCTTTGTTTATCTTAGGGCATAATTGGTTTATTTGGATTCATGATTGGTGTCTTCATGATGTTAATTACAACAATGATCATCGATGAGAGTTATGAGTTTGATTTGTTTGATGGCTATGTCTTGGATTGTTTTGGAGATCTTTCATCTAACAACACATTGTTTGGTGCTCTAGTGCTATTGTGCCTTTCTTATACAGTGTTGACTCTAATACTGTATCACAGTAACAGTTCATCTATGTTTGCTTTTAAAATGGCAATGTTTGGTTTTCTTCCACAGAAAAATAATGTTTGGTCCTTTCAAGATGTTGACAGTGAAAGCAATGTTTCAATCTCTATTGTCAGTGGTAATGGTCTTGGTCACAATATACATCAACATCTTGAAAGGACCAAAACTGGCTAGACTCTGATACCAATGGAAAGGAAGCTAAGTGTGTGGAAATCTCTTCCTACACTAATCTAATGAGGGGAGAAGAGTGCAAATTCAATTTTATCCTTACCATTACAGCAATGTTAAACCATTAATAGAGATATTGTAGAAAACACATAAACAAGAAAGTGAGAAAAAAGAAGAGAGACACAAGATATACGTGGGGAAAACCCTTATCAGGTGAAAAACCCTACTCCAAAACCTACACAATGTATTATCAAAATTGAAATGGTTTACAATACACTTGCAATGCAAGCTCTCAGGAGTCTTTGACACTCGTATCTAGAGACAAACTGGCAGCATAACAGTACCTATCAAACTTGTAGTACATCTCCTCTCAAAAGAACCTATTTATATAACAAATACAAGGCAAATATGGCTCCACATAGGGATAGGCATCCAACCTAGCCTCATGGCCCAAAACCCATGCCTATGGACACTTGTACAACTCTATAGGATTGTCTTGACACTTGTCAAGTCACCCCATCCCAAGGAGGTCGCCTATTTCCAAAATGGGCTATGACAGATGCTCTTACGACTCTTACAACCGTCATAGAATATGTCATAGCTGTCATAACTTACAACTGTAAGAGAATCTATCATATACAGGCTATAAATAGCATATTCTCTTACAACATGTCATAGTCCACCTTGGGGCACCCAAAGATGCCTTTTCCAAAGATGCTATTCGACACATGTCTTCACCTGTCATAGAATCTCCTATTTCTGACTCTTACATGTCATAACTTCGTCATAGGAATCTGTCATGACCATTACGGTCAATATTCCCTTACACAACATCCAAGATGCTAACACATGGCAAAATATTCCTACCACTAAGTGGGACACCTATCTCCTCATGTTAGGACAAAAATACATGTGGTCATATGCCATGTAGGATGACACATCACTGTGCCAGCTCCCACAATATGACAACATAGGATTTGCATCCAATTAATGCAATAGGTAATTAATAAATAAATACAATGTAAAAATACAAGGAATTACCAAGGTTGAGCCACCTTAATTCCCAACATTCTCGCACTTGTCAAACACCTTGTAAGAGCCAATAGAATCAACGGGATTTAACTGCTATAGGTCAAGAGGCCCATAGACTCCGAACACCATCTAAACTTCTCCGTGCCCACTGGTTTCGTCAATGCATCTGCAACATTCTTCAAAGTATCTACCTTCTCCAAAGTTACCTTCCCATCCTCTACCATGTCTTGTATGAAGTGAAACTGAATATCAATATGCTTTGTTCTAGCATGGAAAGTTGGATTCTTCACAAGGCAAATCGCACTCTGACTGTCACAACTGGTCATAATATGTCCTGCATCAACACCAATATCTGAACATAATCTCTTAAGCCAAATGGCTTCCTTACAAGCATGAGTTGCAACCATATAGTCATCTTCTGTAGTGGACAAAGCAATCACAGGTTGTCACTTACTCATCCAACTAATTGCACCACCAAACATAGTGAACACATAGGCACTGGTGGGTCTCCTGCTGTCAATGTCACCTGCCCAATCAAAATCCACAAATCCACGAATACAAACTGAATGTGGAGGTCTTGTAGCATTTCCATGATAGAAAATGGAATACTTGAAAGTACCCCTCAAATATCTAAACACTCGCTTAACTACATCCCAATGTACCCATCCAGGATTAGCCATAAATCGACTAAAGACTCCCACTGCTTGGGCAATTCTTGTGCAGACCATAGCATACATCAAACTGCTAGCAGCACTAGCATAAGGTACTTTGCTCATGTCCTCCACCTTACTAGGAGATTTTGGACAATCATTAATAGACAACTTTATTCCCAAAGAAACAGGAACACATAATGGTCTACAATCTGCCATGCTGAACCCGTCCAACACAGTCTTCACATACTCTGGCTTAACCAAAGTTTTCTATTAGCTCTGTCTCTTATGATTTCCATTCCCAGAATGTACCTAGCTGCCCAAGATTTTTCATCTCAAACTATGCTGACAACTGAGACTTCAAATCAAAAATCATATTCTTACCATTCCCAATCAACAACATATCATCAACATACAATGCAATAATGAGAATGCCATCATTGTCAAATTTGTAATACACAGAATGATCTGATTTTAATCTTAGATATCCAATTGACAACACAAAGGCATCAAACTTCAAGTACCACATCCTAGGACACTGCTTCAAACCATACAAAGACTTATTTAACTTGCAAACCAAAGTTTCTTTACCTTTCTCTATGTAATTCTCTGGCTATGACATGTAGATTTCTTCCTCCAAATCACCATGAAGGAAAGTTGTCTTCACATCCATATGTTCTACCTCTAAGTCATAAGCAGCTGCAAGAGATAATAAGAATCGAATGAATGTTAGCTTTGCAATGGGAGAGAAATTTTCACCATAATCAATTCCCTCCACTTGTGAATACCCCTTTGCAACCAATCTATCCTTGTACTTTTCAACACTGCCATCTACACTGAATTTCTTCTTGAACACCCATTTACATCCAACGGGTTTCCGTCCATCAGGAAAAGGCACCAAGTCCCATGTTTTATTCTTTTCCAAAGAATCCATCTCATCCTCCATGGCCTCCTTCCAAGAACCTGCATCTTTCATGCCCATAGCCTCTTTCACAGTTCTAGGCTCATCAGTGTTAGTAAGTAAAGCAAAAGCACAACTCGAATCAAGTAATGAATAACCAAACCTATCATGTTACTTTCTTGTTCATGTAGACCTCCTCAATGGCTAAGGTTGAGGTTCTTCTTCTTCTTCTAAGCTTTTAGAGCTGCCAGAGCTCTCCTAATCATCAGGTCTCACAGGGTCTGTATGTTCAATCTTCTCAGGGGTAGAAGGAAACTGAACCGCATCTTCTTTCTTTTCTGTCTATTCTGGTTGTAGAACAATGGGAGAAGGTGTTAGCTCTCTGAAGATAACACTTCTTCTATACAACACTTTTTCAGCCATGGGATCCCAAAACTTGTATCCTTTCACACCGACACCATAGCCAATGAAGATACATTTAACAACCTTGTTCTCCAATTTAGACTATTTCTCCCTAGGCACATATGCATATGCCTTACAACCAAAAACACAAAGATGTCTAACTGAAGGCTTCTTACCAGACCACACCTCCATAGGTGTCTTACCAATAAGAGCTGATGTAGGAGATCTGTTTACTAGATAGCAAGCAGTGGCAATAGCTTCAGCCCAAAACTTTTATTTGAGGCTTGCTCCACTAAGCATACTCCTAGCCTTCTCCATCAGTGTCCTGTTCATCCTCTCTACAACTCCATTTTATTGCAGGGTATATGGAGTTGTCTTATGTCTTTCAATCCCTCGCTCTTTACAGAACTTATCAAACTCTATCGAACAAAACTCACCACCATTGTCAGTTCTCAAACACTTAATGTTTTTACTAGTCTGATTTTTAGCAAAGGCTTTAAACTCCTTAAACTGACTAAAGACTTCAATCTTTCTTCTGATAAAATAAACTCATGTCCTTCTACTGTAATCATCTATAAAAGATACAAAATATATAGATTTTGAAATCAAAGGAACATTAACAAGACCAAACACATCAGAATGAATAAGATCCAATACACCAAAAGACTTGTGAGAACTAGAGTAAAACTGAACATAGTTTTGCTTTCCATAAATGCAATGTTCACAAAAGTCAAACTTGAGATTACAATCATTTAACCCCTCAACAAAGTTTTTATTTTTCAGGGTATGCAGACCCTTCTCACCAATGTGGCCATATCTCAAATGCCATAACATAGTCTTTTCAATAGGAAGTTTAACTTCCAAAGCATGTGCACTACCATCAGAACTAGTTACAACAGATTTCTTCACTGCTCGATCAGATGGTGGGGATGAAGTGACTGCAGTTCTTTTCTTCAAGTCAGAAGAACTATTGCACTGTGAAGTGCATGCCTCTAGCTGAAATAGAGTACCTCTCTGAGTACCCTTTGCAAGCACCATAGATCCTCTAGTCATATTGCATCCATCCTTCAAAAAGACAACCTAAACACCTGCATCATTCAACATACTTATAGAAAGTAGGTTCCGTACAAGTCTTGGAATATGCATAACTCTAGTGATCCCCTTCACTCGTCCATCAGGGAATCAGATTGAGACTCTTCCATGACCAACAATCTTCAGGTGAGAGTCGTCACCCAGGTACACTCTTCCACCATTGAACTCTTCATACTTCATGAACTAGTCTTGATGTGAGGTCATGTGGAATGATGCACTAGAATCAATCAACCACACATCATCGATGCATGGGTGGCCAGGGCTATGATGAAGGCATCACCATCATCTTGTGACTTGTCAGAATTTAAATCAGGAGCTTTCTTCTTCTTTTTCTTCTCCTCTTTCCATTCCTTTTAGAAATGCCTAGTTTTACCATAGTTCCAACAAAGAGCCTTGGACTTTCCAGGATATTTGGATCTCCCACAGGATTTGGATCTGCCCTTATCACCTTTCTTGTCCTTCTTCTTCCCTTTCTCTTTGGGTCTTCAATGAACCGCAAGAGAATCTTTGGATTCCTCAGAAGACTTTCTCCGCATCTCTTCAAATAACAGTGAAGATACATCTTCCATCTTGAAGGTGGTAGTGGTGCTTCCGATAGCCATGACAAGATGATCCCACGAATCTGGCAAAGAACAAAGTAGAGTCATGCATCGATCCTCCTCCTCCATTTTCACACCCACAGATGTCAAATGTGCAACAGTCATGTTAAAATAATTCATATGATATGTAACAGATCCTCTGTCTTCCATCTTTAGAGTGAACAACTTCTTTTTTAGGAAAAGTTTGTTTACCAAGGACTTGGCCTGATAAACATCACCCAACTTCTTCTAAAGATCTTTCGTGCTCTTCTCCTCATGGACATTCAACATGACAGAGTCAGCTAAATAGAGTCTTATGAGACCCTTAGCCTTGTGATCTTTGAGGTCCCAATCATCTTGTGACATTGTTGTAGGTTTCACACTGGATATAGTTTCCCATAGGTCACGATCAACAAGTAGGTCCTCCATCTTGAGTTTCCACAACTCAAAATTAGTGCCATTGAATTTCTCAACCTCTAACCTTCAGGATGTGGTTACCATCTCCTTTCTGTAACAAGATACATAATACTTTGCACAACACTCCCACTCAACCTAAGATTAGCTCAAAAAACCCCTACCCAGCAGCTAGAACCAAAATTGGCTAGACTCTGATACCAATGGAAAGGAAGCTAAGTGTGCAGAAATCTCTTCCTACACTAATCTAATGAGGGGAGAAGAGTGCAAATTCAATTTTATCCTTACCATTATAGCAATGTTAAACCATTAATAGAGATATTGTAGAAAACACATAAACAAGAAAGTGAGACACAAGAAGAGAGACACAAGATATACGTGGGGAAAACCCTTATCAGGTGAAAAACCCCACACTCCAAAACCTACACAATGTATTATCAAAACTGAAATGGCTTACAATACACTTGCAATGCAATCTCTTAGGAGTCTTCGACACTCATATCTAGAGACAAACTGACAGCATAACAATACCTATCAAACCCATAGTACATCTCTCAAAAGCACCTGTTTATATAACAAATATAAGGCAAATATGGCTCCACATAGGGATGGGCATCCAACATGGCCTCATGGCCCAAAACCCACACCTATGGACAATTGTCCAACTCTGTAGGATGCTTCTGACACTTGGCAAGTCACCCCATCCCAAGGAGGTCACCTATTTCAAAAATAGGCTATGACAAATGCTCTTACGACTCTTACAATCATCATAGAATCTGTCATAGTTGTCATAACTTACAGCTGTAAGAGAATCTGTCATACATAGGCTATAAATAGCATATTCTCTTACAACATGTCATAGTCCACCTTGGGGTGCCCAAAGATGCCTTTTTCAAAGATGCTCTTGGACACATGTCTTCACCTATCATAGAATCTCCTATTTCTGACTCTTACATGTCATAACTTCGTCATAGGAATCTATCATGACCGTTACGGTCAATATTCCCTTACACAACAATCAAGATGCTGACACATGGCAAAATATTCCTACCACTAAGTGGGACGCCTATCTCCTCATGTGAGGACAAAAATACATGTGGTCATATGCCATGTAGGATGACACATTACCGTGCCAACTCCCACAATATGACAACATAGGATTTGCATCCAAGGTTGAGACACCTTAATTCCCAACATGATGTTTAGTTTCATATCAAGTAAGGTTTAATATCAAGTTATGAAGATCAAGTTGTTGGACCTAGAGTTTACTTCATGAGAATATGATTAGGATGATGGTGTTAAGAAGTTTATGCCATGCAGCTATACTTCATGATGTTTTCATCATAGGGAATTCAAGTTCTCATAGTATGTACTTCATAATGATGTTGTGTTAAACACATCATCAAGCTTCATGACTCAAAGGTTATATTGGTTAAGTTTGATGGAGCTTCAGCTTCATACTGGACTGATTTGGTATGGTCATGATCAAGTGAAGACAAGAATAGATTGGTGATATGAGTTGCTTTGATTGATATTAACCAGGTGATTGTTGATCAAATGAGCCTATTCCTTAATTAATGGATTACTCTTGTAGAGTCAATGTATTTTGTTATTTCTAGATATCTCTGTGTCTCAGACAACCTTGCTAGTGGTGTGTTTCTCCATAGCCAAATTTGTATATAAATATCTGTTAGGGTTTTGTTAAATATCAAATATATGGTATGACTTTAGGATGTTAAAAACCCTAAGCAAGTCATGTTCCCAAAACATATGCACTTTTCTTATAAATTGAAGGTGACCTGTTATACTAGGCTATTATCACTTACGATAACCTCTTAAAGGGTCTTTAAGACATTAAGTTGACCAACCCCTCCTCTTGTTAACCAGCTCAACAAGTTTTGTGAGCACTCAAATCATGATCAAAGGCCACGATTAAAAGTCATAAGGGAGCAAGAGGAAAATCTAAAGTCTTAGATTTAATCTAATTCAAACAACAATGGTCATTCTCCTTGATTAAACTTTGACGGGCAGTTTTTCAAAGACAGCTTTCCAACTTCCTTGTTCGGTATGCAACCAACTGAGATGGCCAGGAGAATATATAAAATCCATCCAGTGATGCATTTTGGGGATTGGATGAGTGTTTTGGTTCTATTAGATGGATATCTACACTATGATATAGAAAATGCATAGAGTTTTGATTGTATATATGGTTGTGGTTCAAAAAGTATATAAATACTAATATATGTGGAGGATGATTAGAGATAGAATTGCAGGGCACTGAGAGTCTTTCATACCATGATCTATACACAAAGAGGAGGGTGAAATCGATAAGAAAATGCAGACTATTTTATGTATATCCTTGGATGATGAAGATTGGTGATTTGGGTGGAGAAGAGACAAAGCTATCTATCCATATGAAGTTTGTCAATTTTGAGTCATAAAGAAAAACATGAAATATAGTTCTGAGTCATCATCTACATTTGGGGTGTTGGTAAGTACATTGGTAATATCCTCTGACATGAATTTGATGAAATGTTATATGTTCAGTTCTGGTTTTAACACTAGAGCAGTTTCATAGTTTTTAATAGATTGTATTTGAGGTTTTTGAACTTTGCATAGAAGATGAAATGAATTTTAGGTTTGAATATATGTCTTGTTGAGAAATGGTAGCAGAATGTGTTGGCTACAGTAGGATAAGTATGAGTGATCATTACAGAGATAAACTACTTGAGCTGTGTGGATTATAGTCAGCATGATTTGTATAGAAATAGAGTAACCCTCTGAACTTGATTAGTTTCTTTTGAACAATTGTATTATGCCAATGAGGCACTTGTATTAGCCAGTGAGGCACCTGATTGCCAATGAGGCATTTTGTGTAGCCAGTGAAGCATGTTTATGATTAAGCCAGTGAGGCATTTTCTGAGTAGTTTTTCATCCCTATGAGGGTTTTCCACTCATGAAAAACATGTGTTATGGTTCATGTTGTCTATCTTTATGTGTGTGCCCTAATGTTTTGTCTTTGAGATCTTGATCATAATGTTTACAATCATACTTGTGCATATGTATTTGATAAATCTTTGAAGTCTCTCTCATTCTCTATCCTTGAGTCAAAAGGTGCAAAAGGTTTTAAAAGTTTATAGACCATTGATTCACCCCCCCTCTCAGTGGTCCTATACTCCAACAATTCCATCATTACATGTTTCCTTCCTTGGCATCATTTATGATTATACATATTGGGAACATCCATGATAAGAGCTTGAGACCCTTGATGAGAGATGACTAAATGAAGTAGACAACCTATGCATGTACTTAAGACAACTAAAGAAAACATATAATAATGGAATTATCCAATGAGACTTTCAACTTGGATACCTAATCCTTTTTGTGAATCCAAACAATCCAAATGATAAAAAGGAACTTCATGGCAAAATTTGACCTAACTAGATTGGCCCCTTTATCATTACCTCTTGATTTTGGTATTGATGCATCTACCTTTCTATTCTCAACAAAAAAACCAATTAAAGACCCAATTAATATCATGCACTTGAGATGATACTATTATTGATTGCTATCTTAAGGGGGTTGGCTATTTATTGATAATTATGTTTCTTAGGCCCCTTTTATTGTATGAGCTTCATTGCACTTTCTTTCCCATCTATAAGCAACTAACTTGACATAGGCCTTCATGATCAAATCATTACCTATTTACACTTATGCACTTATTTATCAACATTATCACCTACTACCAATTATCACATGTTTATCGATCCAATTAGGGATATCTTACACCAACACTTGGGTAATTACACAATGATTATGATCCTTGCACATTACACTCATCTACACCTTATTGCATTACCTTTCCCATGTGGGGGCAATTACCTTGACATGCACTCCCACAATTACATCTTACACTATGTGCTTGCATGACCTAACCATGTTCTAAGAGCCAACTTACCACATTGGGGGCATCATACAATATGACTTCCCTACTCATATCACCTAACCATGTTCTAAAGAGTTATACTAGGGACAATATAGCCTTGCACACACTATCATTTACATGTTATACTATGTATCAAAACCTTTATCACCACTAGGGACCTATGATTTTAACCATTGTGTGCTCATGCTTCCACATTGGGGGTATATGCATTTCCTGGTGCCTTATGTACCTACATAGGTATTTTTATCCATTGAGGACCACATCACCATTGTTCTACCCATGTTGGGGGAAATATTATTCCTTGATATCATCTCCAACCCACATACTTGCCACACTCATCATTCAACATGTTTCACTTTCTTGATACAAAATGCATTTATTATAGTTATTTCTTTACATGATTTACATGTTTACATGCTTAGTCTACATCTACATTTCATGTACTTTCCCCCATCTCTTCCAATTCCTTACATTTTATGGATACAACCAATTGAAGGGATGGTAATTTTGTCACTAATACTCTTGATTGGGATTGTTGATAGTTACAAGTGCCTACACAGAGACTCGTCACCATGACTAGATAGATCAATACCACATGACATGAAAATAACCTATAATCCCGTGGCCACTAATCTAGGTGAATAACAACCACTTTTGTAGGACACAATTTCTCTAACTCTCCTCTTTCCCTCCTCTCTTCTTCATAATTATTGCTAGTAAAATCTAGTTTATAATTTTCTTCATTTTTTACTTGCTTAAGAAATGTTACTCATTACATATTTTTCCTCTATTTTGTAGACTCTCATTGAGCATGCTTGTTGAAGGATGGATTACATAATGAAATTCAATGGGGGCCATTTACTTTATATGAATCTGGTGTATCCTTTTATGTTTGAATACTTACTTTGCATGCATGTTTGTGAGTACTACATACTTTTCATACCCATGCCAATTCACATTTAGTTTTATGCCAATTTTGAGAGAATAGATTAATAGATAATTTAGATATTAACACATTGCATAATCTTGTGTGAAGTTACGCTCCTTCCCCCATGTTGTTACTCATTTGTTTACAAACATTCCTACACATTTATTCTCCACCTTATCCACATACACACACATTTCAATATATTCACTTATATTATGCATTAATTATGCCTATCTATGCACCCATCCTTATACATTAATTATCCATTTTAACCTTAGTAGACTTTTTATCCCTCATCAGTTCTATGAGTACAAGATTGATCCCTAATCTTCTAAAATTCAAATTCAAAATCTTGGTTGATTACTATCAATTCTTTTCCCACCTTGAGTTGACTAAGCACATGTTTGTGTGATTAATTGTTAGGTGTATATATGTTTTTAGTGTGAAAAAGTGCTTTATCTAGGTAGTTCATCTAGGTCTTATTCACACTACAATTATGTTCACTTAGAAAGACTTTTCACTTTTGTCTCACCTCGCATGTACTCTACATGTGTCCTCACACTTATCCTAGGTGAGTCCACACGTATCACACCTTTGGAGGGATAGTCAATCTTTCAAACCTACCTTCTCACCCCCTTATCCTTACCTTTATATGCAAGGGATTCTATGTACTTTTTTACATTTTTATATGATATTTCTATTATCTATCATATTCTTGTTTATGAATTGTTTGATATCTTGCAAGTTTATCTTGTCTATTCCAACATGGTATTAGAGCCCACTTGCAAATCCCTTCCCAAATTGCCTTGAATTTATGAGATTCTTCTTTTTTAGGGGGTTTTGGGCACCTACTTTCATATAGTGTGTTCTGGAGAAAGACCAACCTCATAGTTGCACTTAGAAAGCCCAAAAACCTATATTTTCATATAAGGAATGATAGGGTTTAATGAAAAACAATTTTGGAGGTTTTTGGAGGTAATCAATTGGAGGTTGTATAGAAATATGTACTACATGTATGGATTTTTATGGCCATACATCCATCATACTACCTATGCACCATTGTACTTCCTACATTATCATCCTTCATCTTGATCTTTTTCCTAGCAATCCTTCATTTTACTTGATTGTCCTTCATTTTACCTAGTGGTTTTTCCTTTGATCTAGTGGTTTTTTGGTTTTGTAGGGTATAAACCTACATAGGGCTAATGTCAACCATTATCCATAAGTCTACATAGGGTTGATGCTTGCATCTCACTTTTATTTGATGGTTTGTTATTTTTCTGATGGGTTTTTGGTGTGGATGCTAGTTAATACCTAGCGAGTATTCACTAACAATTTACAAAGTTTTTTTGGGCTAGTGGTCACATGTTTGCCTAGCCCTTAGTCTCATTCATTAAAGGGGGCTTAAATCCTAGCACTACAACACCTTCATCCATGCCACCACCACTTACACCCACTGTCGTCTACACCACCATAGCCCTACCAGGTGGCTCTGCCACCACTAATCACCACCCCTATCACTGCCAACCTGCAACCAAAGACTACACTACTCACCAAGAACCACAACACTACCTTGGTACCACCACTACTCTACCCAAGGGAATGACACCATCCCTATGGCCAGCAAGGGGCCGCCAAGCCTTAATTTGTACTTCTAAAGGGGGTATTTTTTCTTTTTAGCATAACTTGGGCATACGAAGTCAAATTTTCAACTTCTTATAGGTGTTGGAAATTTCTTTCCAATAAATTCACCATGATGTAGTTAATTTTTCCCCATTTTGTTGTATTTTTTCAAGATTTTCCTCCAAACTTTAGTTTTGCACTCTTTTTTCGACATTTTTTCAACAAGACATTGCTTTTGCCTACAATGTTAAAATTTAGAAAAGTTGTTTTTTTAAATGTAGTAGAAAATTCAAGGAATTTAATGGTACATGTAATTTTTCCCCTCGGTAATCCTTTTTTTCTCAAAAATTTGTAAAATCATCATGTGTTATAAATGGTCATTTTAAACTTCCAAATTGCACAAATTGTACTCAAAACTTGTAATTTTGTCTGGGGGCATATTTTACAACATTATTTGTTTTGAGGGGCTTGTTTTTTTTAGTTTTTGTCATTTTTTTAGGTCTATAAGGCATGTTGGACTATGTCTTCTTGTGGTCACCTCCTGACAAACTAAAATCATTCTTTTTGGACACTTGTAAGAAATCTAACTTAGAACATTTGTTTGTAAACACACTAAAATAAAGTGCCACACCTGATTTTGTGTTCCGTTTGGGGGATCCTTGCACATCATCTTGTGCCATTTTATACTTATACTATTTTATAAAGTGTCATGGGGGGTTGTGTATGTGCCTAGTTTTTTTCCATCATAACTTTGTCCAATGCATGTCCCTCTACAACAACATTCTAGCCTCATGCATGTGTGCCTTATTTTTGCACACCCTTTTTAGTTACCTATACATCATATTGTACATGATGTTGCATCCATTTACACACCTTTGTGCCATATTTCAGTTGATCTGACAATACATCTTACTTTTTAACATTATGGGGGCATCATCACATGGTTATGCTAATGCTTCCTTGGTTTCATTTTGGAGTGAGCTATATAACAATCTTTTGTTCCTATATGCTAGGAAAATGAAGTGGTTGGTTACCCATCCCTTTCGGTGAGAGGGAACACATACGATATAGATACTCTTGCATTCTTATTTACCTTACTCAATTGATTAGTGTTCATGAGACTTTGGTATATTTGTAGAGCACCACTTACACATATAGTAGTGTCAATGGGGTCACTCATGCAATGTATTTTTGTGTCTCTTTGATGGCTATACCATCTGTATTTTTTACTACACAAATTATTTTTGCCTTCATGTCATTTGTGCGTATATGTTTGAGTACTGCAAATGAGGGCACTCGTGTAAAGTTTTGTGCCTCGCTTATCCTAATCTACATTCATTGGAGGGTTCTTTGATTCTAGCAAACACCAATTCTTCTTTAGTAGAGTTTAAAATTTCTACATTCTTTAGGAGTTCTTTATGCTCATATCTTTTAGGGACATCCTTGAGGAGGTTTATTTGTCCTATTTCTCTCTTTTGGAGAAGAGTTTTTTCCTATAGGGTTTTATCCTTTTCTCCACTTGTGAGAGATCTTTTGTACATGGGTATCTCATCAAGCCTTGTTGTTAGGATCTATCATTGAATCTTTGTATTTTTAGTGTTTATATTTCTCCCTAAGTATCGTTTTGGGTGAGTGTTAGTGTAAAAAAGTGTTTTATCTAGCTAGTTGATCATCTAGGTCCAATATTTCACACTACACATAAGCTCACTTAGAGAGACTTTTTCAGTTTTATCTCACCTATGTGTCCTCACACTTGTTGCAAGTAATCCCACATGTGTCACACCTTTGGAGGGGTAGTGATTCTTTTAGAACTACCTTCTCTCCTCCTCATCCTTGCCTTTATATGAAAGGGCTTCTATGTAATTTTTAACATTTTTATATGATATTTCTATTATCTTGCATACTCTTGTTTATGGATTGTTTGATCTTGCAAGTTGATCTAGTCTACTCCAATATATTTAAGGCACTTAATTATGTTCATTTAATATCATCAAACATCAAGGAAACATCACTCACTTTTATGAAGGAGCAAGCTAGGAATATTTACATTACAACACCTAAAATGTAGTCTTATATGTAGAATCACCTTACGAGCATTTGCATGACTAAAATTTGTTATTTTCGATCATTGGCATGATTGTAATGTTCATCTTTTCCAAGGGTTGAGCTAGGATAAATTGTGCTCTATTGATTTGATGTCCTTCTAAGGGTATTCATAAATACCACGAGTCTTTACAATAGAGTAGACATCAATGAATTTAATGAATTAAAGGATAAAGGTGCCCAATTGGTAGGATTAGATTTGTGTGGTAGAGGATGAATCCATAGATGTGGAAGTGACCTATAGTCATTGACTAGACCTAGACAAAGGCACAAATCTTGCACAAATTCTAAGGATAGTTATAGATAAGAGAATTTTTGTTTCTAATCCCAAGACAACCCATAATTTAGAGCTATCCATCATCAAACCTAGAGTTAAATACATTTATTCTTGGTATTTGTTGTCATCAAGCATTAGCACAAGTCCTCATCAATTCTTGAGCAACCTCCCTACTTTTACTCCCTCACTATTATAGGATTTATTTTGGCACCTCAACTTTGTGGTCTTTGTTCTTAGCCGTATGTATCCTCAAAATTAGTTGTGCTCATTTTGTAGGATGACCCCTACGAAACTTGTCTATTTCCTAGCCTACAACTCTAAGCACGCAAATCAAGGTGAATCATCTTGTCCTCATGCATGGTCCTCTAGATCTCAAGAATCCATTCAAGCATCTTTTCATCTTGGTTTCTTGAATTTTGTGCAAATAGATCAAGTGGTGAACTCACTAAACTTGAGTTTTTGGCAATTTTGAGTTAGAAAAAAATTTTGTTTTGCATGTAAGGGCAGTGAAAATCCACGCCATTGCATATTGATGTTATATCTTTTTACATGCAAGGGTGGTGAAAATCACCGCCATTTCATGTTTGGCATTTTTGTTATCCTAAATGCAGGGGCGGCAAAAAGTGCCACTCGTGCATCTCGTAGTTCACACTTAGTGCATTTATTGCACTTCGTGTGAATGTTTTGTAAGTCATTTATATGTTTTAATTCACTCCTAGTTTTTCATTTTACTTTTGCATATTCACCTTTGAGTTTCTAAGCTTGTGGAAAACCTCAAAACTCCAGCATGCATTTTGGATTACAAATTTTTCTTGGATTCAAAATATTTTTTCACCATCTGAGTAAGTTTTGTTCATGCATTTCATGATTTCTTCTTTTTGAATTGTTATATTTCTTTTTGTTAATAGCATTAGTTTCAGACTATTTTTGTATTTGTAGAATCTCTGAAATTGCTTACAAGTTTTCGTGATTTCCTTCTTAGACGTCTTTTCATTTTAAGGGTTTTTGTTTAGGTTTTCATTTTAGTTTTTAGACTTTCTTTTTGTCTGTGTGTTTCTAGGTATGCAAAAGTGTTGATTTCTGCCGCCTGGGCCCTAGATATGTGTTTATGTTGCAAAATACCAAAGATTAGCAGGGGTGGTGATTTTCACTACCCGTGCTAAAAAATTATAAAACTTGCCTCAATATGTAAGGGTGGCGATTTTCGCTGCCCATACATATTGTTTGATTCCTGAGTGTCCTAAGTGTAAGGGCAGCAATTTTTACTGCCCCTACACAAATGTTGTAATGTGAAGTTTCATCTTACAAAGTATCAAATGCTTAGGCAGGTGTTTTTTCCATCTATACACAATGCAATACCCCCTCACAAGCAATGTCGGCAAAATTTGCTGCTTGAGCATATACATGTACAAATTTTCAAAGATGTACATGCACTAGTTTTACTCGCTCAAACATACATTACAAAGAATTTCCTCCTACATGCAGGAGCAGAAAAATTTGCCACCCTGACATAAAATGCATTTCCCTCTAGCATGCAAGGATGGTGATTTTTTCCACCCGTGCACTTACTCTCTTGAGAATTTTCTAACTCTGGGAAATTTTTCAATTTGCTATCCTTAGCCTGCTCTCGCTCTATTCTTTGCTTTGATTGCTCTCTAGCCCCTTCAATCTCACACCTTTGATCATGATTTTCAATAATGTAGTTTCCCAAATACCACATTTTCCCTAACACTGCAGCCTCTTATTGTTGCAGTTACCCTTGCAAGAGTGACAAGTTGTCTTTCTCTATTAGAGGTGCTCTGTTGTAAGTATGGGTCTAACCGGTGTTGTCATTGATGTCAACATACTCCTGTTGCATTGATGATAAGGATTGGATGAGCTGTATGCTAAGGATATTGAGAAAATTAGTCCTATCAGGAATAGACAAGAACAGTGAAGACAGTGAGATAAAGATCCCAGCTAAGATGAAGATCAAAGGATGCACATCAAAGGGTTTGTAGATATGTGTCTTAAGATGATCCAGTAAAGATTTCAGAGGTCTGCATGAAGATCTGAAGAAGATATGGCCACTTAAGTAAAACTGGTTCTGATAGGTGTTTAGAGGTGATAGAGTGACATAGATAGGTCCGGTGAGATTTGGAAATGCAATATCTTGTTCTGTGGATTTGGTGGAGTGTTTAGGAAGTCAATTTGAATTGACAACTCAATTGGTTCATGGTCTGGAGGTCTACAAGCATCTATTCCAATATGACAGTGATGACAGACTATGTTCTTGAGGTTCTGGATGAAGGAGAGGATGATTTCAGTAAGCAGAAGTAATGTGGATGTTCTTGGTGATTCAGGCAAGCTTGTGGAGGTCTTTGGATTGTGTCCAATTCGTATTGGTGGTCAGCATTGAATATTGAGCTCGTAATTGAAGAATTACTTCCGGATGATGATATTCTTCCTAAGTCTAGCCGATCATATGAGTTACACATCCTGTGGATGATCTTGAAGATGTTCTGTGAAGAATGGCATGTTCCTAAAGGAAGATTGGAGTCTCAGATCTGTGTGGCTGACAGTGTGTTGATCCGCATGAAGTCTTTTTGTAATTAGTCATGTTGTATTTATGTATTTGCTCTATAATATATGCCGACTTGGATGATTATCCCTAAGTCGATGTCTTGTATAAATAAGGAGTTGTAAAGTCATTTCAAATGTATCTCGTGGAGATGAGAATGTGGTAGAGAGGAGCAGAGCGAAAGGCAGAGCAGAAGTATTGAGCTTAAATGAAACTGACTCAAGCATGGTGAAGATACTATTCTTCAGTTCAAGTATGTAATACTTATTATTCTATAGACAGTGTTTCTCCTATAGGCAGTGGGCCTCTTGTGAGTAGTGTGCTCGGGCAGTGAGCCCTAATTGGCATGTGCCATTTTGTTCTTCCTATTCTTTTAATAGAGAATACAATCTTGGGTTAGTCACCCTGTGGTTTTTCCCTTAACTAGGTTTTCCACATCAAAAATCTTGGTGTCATATGTGTTAATGTGTTTTTGCACTTGAATTGTTACATTATGTTTCCATGATTGATTTATTATTATGTTGCTGAATTAAGAAAAGGATTTTAGTGATTAATTGCAAGAAAGTTTTGGACAACTAATTCACCCCCTTCTCAGTTGTCTATCCTAATTCTAACAATTGGTATCATAGCTAAGTTCCTCTAAAAGGAGCTTAACCGCTTGAGGAGATCCACGATGTCGTCCTACAAAAAGGATAGTCTAAGGTTTGATGGAACCAATTTCACTCTTTGGAAGAGTCGCATGGAATGCCACTTGCAATGTATGGGAATGCAGTATTGGATCATGGATTCAAAGAAGTATGATTCTCCACATAATGGTCCACGCACCGTAGATGAAATCAGAGATGTTGAAAACAATCTACGGGCTAAAGAAGCTCTTCTAAGTGCCTTATCTGATTCAGACCTAACAAATGTTGTTGATCTAAAAACTGCATATGAGATTTGGCAAAAATTGAAACTTTTGCATGAAGGAGACAAGTATGTTAAATGTGCCAAGCTATAGAGTCTGAAAGGAAAATTTGAAAACCTGAAGATGAGAGAAGATGAAAATATCACTACATTTATGCCAAGAGTAAATGAGCTTGTTTGTGGCATTAGATGTGCTGGTGGAATCTTGGATGAAGATGAGATTGTTGGCAAAGTTCTCAGATCCCTTCCTGATTCTTACAAATACAAGGTTGTTGCCATTGAAGAATTCAGATCCTATTCTAGTATCACAAGAGATCAATTGGTTGGTAAATTGGCTGCATTTGAATTGACCGAGTTTGGAGATGCCCCCCCAAGACTAAATCTGCATTCAAAGCTAGTGCCTCTGTAAAGGGAAAACAAAGGTTTGATCTGGGAGAGAACTCTTCAAGGAAACTATCATGGTATGAAAAAGCAAGAAAAGACCTGGAAGAAGATGAAGCAGAAGCTACACAACTTGAAGCCCTTATTGCAAAAAGACTGCAAGAGGATCTGGTAAGTATGAGGGGAAATTGCCTTTTAAATGTTTTAACTGCAATAAGATTGGTCATTTTGCCTCAAAGTGTCCGGAAAGATTTTCAAGGCCAAATCCTAACAAATCAAGGTTTCAAAAGAAATGTTACTATGTCCATGAAGATGATGATGAAGGAGTAACCGATGATGAATCAGAGACAGGGAACAAATCCAGAAGTGACTGGGTGTTTATTGCCATCAAGGAAGAAGATCCAATGCCCTCTGAATCTGTCAATCACAAAATTGTAGAAAGAGCTTTGGCTGCCCAAGTTGAAGAAAAGGATGATTGGGTCATGGACAGTGGATGCTCTCACCATATGACAGGTGACAAAAATAAGTTCACAGATTTGGAAAGGTATGAAGGAGGAGTGGTAAAATTTGGTGATAATTCTGCTGGCAGAATCAAGGGTAGAGGAACCATTTCTTTTGATGGAAAGAACAAAACCAGTAATGTATTGTATGTTGAAGGTCTAAAGCACAATCTTCTTAGTGTTGGACAGTTGGTGGACAAAGGCTATGATCTCCAATTCAAAAATGGAAAATGCAAGATCTTTGAAAGTTTTTGAATAGAGATTGCATCTGGTACTCAAACAAAAGGTAATATCTTCCACTTGGTTAGTACTGGTAAAAGCTATTTATTTGTTCAAATTGATCAGAGTTGGTTGTGGCATAGAAGAATGTGTCATGTGAATTCTGATAATATCATCAAGATAAGCAACACCCAGGCTATGAGAGATCTTCCAAGACTGGTGAAACCTACTAATAGCTTGTGCAAAGAATGTCAGTTGGGTAAGCAGAGCAGAATCACATTCAAAAGTAAGGAACAGTCTTCTACTGGATAATTGGACTTAGTTCATACTAATCTATGTGGTTCGACAAGAATCAGAAGTGTGCAAGGTGATAGATACTTCGTGATATTAATTGATTATTACTCCCGGATGATGTGGGTGACTTTTCTAAAAGAGAAATCAGAGGCTCTTGAGAAATTCAAAATATTCAAAGCTATGGTAGAGAATGAAACTAGATTGAACATAAAATGTCTAAGATCTGATAGAGGTGGAGAATTCACATCTAGTGAATTCATAGAATTCTGTGAGAAACATGGAATAAAAAGACAGTTGTCTACCCCAAGGATTTCATAGCAGAATGGAGTAGTGGAGAAAAAAAATTGGACCATCCAGGAAGCATCTAGAACCATGATGATGGAAGCAAATGTTCCTTAGATCTACTAGAGAGAAGTTGTAAGCACTGTGGTCTATACTCTTAATCAAGTACAGATCAAAAGCAATACTGGTAAGACTCCTTATGAACTCTAGTTTGGCATCACTCCCACTATGAGGTATTTCAAAGTCTTTGGTAGAAAATGTTACATTAAAAGAGATGAAGATCTAGGTAAATTTGATGCTAGAAGTGATGAAGGAATATTCTTGGGTTATTCTACTCAAAGCAAAGCATATCGGTGTTATAACAAAAGATTGAGAAAGATTATAGAAAGTACAAATGTGAAGGTTGATGAAGGTATTGAAAAACCCTCAAGGTTCTATGAATATGATGAAGATTATCAAAATGATGTTTTGATCCAAGGAGTTCAAGCCCCTTCTAAAATTTAGATTAAAACTCATCCAGTGAATCAAGAAGAAGAGATGAGTTTGAATGAACCTGTTCAAGAAAAAGAAGTGCAAGAAAGTTCCAATATTCCCAGGTATGTAAGACTGAATCACTCTGAAGATCAAATCATAGGTGATAAAAGAAAAGGTGTTCAAACAAGGAGAAAGATTGCTCAAGACTTAGAAGAGTATTGTCTAATTTCAAAGATTGAACCAAAGTCAGTAAATGAAGCATGTAATGATGAAAGTTGGACCAAAGCAATGGAGGAAGAGCTGATGCAAATTGAGAAAAATCACACTTGGGATCTTGTTCCCAGACCTAGAAACAAGAATGTGATTGGAACCAAATGGGTATTCCGGAATAAACTAAATGAAGATGGTGAAGTAGTCAGAAACAAAGCTAGATTGGTCTACAAGGGTTACTCTCAAGTAGAAGGAGTTGATTTTGAAGAAACTTTTGCTCTGGTGGCAAGAATTGAAGCAGTCAGGTTATTTCTTGCCTTTGCTACCTTCAAGGACTTCAAAGTATATCAGATGGATGTCAAGTCTACCTTCCTGAATGGTGACTTGGAAGAAGTTTACATTGAGCAACCGGATGGATTTTAATTGTCTGATCATAGTGATATGGTCTGCAAGTTGAAGAAAGCACTGTATGGACTCAAGCAAGCCCCAAGAGCCTAGTATGAAAGATTGGATAAGCATCTTTTGAAGATTGGTTTCAACAAAGGTACTGCTGACAGTAATTTGTATTTCAAAATTGATCATGAAAATATCTTGATTGTTGAAGTGTTTGTTGATGAAATTATTTTTGGAGGAAGAGATAGTATGTGCAAAACTTTTTCAAATCAAATGAAAAGTGAATTTGAGATGTCCATGTTTGGGGAGATGAATTTCTTCTTGGGTCTGTAAATCATTCAAACAAAGAAAGGAATCTTCATTTCTCAGACCAAATATGTGAAAGAATTGTTGAATAAATTTGGGATGGAAGACTCAAAACCAATGAGTACTCCCATGGCAACCGGATGTAAATTAAGCAAAGATGATGACTCTCCTAAAGCTGATTAGAAAAAGTACAGGTCAATGATTGGAGGATTATTGTATCTCACTCAAACTAGACCTGACATTATGAATGTTGTTGGTCTTGTTGCTAGATTCCAAGTTGATCCTAGAGAATCTCATGTCATGGCAACCAAGAGGATTTTTAGATATCTAAAAGGGACAGTTGAGTATGGATTGTGGTATCCTAGAGATCATGATTTTTCTCTTCATGCATATACAGATGCAGATTGGGCAGGAGATGTGGATGACGGAAAGAGTACCAGTGGTGGAGCATTCTTTTTGGGAAAGAGATTGGTTTCTTGGTTGAGCAAGAAATAAGAGGCAATATCTCTGTCCACTGCAGAAGTAGAATATATTGTAGCAGTAGGTAGCTGCACTCAAGTATTGTGGATGAAGCAAATGCTAAGAGATATCAGAGTGGAGTATGAAGAACCTATCACAATCTTCTGTGATAATTCAAGTGCAATTAACATATCAAAAAATTTGGTGTTGCATTCAAAGACTAAACATATATCCATCAAGTTTCACTTTTGAGAGAGCAAGCGAACAAGAATGAAGTCAGATTGGAGTTCATGCCTTCCAAAGATTAGATTATAGATATCTTTACTAAACCTCTACCTAAGGACTCTTTTGAGTATCTTAGGGAGAAGCTAGGGGTTATTACCCCTCTGGTTCTGAACTAAGGTGCACTGATGTGCATCAATCCGGTGCAACTCACAGTCATATCTTGTGTTCTGGATTGATGTTTGGGAAGTTGCTACTCAGGGGGAGCAGCTGGTGTGATTCTGAAGTGATGCAAGTATGTGCCCTTTGCCATTAATGTCAAAGGGGAAGAGAAGACATGTGAAAAACAAGTGATTGCTGATCAAAGGGGGAGCAGTAAAGGAAGAGAAGACATGTGAAATGGTTGTTGTTGATAGGGAGAGTTATGTCAGTAAGGAGAAGCTCTTGTCTTGATGGTTAAAACAGTTTTTCACATCATATGTTGCCATCAATGACAAAGGGGGAGATTGTTACAAGTATGGGTCTAACCGGTGTTGTCATTGATGTCAACATACTCTTGTTGCATTGATGATAAGGATTGGATGAGTTGTATGCTGAGGATATTGAGAAAATTAGTCCTATTAGGAATAGAGAAGAACAGTGAAGACAGTGAGATAAAGATCCTAGCTAAGATGAAGATCAGAGGATGTGCATCAAAGGATTTGTAGATATGTGTCTTAAGATGATCCAGTAAAGATTTCAGAGGTGCGCATGAAGATCTGAAGAAGATATGGCCACTTAAGTAAAACTAGTTCTGACAGGTGTTTAGAGGTGACAGAGTGACATAGATAGGTCTGGTGAGATCCAGAAATGCAATATCTTGTTCTGCGGATTTGGTGGAGTGTTTAGGAAGTCAATTTGAATTGACAACTCAATTGCTTTGTGGTCTAGAGGTCCGCAAGCATCTATTCCAATATGACAGTGATGACAGACTATGTTCTTGAGGTTTCGGATGAAGGAGAGGATGATTTCAATAAGCAGAAGTAATGTGGATGTTCTTGGTGATTTAGGCAAGCTTGTGGAGGTCTTTGGATTATGTCTAGTTTGTGTTGGTGGTCCGCATTGAAGATTGAGCTCGTAATTGAAGAATTACTTCTGGATGATGATATTCTTCCTAAGTTTGGCCGACCGGATGAGTTACACATCCTGCAGTTGATCTTAAAGATGTTCTATGAAGAATGGCGTGTTCCTAAAAGAAGATTGGAGTCTTAGATCTATGTGGTCGATAGTGTGTTGATCTGCGTGAAGTCTTTTTGTAATTAGTCATGTTGTATTTATGTATTTGCTTTGTAATATGTGTCGACTTGGATGATTATACCTAAGTCAATGTATTGTATAAATAAGGAGTTGTAAAGTCATTTCAAATGTATCTTGTGGAGATGAGAGTGTGGTAGAGAGGAGCAGAGCAGAAGTATTGATCTTAAATGGAACTAACTCAAGCATGGTGAAGATGCTATTCTTTAGTTCAAGTATGTAATACTTATTATTATGTAGACAATGTGTCTCTTGTAGGCAGTGGGCCTCTTGTGAGCAGTGTGCTCAGGTAGTGAGCCCTAATTGGCATGTGCCATTTTGTTCTTCCTATTCTTTTAACAAAGAATACAATCTTGGGTTAGTCACCCCATGGTTTTTCCCTTAACCAGGTTTTCCACATCAAAAATCTTGGTGTCATATGTGTTAATGTGTTTTTGCACTTGAATTGTTGCATTATATTTCCATGATTGATTTATTATTATGCTGCTGAATTAAGAAAAGGATTTAAGTGATTAATTGCAAGAAAGTTTTGGACAACTAATTCACCCCCCCTCTCAGTTGTCTGTCCTAATTCTAACATGCTCATCATTCAAATGACGGATCCTTCACCAAAGAAGACCAAAGCAATGAAGTATAAGTACCAAGGCGTGTTCCCCATCACTTCAATCACATTAAACATGGATGAAATACAGGATATAGAGATTGGTCATGTTGATATGGCTGAATTTGTAGACATGACAAAGCAAGATAAACCTAGTCACTACATGCAAAGGATTATCAACAACAATATCCATTTGGTTGCTTCTTTTCCTATTGCTGCACATAATGTTGAATTTGTTCTTCAAGTTGCCCACTTTTATAACAAGGATAATAGGATAGTGGTGGATGCACATGCAACGTGATTATGAGACTAGATGCAAAGTTCATGGATAAGGTTTTCATGTGTCCTGGTGTAGAAGATGTTGCAAAGCTAGAGTTCAACATTGGCCAGAGGGAATATGATAAAGATGTGGAAAAATCCAAAAGGATTATCAATACTAAATGGTTGAAAACTGCCAGGCCAAATTTGTCCAGATGGCCCAGGAGTTTTCCTAGAAGTGACTTTGTAGAGGAGGTAATTGACTTGATAACTCTTCTGAGCAGGGTGAGAAGACTTCCGTCTTCTTCCACATTCCATGAATGGATCTATCCAGGTTACATTAAGATCATTCTTCAAGGCAAATAGAATATCTTCTGGGGTGAACAGATTGGTAATGCTCTTCATGAGCAATTATGCAAGGTGTCAACTGCATCTAAGTTCTACATGACATCATATCTTGTTTATACAACTGCTTGAATGAGAAGCTTTCCAGGTTTGACATTTGAGGGAGATCGAAGGGTGGTGCCAGTCTACCAATACTATCCTCAGCTAACTCTAAAGGGATCCATACATCATTTCAGGAGAGTGAATGATGCCTTCTTTGTAGTTTTCATGTGTCTATTTGATCCTCAATTAGAACAAAGAAGAGTTTCAGATGAAGCATGGACTGTTGTCAATGATTTTGGTTGTTTATATCTTTAGTTCTCAACTTTTACCTATTTAAGAGTTGGTTACTATCAAGGTTATCCTTACATGTTACCAAAATTTCCTACTGATAGGATTATCTTAATGGAATTGTGTAGATAGATGATTGTAGTGCACAACAAATAATTGGAAGAAGAAGCCTAGATTCAAGTTCCCTATTGAAATTGGAAGGTATTCTATTGCTACTACTACAAAAGCTAAGGCTTTGGAAACTAAAATGCAACTGGTTACCATGAAGCAGTTCAAAAGACCCAAATTTGACTACTGGGGAGTGAGAACAAGATCAAGAGGAAAACTCAATTCCATGAGCCGATGGTGGAGGATGCTTGGGTAGATTTAAGAACTAAAGAAGACATCAGAAAACTAGATTACAATAGATTGACTTTGAGTCAAATTGAAGAGTTGGGTTTAGCTGATATCCTTAAGGGGATGGTTGATACTGAAGATGTTGTAAGTCCGAGGTATGTAAATGAGCAAATTGCAAGTTCTCCTTTGCTTGCTATGTTATGGTCTAAGAAAAAACTAACATCATTGAGAAAGAGGTTTGAGCCTATCTTGGCCAACACTAATAGATGGCTTCAAAGCAAAGGGATATAGCTAAAATACTTTATCACTAGCTCTGAAGAAGAGGTTCTTGAGTAGATAGGGAAAAAAGGTTGAAATAAGGACTAAAAACAAGAGTGATACTCCTAGTACTTCTAAGGCTCCTAAGCCTAGAATAAAATTTGTGTCAAAAGGAGAAAAATCCAAGGTGACAGAAGAGGAGTCTACTGCCAAAGAAATGGAAATAGAAGAGTAGGATATTGAGGAACCTATTGCTGAGCAAATGGACACTCAAGAAAGGTCTGCAGAAGAAAAAGAGGATGAACGAAAAGTAGAAAAAGGAGATCAGCAGGAACATCCACAAGAAATAACCATGTCTTCATCCAAATACATGTCACAGGAAACTCGAATCTCTTCTCCCCTACCCACTGTGTCTATTTCAGATTCTTTACCTATTCTTTCAAAAGTTCCATTGTCTCCCATTGTTATTCAATCTTCTAGTTCTTCACCATCTTCTTCTAGGATGATTTTTGATAGTCCTAAGGTTGCTTTTGATGCTGCTCTTCATTCTTCAAGGTCTATTCCAAGCTTGCCTTCACCTTCCTATGATATTGGTGATTCGACAATTTTTGATCATTTTGTTTTAGGTGCTGAGAAGATTGTTGATGTGAATGTGCCAGGTGCTTTATTTACAAATACTCCTCCAATTGTTACTACCACAAGTGTAAGTATGATTCCTTCTGCACCTGTAATGGAGTTAGATCTAAATGTCAGTACATCAATGCTTCCTCCATGGCTCTCAGCCTACACTCCTAAGAGGAAAAAGTAGGCCATCTCCCCAGATGACTTTGACTTTGGAAAGCTAATGCCAATGAAGGCAAAGGTTCAAAAGAAGCCCAAGACTCTTTCTCAGCTATTAGAAGACAAAGGCCACAAGTATTTGGAGATTTCTCAGCCACCACTAGACGCAACCATTGATAATTTTAGCATGAGTGATTATTTTATCTCTAGAATTGAACTAGGTAAAATCACACATGAAAGTACCAAGGCCGATGTACAGTCTACTCTCAATTCCTTGATTCATAAATTTGATCATGAGAGGGAAATGAAAGAGCAGTACAAAGCAAAAGCAGAGTAGTTAGCTATGGTGGTGCGGAAGATCACTTTATCATCTAAATCAGTGACACCTGAGGCAATCACTATAGAAGACCATGTTATTGAAAAAGTAGAAAAGCCTCATGTCAAGGGAAGAGTGGTTGAAGAATATCTTGAAAAAATGCACGCACAAGGAGTGTCTCTTCTTCTGACAAGTGCAGCTAAGAAGAAAAGCAAAATGGAAAAGATAAGGTCAGAGCTGGATAATTTGGTTAATATAATTTCGCAAGATATTGAGTACTTGGATACTAGCCTTGAGAAGTGGGTTGAGATGAAGAAGCTGAAGGTGAAACCTTTGATATTATTTCAAATCGTGAATCTTATGTTGAGACCAAAGAATCATTGATTCACAGAAGTAATGTTTTAAAATAGTTGATCAAATATTTAGAGAGTGCCAGAGAACTCAGTATAGATAGTGATGTTGCTCTTCTGCACAAATTGGAGGAACTCCCATGTGAGTTGACAACTGGTGACCATCATTTTCTTCCTACTGATGAGATGGTTCAAGCATTTAAGAATATGGTTCAAAAGGAATTTGAAGACAGTGCTTTTTCAGTCACTTCTCTAGATAATATGCTGGATAATCAACTGACTTTAGATAATCTAAAAACTTAGTTGACAAATCATGAAAAGGCGGCCACTTCAGTAAGAGATGCAATAACCAGGGCTCGAGTGATTTTCAAGAACACTGTTGGTTCGGACAGCTTAGAGATGCAAGCAGTATTCACTATGTACGAGGCCAATCTAAAGAAGAATGGGGATGTAAGTTGATCCAAGTTTTCATGCCTTAGTTTATTTTTGTATTTTCATATGTACTTTGTTTGTAGTTTTGGACACTTTTACATGTACTTTTTCCATATGTAATTACATGTAAAAACATTGGAAGTCCTAAATCAATAAGGACTCCTTTGTTGAATAAGTCAAAGTAGTTAGATTTTACTAGATTATCTCATGGCCTCTCACTTTAAATAAAGAGGGCCTCTATTGTAATTTTTATCTTTTTTCTATTGAAGCAAAACTCTACCAGATTTGAGAAGCAATTTTAAGACTTTGAGCTTTTGTTGTAAATCAATTTTCAAGAAAAATCAATTTAAGAAAAGCAAGTTGGCACCCAATCTTTGTGTTGGATATAATTTGTCAAGTGATAGAATTGTTCTTACGTCTTTTCTATTACCTTATAACTGATAAGTGATTGAAAGGTGAAAGTGTGTGTCAAGTGGTTGAGAGATATTCCAAATTTGATTTTGGTAGACTTTGAGCTGCAATTATCATTTGTGGAAGTTAGTTTATATTTGTAAGTTTAGAGTGAACTTGAAGACTTTGAGCTACAAGTTGATTATTTTGATCATTTTGTTATATCGTGGAATACATTGAAGATTTTGGGCTACATTATATTCCAGAATCCTTATTTTACATTCAAGCATAAGAAGCAACAGAAAAATTTGTGTTTTCGTGGGTTTCTTCGTGGTTCAGATATATTGGTATTGCTTTAGTTATCCTTTTGTGTTGAGTTTTATATTGAGAATTGTAAACATCATTTTTGAAAAAAGAGAAATGGATGATATGGAATCACCCCGAAGTTAGTTTTTAGTGTAAATAAGTTTGTAATAGTTATTAGTTTGTATTTGGCAATAAAAGGGAGCCTCCCCTTGCTGAGAGGAGAGATAATATCTCATCACATTGTGGTTGATATAACCATTTTGCCTTTAGTTAGCTAAAGATAAAATATTCACCCAACACCATACCATGTCTAGATTTGGTGATATTTTTGAAACTAGCTATTTTTTTATGGATATTCAATGATGAGGATAGTTTTCACATTTGATGCCCCATTTTTCTAAAATTTGTAGTTTCTTAGAAATTTTGTTGTAAAGTTCTCATTTTAGAACTTTGAAGGTCCTTATGGGAGCATATAGCTTCCTTTTTAGGTCCATTTTTTTAAAAAATAATTTTTTTGTGTACTTTACAATGATGTGGTCACTTTGTTCTCATTTTGTGTGTATACTTTAATTTCAGCATTATGGTCCTTTTTAGAGGTTGTAATATCCTATCAAACAAAAAAATACATTATAAAAACACATTAACTATAAAGTGACATCTTGTACTAGTCTAGGGGTTTCTTGCATCATCTAAAAATGGGGGATGTACTTAGGTGATTGCATTTTTTGTTTTTCATTCTTCTTTCATTTCAACACCATCAATCAACAAACTATGCTAATTTTGACACCTTATAACTACTTTTCTTGGAAAACAAATATCAAGTTATATTACTAAGGGCTAAAGGGTTGTACATAATAACCCAAGGAATTGAAGTTAACCCTAAGGGAGAGGTGGATAAAATCAAATTGCTTAACAAATTTGATGAATCTTTTGGCTTCCTATATTTGGCCATGTCTAAAAATTAGCTCTTTCATATAGAAGAGTTAGGAACTCCTGATGAAATATGGAATAAACTACAAACCTTGTTTGGTCAAACAAATGAGCTTAGAGGTAACCGATTGGAGAACAATCTAATAGGTCATAATCTAAGTAATTTTTACAACATTTAGGATTTCATCACATAATATAAGTCACTAATAACACAATTGAAAGACTATAAACTAGTACAAAAAGAGCAATATATTACTAAAAAACTACTAAAAATTGCTTATAAATGACCAAACATGGTCACATGACCATTAGTAGTTTATTGCCAGACATTTATAATGCAACCAAATTGATGACTAATCCATTTTTAGTCATTTATTAGTTGTTTTGATTGATCGATTTGGTAGTATATTTAGTCGTTGATTTAGTCATTAATTGTTGTAATCTGGTCACTTATTTAGTCATTTTTTATTCACTGATATATTTAGTCATTAATTTAGTCATTGATTATTGTTAACTAGTCACTTATTTAGTCATTTTTATTCACTAATTTCTGTCCATTGGTAGTGTATTTAGTCATTAATTTTAATCATCATTTTGATCAATTTGGTAGTATATTTAGTCATTTTTATTCACTGATTTAACACTAGTCATATATTTAGTCATATTTATTCACTGTTCACTGATTTCTATCAATTGGTAGTATATTTAGTCAATTTAATTATTAATTAACATCAATTAGTAGCATATTTAGTCATTTTGAAGCTTGCATTTAGTCATTAGTATATTTAGTAGTATATTTTGAAGCTTGCACAATGAAACAACTTTGAGAAGGTAAAAAAAAGCTTGTTTTATTGATAAAAAATGCTTACAAACAACATTCAGATCTAAAAATAAGTTACAATGCTTTCTCTTTGCTAAAAAAACCTTAATGGTTACAATACATAGCTCAAAGAATGAGCAAGAAACTGATTTTGAGTATCACTGAGCATAGAAGCACAAAGACATTCATAGATGTCTTCTTCACAAATCCATGACTGTCCCTTGAAGCTCACTATCCTAGTTTAAGATCACACTATCATCTCTGTAGAGATCCTATCTCATGCACCCAACTTACTCTAGTTCATAAGCTGCCACTGTGAATTGTTACCTATAGCAATAAACTATCCTTATCTTTGATAGCTACTGTTTTAGCCTTATTAGGCCACTATTACCATAAGCCAATTAGGATATTGTTAGAATTTGAAAACTAAAACAGGGGATAGGTTTCGATTTGTTGTATTAATTCTCAACATTAGAGATCCAATGACAGTGAATGCATATTCTTGTGGTTACCAATGTGGAAAAGGCCCCTAAATAGTTTGACATGCATATGTTATAAGTTTCTTGAGAGTCCAAAAATCTGGACTACATAGCATGGTGATTACTGTCAAGAGGAAGACAGACAGTCTTAAGGCTTCCTTAAATCCTCTGCCTAACTGATAACTCTTCCATAGAAGACAAGAAAATGCATCAAATAACTCATGCATCACCTCCTCATTGCCAACATATTCATCATCCATCTCCAACTACTTCAAAACCCAATGGGCTAACAAGAGACCAGTATAGTATGCTACAAAAGCAAATGAGAGATGCATAAATATCCACTATAACAAACAGAAAGAATACTAGAAGTGGATAAGTCATCAATGCATACAGTAAAGTATACTAGAAGCCCTAAGATTTTCTCAAAGAGGATAATGTACAAACAAACCAACTCATTGTGCAACTTAAAGACAGTGCTCAAAAATGGTAAATATTTGTCCTACTTTTATTGCTCAAAATTGACCTATTGAAGCAATTGAAATAGTTAAAATCATAAATGTAAATGGAAATATTTTGAAATAACATTAAAAAAATGGAAGCTTCATATTTTGATACTTGGCCTGCAACTCTTTCAACTTGTGTTGTAGTTGATTTAAGTCTTCACATTGTTTCACCCAATCCTGAGCACCATCTAAACTATTGATGATCTGTTGAGATACACTTTTTCTCTGCGTGTTGTGTATGAAGCACCTTAGTTTATATTTGGCAGTGTAAATTTCTTTGACCCATTTGTCCTCCACTTAAAAATGCAGTGCATTGGTTTTCCTCTGCTCATTGTAACAAATTATAATGTGATTGCTTGCCCCTGTTCGTCTATTCTGCACAGAGACTGTTAGAATGCCATCCTCATCCACTTGGAAGCAAACTTCTATAGATGGCACTCTAGCTCGGGCCTCTTGAATTCCATTCACTTCAAATTCACTGAGGAAATTGTTATGAGTAGTTAATTATCTTTCTCCTTCGTAGACTCAAATTGACATTACTTTGATATAGTCAAAACCCATGGTGAAGGATTTCATGATGCGAGTAGGAATTGGCGTATTTCTTGGCACAAGGATGTTCATAATACCACCTTTAACTCCTATTCCAAGACTCAAAGGTGTGATGTCGATCACGACAACGAGGTTGATGTCTTCCTATTTTAAGGCCGCGTCTTGAAGAGCCACCCCATAAGCCACAACTTCATCTAGATTGATATTGGCCTTTCCCGCATCACCGCAGGGACTCTCAAGTTTATCTGCGGACTTGCAGGAGGAAGTTTGAGTGAGCACCGCATCCCCGCAAGCAAACCCTAAATGTGGTGCAGGAGAGCAGTAGACTTACTTTTCTCCCCACATTCCCTTAGAGACCAACCAAAGACTGTGCGGGTGAGTGGGAAGGGGGATGTCATCTCATAGAATGCAATGATTGCAGGATATGCACAAAATGGATTTTTTGAAAAGGCTTTAGAAACTTTCAAACAAATGCAATTAGCAGGTGTAAAGCCAAATTCAACAACCTTTTCTAGCATCCTCCCTGCTTGTGCCAAAATGGGAGCTTTGGAATAGGGTATGGACATCCATCATAACATAATGGAAGGGGGATTTTTGTCAGATATTATAGTTGGAAATGCTCTGGTAGACATGTATGCAAAATGTGGAACTATAGATAAGACAAGTGAACTATTTGATGGAATGGCTCAAAGAGACGTCATCTCTTGGAATGCAATGATTGCAGGATATGCACAAAATGGATTTTTTGAAAAGGCTTTAGAAACTTTCAAGCAAATGCAATTAGCAGGTGTATTTATCCAAATTCAACAACCTTTGCTAACATCCTTCCTATGATATCATGGATACCTGCTCTCCCGCAAGCACTTCAAGTCATGCCTATAGTGATGCGGGGCTTTCCTGCATCACTGCAAGCATGACTTGAAGTGCTTGCGAGAGAGTAGGTGATGCGGGTGATGTGGGGCATTAGACATGTATGCAAAATGTGGAAGCATAGATAAGGCACCTAAACTATTTGATAGAATGCCTAAAAGAAATGTGGTCTCATGGATTGCAATGATTGTAGGATATGCACAAAATGGATTTGTTGAAAAGGCTTTAGAAATTTTAAAGAAAATGCAATTGGCTAGTGTAAAGCCAAATTCCACAACCTTTGCTAGCATCCTCCCTGCCTGTGTCAAAATGGGAGCTTTGGAATAGGGTATGGACATCAATCAACACATAAAGGATAGAGGAATTTTGTCAGATGTAGTTACAACTACCTTGTTAGACATGTGTGCAAAATGTGGAAGCATAGACAAGGCATGTGAACTATTTGACATAATGCCTCAAAGAAATTTGGTCTCATGGACTGCAATGATTGCAGGATATGCACAAAATGGATTTGTTGAAAAGGCTTTAGAAATTTTAAAGCAAATGCAATTGGCTGGTGTAAAGCCAAATTCCACAACCTTTTCCAGCATCCTCCCTACCTATGTCAAAATGGGAGCTTTAGAATAGGGTATGGACATCCATCAAGACATAAAGGATAGAGGAATTTTATCAGATGTTGTAGTTGCAACTACCCTGTTAGACATGTATGCAAAATGTGGAAGCATAGACAAGGCATGTGAACTGTTTGATAGAATGCCTCAAAGAAATGTGGTCTCATGGACTGCAATGATTGCAAGATATGCACAAAATGGATTTGTTGAAAAGGCTTTAGAAATTTTAAAGCAAATGTAATTAGTTGGTGTAAATCCAAATTCCACAACCTTTACCAGCATCCTCCCTGCCTGTGTCAAAATGGGAGATTTGGAATTGGGTATAGACATCCATCAAAACATAAAGGATAGAGGAATTGTGTTAGATGTTGTAGTTGCAACTGCCCTATTAGACATGTATGCAAAATGTGGAAGCATAGACAAGGCACGTGAACTATTTGACAGAATGCCTCAAAGAAATGTGGTCTCATGGACTGCAATGATTGTAGGATATGCACAAAATGGATTTGTTGAAAAGACTTTATAAATTTTAAAGAAAATGTAATTGGATGGTGTAAAGCCAAATTCCACAACCTTTTCTAGCATCCTCCCTGTTTGTGTCAAAGTGGGAGCTTTGAAATAGGGTATGGACATTCATCAAAACATAAAGGATAGAGGAATTTTGTCAGATGTTGTAGTTGCAACTACCATGTTAGACATGTATGCAAAATGTAGAAGCATAGACAAGGCACGTGAATTGTTTGACAGAATGCCTCAAAGAAATGTGGTCTCATGGACTACAATGATTGCAGGATATGCACAAAATGGATTTGTTGGAAAGGCTTTAGAAATTTTAAAGCAAATGCAATTGGCTAGTGTAAAGCCAATTCCACAACCTTTTCCAACATCCTCCCTGCCTATGTCAAAATGGGAGCTTTGGAATAGGGTATGGACATCCATCAAAACATAAAGGATAGAGGAATTTTGTTAGATGTTGTAGTTTCAACTACCCTGTTAGACATGTATGCAAAATGTGGAAGCATAGACAAGGAATGTGAACTATTTGATAGAATGTCTCAAAGAAATGTGGTCTCACGGACTGCAATGATTGTAGGATATGTACAAAATGGATTTGTTGAAAAGGCTTTAGAAATTTTAAAGCAAATGCAATTAGCTGGTGTAAAGCTAAATTCCACAACCTTTTCCAGCATCCTCCCTGCCTGTGTCAAAATGGGAGCTTTAGAATAGGGTATGGACATCCATGAAACCATAAAGGATAGAGGAATTTTGTGAGATGCTGTAGTGGCAACTACCCTGTTAGACATGTATGCAAAATGTGGAAGCATAGATAAGGCACGTGAACTGTTTGACAGAATGCCTCAAAGAAATGCGGTCTCATGAACTATAATGATTGCGGGATATGCACAAAATGGATTTGTTGAAAAGGCTTTATAAATTTTAAGGAAAATTAAATTGGTTGGTGTAAATCCAATTCCACAACCTTTGCCAGCATCCTCCATACCTGTGTCAAAATGGGTGCTTTGGAATAGGGTATGGACATCCATCAAAGCATGAAGGATAGAGGAATTTTGTCATTTGTTGTAGTTGCAACTACCCTAGTAGACATGTATGCAAAATGTGGAAGCATTGACAAAGCATGTGAACTATTTGGAAGAATGCCTCAAAGAGATGTCATCTCATGGAATGTAATGGTTGCGAGATATGCACAAAATGGATTTGTTGAAAAGGCTCTAGAAACTTTCAAGAAAATGCAATTAGCAGGTGTAAAGCCAAACTCGACAACCTTTTCCAGTATACTCCCTACCTATGCCAAAATGGGAGCTTTGGAATGGGGTATGGACATCCATCAAAGCATGAAGGATAGAGGAATTTTGTCATTTTTTGTAGTTGTGACTTCCCTGGTAGACATGTATGCAAAATGTGGAACCATGGACAAGGCACATGAACTATTTTTGGGGTCAATGGGAGTAGTATCAAACTTTGACTCTTTATTGACTACTCATTCTCACAAAATGGAGTCTACTGCCCAAATTGGAAGGAGTCTATGGCACATCAACATACAAGACTTCAAGCTATGTAGTGGGAAAAGAGAAAAAGGAGACCCCAAGCCCTAGGATAGGAGCAATGAGCAAAGAGCAAAGATTTAAGGAAATGGACTTCAAAGTAAGGCATGACACTTTCCTATAGATTCCCAAAAGGAGATCATAGTCATGACTATTCAAATAAACAATGATAGTCCATGGCATAACCATGAAGGGGGCATTGAAATTAATAATAACAGTGATAGGGTAGTATGATGGACTTTAAAAGATACATAAAGACAAGTAGCTGAGCAGTCAAGAGGGATTTTAAAACATCATAAATCTTGTCAAGGGTTCATTGTCTTCAAAACAGTATGGTAAACTAATAAATGTTTCCATCCCACAAAGTTTCAAAAGAGGACAACCTACAAGTGTATTAAGGAGTGCATGGACAATATCTCAAGGAACTACCCCAGTCAATTTCAAGGTGTTGATCATGGGAAAGAGAGGTTTACATGAAGTGGGACAGTCCTTAAAAAAATAGTCAGATGGTAAAGAGGATAGTCCATAAGATAATATTCAACCAAATACACAGTATGGACCTGGAGGGTGGTCCTTATGGTGCATTTATATAATCACACCTATAGGTATTATCAAAGATCATGACTCCATTAGGATATGAAAATGAGCACTAAACAAAATACCTCACTATGAGCTAAGTATGAGTGACTAAATAAAGACACACAAGATAGTGAGTTGTTAGTAGACAATTCATGATCAACAAGGATAGAGTTAAATAAGATGGACTACGATAATCACAATTGATAGTAGCCATTCATATGACAATGATGAGGGGTTTAATCATAGTCCACAAGATAGTCATAAAAGAATAAATTCAAAACTCAATAGATGACAGTTCCAAGGCATTGTTAGAGTCTTCATGAAGAACACTATTGATGGAAGTGCTTATGACCCAGGGTAAGAATAATTCATGACAATAGGGAAATTTTAAAGAGTAGAATGCATGACCAAACCACAATGACAATGTACTTTTAGAAGTTTCATGATATAGAGGATAGTAATCTTCAAGCGACAGTAGCACCAAAGGAGAGATCACAATGATAAGAAAGGCACATTGGAAGGTGAAAATTTTATTCAAAACATACATTTTCATTATTGATTAAGAGGGCAGTTTCATCCTAAAGAAGATAGTGTTGAGGACATTCATGAAGGCTTAATCAGTTCTTCTCACATAACAATACTATGTACATCCTTAGACAAACTCTAATATCAGTTCTTCTCACACAGCAATATTGTGTACAAAAAATAAATACTATTGATCTAACTTACTTGTGCTCAAACTCTATATATGGTGTATCCTTAGGGAGCCTGTGAAGATATTCCTCAGCGTTTACCAAGGCAGCACATAGCTTTGGCAAGCTTTGTATTCTTTCATTCAACATGAGTGACTACAAATTAAATGGCACAATTATACTATTTCCTTGCACTGTCTTTGGAATACTATATATACTAAATTGAAAAAGACATAAAAGATAAACATCTACTGTCCATGATGCAAAATTGCATCTCAAAATTTACTATGTTGATCTCACAACATTGAAGCTACAGATAACATTCTTTGAATTGTCTTCTTTACAACCTGAAAATCAAAATGTATAGTTTCAGCTCAGGTCTATTCAAGTCTACCAAATTACATGAGTTTATATTGCTTAACTTTGCTTCACCATGTATAAATCACTTGATTCCATGTGTTCCTGACATGAAAAAATTTGGCAATCAATCTTTTTGGGCCTGCTAAAGGTTTAAACATAGAATTTTCATGCCAAGTAAGACATGGATTTTCATGGATTTAAACCTAGTTTTGGCCTGCAATAAACATAATGTCTAGCTCTCTTTGTTGGTTTAACTAGTGAGGACCATAATGATGATGTGGCTTCCTTTTGAGCTCCCATATGACATGAACCCTATGCCAATAGGCTGACATGACAAACTATACTATGTATGAACCCAACACCTTAGATTTTAATTCCAAATTCTCAATTTTTTTATAATTGATTTTAACACAGAGATAATTCAGATTGCCTGAGCCTAGATCTTAAGGCACTTTAGAAATGTCCTTAAAATTTGGTTTAATCTTTTTGTTGGTAGGTGGCTTGAGGTAAATAGAAGTAAGCATTAGTTAGATTTCCTTAGGACTACATAGGTAATAAAGGAATCAATCGAGAACATTTACAACAACTTAAATCATAGTGGTTGAGCTTATCAAATGTGCCACATGTGCTAAATATCAAGAGTCATGGCATGTAGAAACATTCAAATCTAGACTGTATATGATCTAAGTAACACATGAAAAGGTCAAATCTCTTGTCAAACTAACTCAAAAAAGCTTACAATATATTCAATGCATGTGCTTACTTTTGGTGATGCATTCTCATGTACTCGCTTGAGAAACGTTGTTATAAGTTTGTATGAGTTGTATGGTGTGTAGCTTATATAACAATCACTATGATGATTCGTATGAGTCTTGTATATGGACGTGAAGTAGTGCAAGTGTTCTGAATGTGCTTAATGGTTTCAAACTATATGCACAATGTTTGTAAGGATAAGAAAAATTTATGAATAAGAAGGGTGAGAATCAATTCTTTAGTAAGAAGTCATAGAGATAAGAGAAAATTGCTAGTCATAGCAATGGCAATTGTTTTGAATGGACACACTATGACCAAGGTCATGCACCAAGTGGGGGCTTTACTTCAGTGACAGTAAATAGCTAGGGGGCACAATTGTTTCCCTTCAAGCACTTCTCATGAAAATAGTGTCAAACTTCTAGTGATAGGGTTTTCACATACATTTATGGCAATCAGGGATTATGGTGTTTCTTCTTGGGATGCAGGCTAAACTGAAACTAGTGCAAGTTAGATGGATGCAGTTGAACAAAAGCAAGAAGTGGAAATGAGGAATACTCTGTTGTGGCTAAGACTATTGAATGTGAGTGTTGTTACATGGAATTTTTATTTGGACAAGATGGTACAGTGTGCAGATGGGCACTTCTTTCATTTTCAGTGTTTACAAAGATAGGTAAAAGACTCTACATTTAGAGGTTTTCAAGCTTGTCATTCCTTACCTTTGCATGGTTACTAATGAATGCAATGAGTTAATTACTATGGGAGATTTATAGCCACAATGGAAGGCTTGTAGCAAGGCTATTGTGTTGTGCCAAGTGCAAAGAGATTCCTTCTTTTATTCACATTTTTTGAGAAGAAATAGGGCAAAAGATAAAGGTTTTCTGTGTTTCTTTTTTGTTTCTATCTTGTAACTCTATGAAGTTTCTATTGGCAAGAGACACTGTGTGGCTTCATAAGTGTTGTCATTGATGGCGACAAAGTCTATCCCACACATCTGCAGTACATAATATGCCTTCACTGGAAGTCAGATTGAAGAATGTTTTGATCCGGTGAACAAGAACAGAGTATGTAACAAGGTCTAACAATCAGGTCCAAATCTCTCAGATGGTGTAACTCAGTAAGTTGCGGACTTGGGAAAGTCAAGAGGGGTATCATGACTACTGTACTCCAAAGATTTAGCCTCTGGTGATAAATCAAGGAAAAGATATGAGCATCTCAGTGTTGGGATCCAGTCAGGCAGAATAGACAGAGGAAGAATTGACCGACAGAGTATCAAACTTCAATCCAAATGAGTAAATGGTGTTGATCAAGCAACTTGTGGGATCATACATTATTAGACGACATGATTAATGACTTCTATGCCTATGTTTTTGATACACATCACAAATCAAGTATGGATTCAGCCGACAGATTAGTAACTTGCAAATATCTTGAGTGTTCTTGTTGTCGACTAGAAAGTTGATGAAATCCTTGATGCGGATATATATACTAGATGGATTCCAGTATATAGGTGTGTGTGGTGAACAAGGAATGAAATAAAGTGTGAAGAAAGGTAGGGATAAGTGTGAGATCTGCATTTCAAGTCCGGTATGTGACAGAGTAGCAGGATTAAACAGAGGAAGAATGAAGTGCATCAGATCAGTGTATTATGCCTAACCGGAACTAAACTCTTGCATTTGTAGATGCCTCTCATTAGTTCAAACACTTGACTCTCTTCTGTAAGTTCTGTAGATACTGAGTCTCTTGTAGGCAGTGTGCCTCTTGTGAGCAGTGTACTTAGGCAGTGAGCCCTAATGGCAAGTGTTATTTTGTACTCCTTTATTCTTTTAACAAAGAATACAATCTTAGGTTAGTCACCATATGGTTTTCTCCCTTAACAAGGTTTCCACATAAAAATCCTTGTGTTATGTGTGTTGATTTTATTTTTGTTCTTATGATTACATATGCTTTCATGTTTTGATGTAACACTGAATATTAAGATAACAAAAGAGAAGAAAGTTAAGGAAAATTTGAGATAACCGATTCACCCCCCTCTCAGTTATCTGTCTTGTTTCCAACAATTGGTATCAGAGCCAAGTTCCTCTAAACAAAGCCTAACAGCTTGAGGAAGATATGGGAATCTCAATGGATATATATGGTATGAAGGAACAACTTCAGTCTACCCTAGATGATCTTGAATAGTCCCACTCTGAAGTCAATAATTTGAGAGAAAGACTCAAACAAGCTAATGATTTCATAAATGAGCTAAAAGAAAAACTTAGTATCTCTGTGAAAAAGAGAAAGGAACTACTTCAAAAATTAGCCAATCAGAGTGAAGTCAATGATACTAATGAAGATCTGGATGAGATAAATAAGCTATGTGAGAAGTTGTCAAAAGAAGTCATTATGGTAAGGCATGAAATAGAATCAGGGGTTATGAGATTCACCCAAGAAATTGAAGAAAAAAGAAAAATTGAAGATAATCTAAAATAATCCCTCAAGGAGAAAATAGAGGACTGCCACAAAATGGATAGAATAATCAAGCATCTTGAATCTGATCTTGAAGAAGCTAGAGACAATGAAGAACAACATGAGAATCAGAAAGACACTCTTAAACAAGATTTTCAAACAACAAATTAATACAAAGAGAAATTCAAGATAAGCTCAGCCCAACTTGAAGTTCTTCTTGAAAGCCAAAAGAGGGTAGATGATAAGCGTGGCTTGGGATATGAGAAAGGTGAAAGCTCTAGATCCGGTCAAAAGAACTTTGGATCAGGAAATCAAAGAAATAGGCCTAGAAGACCTCCTATAAGGCAATCAAATGCTTAAAGATATCCATCCTTCAATGGATACTACTTCAATTGCAACAATTTCAGTCATAAAGCAACTCAGTGCAGGAGGAGAATGAATCAATCTAATCCATCCTTCTCTGGACAATGTTTCAACTATAAAAGGTATGGTCACAAATCTCATGAATGCAGAAATATGCAAATAAACAATTCATTCAATGGTAGATGCTTTGCATGCAATAGAATGGGACATATGGCTAATCAATGTAGATCAAGAGGATATCAATCAAATAAGCAAATAAATGTTTTCTGTTACAATTGCAATAGATCCAGTCATATTGGTAAATTCTGCAGAAGTAGAAATCAAGATAGAAAAGATCCGGTGCAACCTAATCAAAAACAAGATAAGGGCAAAAGTAAAGTGAATGCGGATGAAGTTCAAAAGGAGATGAGCAAGATTTGGGTGAAGAAGAGTACAGAAAATATTGGGGATGGATTTGCACCAGAATTTGGTGCTGATATTCCTTTCAGAAACTAAAAAGGTGAGCTCTGGCTCAGGGGGAGTCATAGAGAAAAACAAATTCCCCCAGCTAGTCAACTAGTGCCTAAATTTGGCACATGGAATGCTGCAGATTAAAGGGTTCTTAGAAAAACATCTAAATAACCTTTAGTAAAAATATGAAAGATCCGTATGGAGTTTTGCAAGATTTTAATTGCTCAAGTTAATCTGGTTCCGACAGCTATCCAGTAAAGTAAGATTTTCAAAGACGGATCCGGTATGATTCAGAATTGAAATACTTTGATCTGCGAACCCATGGCATGATTGAAGAAAAAAAGATACATTGTCAATCCTCACTGACAATGATTCTAAGTTTACCGCAGTAATTCGAGAAGATCTCTCTCAAAATAGGGCTACCGGATAACTTAAGTTGTGCATTTATTACAAAAGGAAATCAGGGTTTGCGCAAGGATAAAAGGGTTCTTTCACTCATCATTTGCACATTTATATTCGCAAAGAAGAAAAGAATAGCTTTGCAACAAAGTTTCTACAATTCACTCAAGATCAACTGGAAAATTGCATTCAACCAGCGATTTGTTTCAGCTCCTATTTCAAACCCTAAAGCATGAAAAGGTACTTCCATTCTGAAAATCTCTCTCTGAATCTTTTGCAAAATGGCTACTCCAATGGTTGTCAAGATCACTGATAGGCCGCATCCTAAATTCAAGAAACACCTTTATAAATCTCTAAAAGTTGATCCTTTAGGCGCATTTTCTAGCATTCTGCATGGGCTATTGCATGTAGAAGATGTTAGGGTCTCTATCCATGCCAACATTTAGGAATTTGGAGACTCAAAATTGATGGACATCTATCACAAACATCTAATAGATGAGAGTTTTGAACTCAAACCTGAATTCAAGGCCCTCCAGGGTAAACACTTCGGACATTGCATACACTTTCCCTGTTTTGTAGAAGATGATTGGGTCCAGTATGTCCTAAGCAGGATGCATGATAATTTCATGTGGTTAATGAGGCCCTTTAAGATAAATAAAGATGTCATCAGGGCAGTGACTGGACTGTATGCATCTAGTGGGTTACTTACACTTAAATCTGTCAAGAACCAGATAGTAACTGAAGCCACCAGATCTAAATTTGACAAAAGAGCAATGACCATAGATGACATCACAGATCTGGATGTCTATTGGGTGAATATTTTGTCGTCAACTCACTGACGGCAAAATGGTTATATCAACCACAGTATGATGAGATAAATCTCTCCTCTCAACAAGGGGAGGTTCCCTTTTAACTATTACAAACTTATTTACACTAAATACTAGCTTTGGGGGTGTGTTACATTCATCATTTTCTCTTCTTTCAGAAAAGATGTTTACAATGTTTCACAGTAATATTCAATAATGCTTCTACAGTTAAACAATAATCAACAATATTCATGTAAGTTGAAGCACAAAGTCTTTCAACTTACTTCACAAAAAGATTCACGAACCAAGTGAATAATCTCAAGTACAAAGTCTTCAAATTATCCCCAGAAAGATTTTAAAAGTAACCGTATCACCAGTTGGAGCACAAAGTCTATTAACTAACAACACCACTGATTCACGCAAATGTGATTGAAAATCATAGCACAAAGTCTACAAGCTCTCAACATGATTCATATACAAAGTGAACAACTACAAGCTCAAAGTCTTTATAATCTTTCACCAAAAAACGCTTTCAACACACATAGATTCAAGGAAATAATGTAACACAAAGTTTATATAACTTATCTTGAATGTCCTCCAATCATAATAACTAAGCACCACTTTATCCAATCAATCAACAAGAGAAATCAACAAAAATGCCATATGTACATCCTCACTCATACAAATTTGATTCAACACAAAGTTTGATATCAAAACTCGCCTTCTTTATAGATTGGAATTGATCATAAAATTTGAACACAAAGTCTCAAAGTTGAGTCTCAATTTGGGCAGCACTTTGTTGTATAAGATTAAAGATAATGTTTACAATAGAGGCCCTCTTTATTTATAGGGAGAGGCCTTGAGAAAATTTAGGAAAAACCTAACTACTTTGACTTATTCAACAAAAGAGTCCTATTTGACTTAGGACTTCCTTTGTCTCACATGTAATTACATTTTGGAAAAATACATGTGAATATGTCCAAAACAAAATACAAATTGCATATACGAAAATGAAAATAAACTAAGGCACGAAGAAGAATATCAGCTGCCACCATCATTCTTCTTCAAGAAATTATGGTACATGTCCTTTACTGCTTCCATCTCATAAACGTCCAGTCCAAGTGTATGGTAGGAAACAACATGAGTTTCGACGATTGTATCTTTCACCATCTTTATCGCTTTCTTCATTGATAGGTCAAACATTTGGAAGATGAGCACCTTTAGATGACGTGATGTCCTTGAAAATTCGTAGAAGAAACTGCAACAAAAAGTCATGATCTTGGCTTTGGATGAAGATGGCTCTAACATTAACTCTGGAGCGAACTCTAGAAGAAATGTCTACCACGAACACTTGTTGAGAAGTGCAAAAGGCCATGATCTCGCAATTAGGGGAAAGAATGAATAAACTGGGATAACTGCGATCCGATGATCATGGACAAGAAAGCATGCATTGAAGGGCTTGCGCGCATGCAAGTCAAGAAATCAGGTGAAAGTGGGCCAAGGGAATCATTTTCAAGGATTTCCTAGTGTTAGGAAATTTTGAAGGAAGACATGCACGGGCGGCAAAAATCGCTGCTCCTGCATGTCCGAGTAATGCTTGAGTGTAAGGGTGGTTAATTCTGCCGACTCTGCAGGTTGGTGATTTTGTTGTGCGAGGTCGGCCAAAATGGCCGCCTTTGCATGTCAGAAATTTGCATAAGGTAGATCATGTGTATTGGCGGTGAATTTTGCCGACAATACATGGGATGGGAGTATTTCAAGGTTTTCGTGTAAGGGCGGTGAATTTCGCCGCTCATACACGAACATTTTGATGTCTTCAATAGCATGAGCGGAAAAAAGCGCTGACTTCGCATTCAATCACAAGTTTATGGAAGGAACTCGGGTGGTAAACTTCACCGCCACTACATGGACAAACACAATGGACATGTTTGAGCGGTCAGAGTCACCATCAACACATATACAACAATGGTTATGAGGGTTTGATCGACCAAAACTGCCGACATCTATATAGGTATAACTTAGGGCACAAAGATTGATCCCTATCCAAACGGTGAAAAACTCTAAGTCTGTCGGTGGCGAATTTGCTAGAATCCTAAAACAGCTCGATCAAATGGTGCGAGAGGAGTCCAGTGGATAGCTAGGGAGAATGAAAATGAAATGACCAAAAAGATAATCAAAAGACATTTAAAGGCTTGAAAACATGCCTTTAATGAGTGGCACGAGTGGCCATTAATGGCACTCAAAGATCAAGATCCCGGAGATCTTGTTTGGGCGGCGATTTTGGGCGTTCCAACATGTTTCACAAAGAATGCAAAAGTGGTGGATTCTGCTGACGCTGCATTCAAAACTTTGGTGAAACATGCTACGACGGCCAAAAGTGCTGCTCAGACACATTAAAAAAGAAACCAAACGTAAGAGTGGCAAAAAGTGCCACTACCGCACATCAAACCAAAAAGATGTCAAGTCGGCAATTTCTGCCGACACCGCATAAGCAAACACAAAGACATGTAATAGCGGTAATTTTAGCTGATTTTACATGTGAATACTCAAAAACTTACTAACACTTGGAAAATGACCAAAATTGACATTTTTATCAGTTTACGACTAAATTGATTCGCGCAAACATCAAGGAATGAATTCAAGGACATGTCACAAACTAGTTTAGGATGTCAAATGACTTCGCAAAGGATCAAGAGAATTTTGTCTCGATTTGTGAACTAGAGTGTAGATCACAAAACGAACAAGTTTCGTGGGGGTTGTCTACAAAAACGAGCGTAGCTGATTTTGAGAACAACAATGTCAAGTTTGCATCAATGATAATTGGGTACAAGATCTATCATTTGAGCATGGAGAATTCTGTGTCTGGCACTGCAATCTATGCAGCATATCAGATGTTGAGGGAAGATGCAGATTATGACCTGTGTGAACTTCTCCTAAATCAACTATTAGAAAATCTGCAGAAGATTAAAAAGGATAAAAAGAATTCCTTTAAATATGGTTGTCTAATACTGTGTCTATTCTTCTATTATATGAATGAGCTACCTGGATCAAGTGGTTGGGTTTGGAAAAGTGATAAACCGGTTGTAATCTAGATCAGAGATTACATGTATGGACTTGGTGATGCTCAAGCCCAAAACACAGCCCTCTGGGGTTACTTTAAGAACTTTCAAAGCATGATGCAAGCTAGAGAAAGAATACCTCAATACATAGTTGAGAAATACAAGGACACAATGTGATTCATGGTTGACACTGATCAATGCCTAATGGAGGTAGTTGAGCCAAGAACTATGTGGATAATGCCTATGGGATACGGGTCGATGAAAAAATCTTGAAGCTTCATATCCAACACCTACTGAGCCAGCCTAAGGACAATGAAGTAGAAAGGTTTGGAACCTTTCAAGAGCTAAGTGTAAAAATACATGTTGAGTTAAGGCAGCTAGAGATAAAGAGGAAAGTAAGAAGGGAAGTTGAAGAAATTGCCAAAAGATTTGGCCTATCAAAAGAGGTTGTGGATGCAAATAGAGAGAAGATGGAGAAGGCTGAGAAAGAGAAACAAGAAGCAAAGAAAGGAGACACTCTGGTATAAGCCTCCTCCCGGACTAGATATTCCAAGAGCTCTACATCTGCCACTCCTAAAAGCTCAAAGACTACCAAACCAGAAGTCAAGACATCCAGAAAAAAGGAAAAGAGGATGAAGACCAAAGCCACAAGGTCATATACAAGCCTTAAGGATGATGAAGAAACAAAATCTAATGAGGAAATCAAGAAAATGAAGAAGAAGAAAACATCCGAGGAATTCTTTGCTAGTAAAAGTGAGGAAGAAAAGGTAGAGGAATTTGCTGAAAAGCCCACTCTTTCCATTGATGACATCATCAAGGCAGTTACTGTGGATGGGAACCTCCAACCAGTAATAGAGTTCTATGGTGAATATAGTGATACTGACAAGAAATTTTTGGAAGAACCTACTGTCAGGTACCTGAACATTTACAATAAAGCTTTCATTGAAATTATATCATTAATTCCTAAGAGTCTAGAAAAGGTACTTGAACTGAGAAAAGAGAATGCAAAGGCAAAAGACCTAGAGATTCGGGAACAAATAATGATTCAGCTTTATCCTTCTATCACTCCAAAACAAATGGACATGATTTTTAAGGATTGTAAGGATGAGTTCTGGAGTAAGGAAAGAATGAATAAACTTATGCTTGGAGAAACTAACCAAGTAGCAAGTGAAACAAAAGATATCCTCCAGAATGCTTTGAAAAGATTCAATCTTCCTATTATAGAGGAAACAGTTGAAGAACCTTCTACCATGGATGTTGAAGGATTAAATGTAACCAATGAAGAATCTTCTAACAAGAGCGTAGAAGGATCAAAAGAGATAGATGAAGAGAAGTCTAAGGACTTGGATTCCTCTATTCTAGAAGAGGAAGTTCATGAAGCAATAAACACCGGTGACATCTCTCCTTTGGATCCCACTATAGACATTCCATACTCTGAAGCTGAAGGAGAAGATAGAAGAGAAGAGAAGGTGATTCAAGAAGAAGAGGTTAAGGGAAAAGAAGAAGAACAAGCCGAAAAGACTAATGATGACTGTTCTGATATCCCAAAAGAAAAGAAGACTCAATCACCAGCAAGAGACACTACAGAGGCAGTAAAGAATTTCTTAAACAGAGAAATGATGGAGATAGATGAACCTGAGCTATTTCAAGGGCCACTAAATTTTGACTCTCTCTCTCCCGTTCGGACAATGAAAATAACATCTTTTGCTCAAGCGAAAGCAAAAGAAAAACTCTTGAAATCTCACATGGAAGACTGTGAACTATTGGAGATTGTATCCGAGATGTTGGAAAAGATCATGCCATCCTTCCAAAAGGATCCTTTGGCCTCACCATCTAGTAACCTGAAATCTTTGGTAAATTCTGTTAGCACTCATTCTTAATCTCTAGAGAAATCAGCGGAAGCCAAGGTCCGGAAGGAGTTTATAGCAAAAAGATTCACTGAAGTGCAAGGACTGATTGCTAATGATAGGAGGACCCTAGACATTGGAATAAAGAGCCTTGAAAATGCTCTTAAAGATGGTGGGGACATATACAAATTATATTTATCTTGGCCCAAAGTGACAAAAAACATTGAGAAGAAAGTGAAAGAACAAGAAGGAAAACTGTCAAGTTTATCTCAGAATTTTGATCCCCTTACTACCTCTTTAATGAATCAAGAATGCTAGGCTATTGTCATCATAAATGAAATCAAGAGGCTAGACAAAGAGAAGAAGAACATAATAAATAGAATGGGTGAATTCAGAGGGATAATTATCCCTAAGTTAGAGGCAATGCATGAGGCCTTGACAGATGTTCAGACCATAGCCCGGACCAGTGATCCGGTAGATTTAAGAAGGGAAGAAGCATATGCATTTTTGTTGAGTGGTCACATCTCCATTTTGGATAAGATGAGTTATGTAGACAGTGAGTCTCTTGTAGGCAGTGTGCTCTTGTGAGCAGTGTGCTCGGGCAGTGAGCCCTAATTGGCAAGTGCCATTTTGTACTTCTTTATTCTTTTAACAGAGAATACAATCTTAGGTTACTCACCCTGTGGTTTTCTACCTTAACATGGTTTCCACGCAAAAATCCTTGTGTTATGTGTGTTGATTTTATTTATGTTCTTATGATTACATATGCTTTCATGTTTTGATGCAACACTGAATATTAAGATAACAAAAGAGAAGAAAGTTAAGAAATTTTGAGATAACTGATTCACCTTCCCTCTCAGTTATCTGCCTTGTTTCCAATAGTTTCATAGTGAGCTTTTGAGTTACATTGACATTCCATGCCTTGATATTCATGGAAAGAAGAAGCAACAGACAACCACATCAAATCATTCAAGACTAAGATGCCTTTTAGCATAGTACAAGTATGGATTGTAAAGAGACAACCTAGATAGTTACAAGATGTAGAAAAGGGTATAGTTAGCAAAAGAAATAAGATAGTCATGACAAATCTTCAAATGGTCATCATCAAATGAAAAGAGACAAGCAAGATCTTCCTCAAAACTTCAAACAAAACTAAAAACCCTAACGACATAGAGTATACCTAGCAAGATGTGAGGATGAAGGCTTCGAAGAAAACCTCGAATATTATCTCAACGTGGACATGATCTGTCCTCAAAACCTTGGACAATCTCCTTGTGCATGCAACGGGTCTTCAAACCCTTGTGAATCTTTGCAATGTGGATGAATTCAAAGCCAACAAAGAAAGGTTTCTTCAGAGCAAACTCAACGTGCCTTTATACCAGATCTTCTCAACAACATGGATAGATGATGGTGCAACCAACTATTGGTTCTACACCATGCCCAAAAAAAATCTTTGGATTTCTTCCAACCAACAAACTAAAAAGCTCGCTTAATAGACACTTCAATTGAAAATTCTTTTTTTCATTGTTTGGTGCCCAAGGAAATAAAAATTCTCTTTTAAAATTGTTTGGAACCCCAAAAAAAACTAAGTTTTTTTTATTACTTTTCACTTAATTTTCATCTTATGATCAAATTAGTCACTTATGATGATAAAAAAAAACTAGGGCTTTCACTTTCTTTTTTATTACTTTCCACTTAATTTTCCAATTATGATCAAATTAGTCACTTATAATGGTCAAATTAGTCATTTATAGTTGTGTTGCAAAAAATCATTAGAATTTAGTCATTTTTAGTTGTCGTGACTAAAATTTTTAGTCACATAGTCATTTATTTGCCAAAATTCTACTAGTGATAAGATTGTAAAGAATGAAATCTTAGTTGGTATTAAGAATGCTCTTTAAAATTAGACCTACTTGTTCAATGTTTGTTTCTACTTTCTATGCTACTGAAACTTCCCTAGGAATAGAGTTTAAAATGCCTCCTTTAATGCATTTGTATATGTAGTAACAAGAGAGAAAGGCAAACTAATCTAGATGAGCATAATAAATCCTTGTAAGTCACATGCTTTGGTGGCAAATCAAAGCAATATAGATAAGAAAGATTATGGTAACATGGAAAAAAACAGAATATGTCCAACAACAATTAGAGAAACACATCAACTAATCAACATAAGTCCTAATCTGATTCCAAAGTTGAATCTAAGACCTACTCTTCTAAAGATTATTCATCAATGAAGGAGAGGGTTAAGTGTGGCTATGTTGCAAGAAAAAAGACACGAAGATTCCAAGTGCATGAAGAAGTAGATTAATTGCCTAATGAGTCTTATAAGGAAGAATAATATCAACATTCCCTAATCCTCCTCCATGGGTTCTTTAGCAACTCTTGCTTAGTCATAAAAGGCAAAAGGAAAGGCACTTGTTCTAGTTGCAACTCCTAGTTCAAGAACATGGATTAATAATTATTGGAAAGATATGTGCCTCAAAAAGAAAATTATAAACTAATATTTCTTATGGTTAATACTTAGTGCCACAATTAAGTATCTTTGAAAAGCGTCATTAATGTTAATAAATTAAAATACATTCAAAGTTGATTCCTTCTTATAAAATTATAAGAAAATCTCTTAAATTATCACATCCATGAAGTTCTTGAAAACTAGTAACAACACTTAAAGGTACTATTAAATAGCCGATACCCATAAATATTTATAGTGCTTTTGACTAAGTACTACATACGTAACTCTTAAAAAATATAATTATAGATTGATAAGACTAAATATTTGTGTCTATCAAACATTTGATAACATATTATTAATCTTTGATTCACACTATCTTAATATCTTATTTTCATTTATTAATTTTGTAGCTATATAATTTAATAGCTCTCTATAAGATTTCCCTATTGAGCTTTGATTTTCCTCCTCTTTCTAACCCCTATTTTTTAATGTTTTTCCTAAAATCTATTACTTGTTGTTCCTCATCCTAACCATGAATCACAGTGTCCATAAAAAATCTTTGGACTGTTATCTACCAAAAATAAATAACTCTCTACTATTACTCTAGTCAACTGTGGAAATACCATGTCTTTAAGCATATATTTTTTTAAAAAAAACAAGGGGTAAAAACTTTATTGAAAATCAAAGAGGAGCATTACAAAGAAAGCAAGGGACCAAAAACCCAAGAAACAACAAAAGCAGAAGAACTAAACAAGACCGAAGTTAACCAACACCATAACCCTCCCTATCCTCATCTAGAATTCTCTCCAAATCAAGGCGAAGCACCAGAGGAACCATCTCCCACTCCTCAGTTCTCCCTCCATCTAAATGTTTAGACGCCCATTTCGCCAAGCAATCCGCAACCCTATTCCATTCACGCGGAATATGAACAAAGGTGACCATATCCATTAACATACTAACCTGCAGAATCTATTGCACAATCAAAGCCAAATGCCAACTGACATCCAACACTTTTTGCATAATAAGCAAATTGATCAAAACTTGGGAATCGGATTCACAAATAATCTATCTCCAGTCCAAAGCATGAGCCTTCTCAAAAGGATAGAGAGTAGCCTGCCCTTCCATCATGTTGATGGTCTGCGTCCCCTCAGGGACCGAAAAGAAGATCACTGAGCCTACAGAGTCCCTACCTATCTGTTGGCAAGAGACACTATATGAATTCATGTATGTTGTCATTGATGGCAACAAAGGTTATCCCACACATCTGCAAGACATGATGAGTCTCTACTGGAAGTCAAATTGAAGAAGTGTTATGATCTGGTAAGCAAGAACAGAGCAGTCAGCAAGGTCCGATAGTCAGGTCCGGATCTCTCAGAGGAAGTATCTCAGTAAAGTGTGGATTTGGGGAAGTCAAGAGGAGTACCTTGACTAATAGATTCCAAGGATTTAGCCTCCGGTGATGGAAGGGTGAAAAGATATGAGCACTTGAGTGTTGGGTTCCTGTTTTGCAGAGTAGACAGAGGAAGAATTGTACCGACAGAGTATCAGACCCAAATCCGAAAGAGATATTGCTGATGACTAAGTTTCTTGAGGTATCATTCATGATTGGCCGACATGATTGATGACTTCTTCAAGCATCTCCTAGATCCGCATCACTTGGTAAGCAAGGATCCAGCCGACAGATCAAAACTTGGGAAAATATTGACTATTCCGGATTCTGACTAGAAAGGTGGTGAGATTACTTGTACGGATATATATACCAGATGAATTTAGATATGAAGGTGTGTGTGAATGAGTAATTGTGTGAATAAAAGTAGAAGAATAGTGTGAAGACAGTAAGACAGGTTTGGAATGTGATAGGACAGCTGAACCAAAAGAAAGTAAGAATGAAGTGCAGCAGATCAGTTTATTGAGCTCAACCGGAACTGAATCTTAGCATGTGTGGATGCATCTCATTAGTTCAAACATTGTGTTATCTTCCTCTCTTGCAGGTAGTGAGCCTCTTGTGAGCAGTATGCTCGGGCAGTGAGCCCTAAATTGGTAGGTGCCATTTTGTAATTCTATTCTTCTAACAGAGAATACATTCTTGGGTTAATCACCCCGTGGTTTTTCCCTTAACCGGGTTTTCCACGTCAAAATCATTGTGTTATGTGTATTGACTTTGTTTCTACTTTCATGCTTGTTTTCTTTGATGCTGCACTAATTATTAAAGAAGAACAGAAAGTTGAATAAATTTAGATAACTAATTCACCCCCCCTCTCAGTTATCAACAATTGGTATCAGAGCCAAGTTCCTCCAAACAAGAGCCTAACAGCTTGAGGAAGATCTGGGAATTAAAATGGATGTGTATGGTATGAGGGAACAACTTCAGCCTACCCTAGATGATCTTGAGCAATCTAATTCTGAAGTCAATGAACTGAAGGAAAGAGTCAAACAGGCTGATGATTTCATAAATGAACTAAAAGGGAAACTAAGTCTCTCTATGAAAAAGAGAAAGGATCTACTTCAGCAATTGGCAAATCAAAATGAAGCAAATGATACAAATGGAGATCTGAAGGAAAAAACCAAGTTATGTGAAAAATTATCAAAAGAGATCATTATGGTAAGACATGAAATGGAATCAGAAGTTATGAAGTTTACCCAAGAAATTGAAGAGAAAAGAAAGACTGAAGATAATCTAAGACAATCTCTCAAGGAGAAATCAGAAGATTGCTACAAGATGGATAGAGTGATTAGACATCTTAAATCTGATCTTGAAGATGCTAAAGATAATGAAGAAAAACTTGAGGATCAAATTGTCTCTCTTAAAAGGGATCTTCAAACAGCAAATGAATACAAAGAGAAATTCAAGATAAGTTCAGCTCAACTTGAAGTTCTTCTTGAAAGCCAAAAGAGGGTAGATGACAAGCATGGCTTGGGATATGAGAAAGGTGAAAGCTCCGGATCTAGTCAGAAGAATTTTGGATCAGAAAATCCAAGGAACAGGCCTAGAAGACCTCTGGTAAGGCAACCTAATGCTCAAAAATATCCATCCTTCAATGGATACTGCCACAATTGCAATAACTTTGGTCACAAAGCTAATTAGTGTAGAAAGAGAACAAATCAGACTAATACATCCTTCTCCAGATAGTGTTTTAATTGCAAAAGTTATGGTCACAAATCTCATGAATGCAGAAATATGCAAATGAACAATTCATTCAATGGTAGATGCTTTGCATGCAATAGAATGGGTCATATGGCTTATCAATGCAGATCAAGAGGACATCAATCAAATATGCAAAGAAATGTTGTTTGCCACAATTGCAATAGATCCGGTCATATTGCCAAATTCTGTAGAAGCAAGAATCAGGACAAAAGAGGTTTGGTACATCATAACCAGAATCAAGACAAGGGAAAAGGAAAAGTGAATGTGGATGAAGTTCAAAGTGAGATGAACAAGATTTGGGTGAAGAAAAGTACAGAAAATGTAGGGGATGGATCCGCACCAGAATCTGGTGCTAATATTCCTTCCGGAAATTAAAAAGTGAGCTCTGGCTCAGGGGGAGACACAAGGAAAAACTTTTTCCCCTAGCCAGTAAATTGGTGCCAGAATTGGTACAAGGAAGGTTGCGGATTAAAGGGTTCTCAGAGAATCGTCTAAATAATATGTGGTTAAGATGTGAAAGATCTACAAGATGTTTAGAACAAGATTGATCCGGTTCATCAAGTCATCCGTATAAGGAAAACAAGGCAAACTGGAATGACTTAAGTTGAGCATTTATTGCAACTTGGGATTAGGGTTTGCAAAGTAATATAAGGGTTCTTTTTATTAAACATTTGTTCATTCTGCATTCAAGAAGAAGCAAAAAGGAGATCTGCAACAAATTTCCTCAAGCCCATCAAAGATCATTTGCAGAAGTTGATTCATCCAGCAATCGATCCGGCTCACTCTGTGAAACCTAAAGGCGCAAAAGGTATTTTCCATTCTTAAATATCTCTCTGCAAATCTTTTTAAAGATGACTACTCTGAATATTGTGAAGATCACTGATAGGCCTTACCCCAAATTCAAGAAACATCCCTACAAATCCTTGGAAGTAGATCCCCTAGGAGCATTTTCTAGTGTTCCGCATGGTGTCTTGCATACAGAAGATATTAGGGTTTACATTCACGCAAACATTGAAGAATTCAGAGAGTTCAAATTGAGGGATATCTACCACAAACAACTAATAGATGATTCATTTGAGCTCAAACCCCAATACAATGCCCTCTGGGACAAGCACTTTGCACAGTGTATACATTTCCCCTGCTTTGCTGAGGATGAATGGGTCCGGTATGTCTTGAGCAGAATACATGACAACTTCATGTGGTTGAATGGACAATTCAAGATCACAAAAGATGCCATTAGGGCAGTTACCGGTTTGCACTCATCCGGTGGGATACCTATTCTCAAATATGTCAAAAATTAGACTGTGAGTGAGGCTACCAGATCTAGGTTTGACAAAAGAGCAATGACAATAGAAGATATCACTGATCCGGATATCAAGTTTGCCTCCATGATCATCGGATACAAGATATATCATTCTAGCAGGGAGAATCCAGTACCTGGAACTACTATCTACACTACTTATGAAATGTTAAGAAAGAATTCAGACTATGACCTTTGTCAGCTCCTTCTAAACCAACTCTTGGAGAATCTACAGAAAATAAAGAAAGATAAAAAGAATTCATTTAAGTATGGTGGGTTAATATTGTGCTTATTCTTCTACTTTATGAATGAGCTACCCAGATCTAGTGGATGGGTATGGTAGAATGATAGACTAGTTGCCATACAAATCAGGGATTATTTGCATGGACTTGGTGATGACGAAGCACAAAACACAGCTCTCTGGGGTTTCTTCAAAAACTTCCAAAACATGATGCAAGCTAGAGAGAGAATTCCCCAATCTCTAGTTGAGAAATACAAAGACACATTATGCTTTATGGTAGAGACTGATCAATGCCTAATGGAGGCAGTGGAACCAAGAACAGTGTGGATCATGCCAATGGGGTATGAGGTGGATGAGAAAATTGTAGAGCTGCATGTTCAGCACATGCTGAGTCAACCAAAGGATCCCAAGGTAGAAAGGTTTGGAACCTTTGAAGAATTGAGTGTCAAGATCCATGTTGAGCTAAGGCAAAGAGAGATGAAAAGAAAGAGGCAGAAAAGCAAAGTGTTCTGGTAGAATCCTCCTCCCGGACCAGATCTTCTGGGAGCTCTGCACCTACCACTGATAAGATCTCAAATAAATCAAAACCAGAAGCAAAATCATTCGGTAAAGCAAAGAAAAGAACTAAGACAAAGGCTACAAGGTCTTACATCAGTTAGAAGGATGATGAAGAGACTGAGTCAGATGAGGAGGTAAGGAAAATGAGGAAAAAGAAGAAAGTATCTGGTGAACCTTCTACCGATGAAGACAAGGAAGAGATGACAGAAGAAGTAATGGACACCGATGAAGAAATAGATAAGGACTTGGAATCCTCTGTACCGGAAGAGGTAGCCAGTGAACAAACAAACATCACTCCTCTGGTTTCCCCTACTGACTCCAGATCCAAAGGAGAAGAAAGAATAGAGGATAAAGAAAAAGGAGTGAAGGAAAAAGAAGATGACAGCTCTAAGACTGCAGAAGAGAAGAAGAATCTATCTCCGGCAAGAGACACTGCAAAAACTATCAAAGAATTCTTAACAAAGAGACAATGGAGATTGATGAACCAGAACTTCTACAAGGGCCATTTAATTTTGATTCTCTTTCCCCGGTACAAACAATGAAGATAGCTTCATTTGCTAATGCAAAAGCTAAAGAAAAACTCTTGAAGTCTCACATGGAAGACTATGAGCTAATAGAAGTTGCATCCGGAGTATTAGAAAAGATCATGCCATCTTTTTAGAAGGATCCCTCAGCCTCCTCATCTGGTAATCTCAAATCTCTAGTCAATAGTGTTAGCACACATTTTGATTCCCTAGAGAAGTCAGCAGAAGATAAGGTCCGGAAGGAATTTTTGGCAAAAAGATTATCCGAGGTACAAGGGTTAATAACTAATGATAGGAGGAATATGAATATTGGGATAAAGAGCTTAGAAAATGCTCTTAAAGATGGCAGGGAAATGTACAAATTTTGTTTATCATGGTCCAAAGTAACATTGGATATTGAGAAGAAAGTGAAAGAACAGGAGGACAAACTGACAAAACTCTCTAAGAATTTTGATCCTCTCTCATCTTCCATAATAAATCAAGAATGTCAAACTATTGCAGTCTTGAATGAAATCAAGAAGCTTGAGAAGGAAAAGAAAAATAGAATAAGTAGGTTGGGTGAACTTAGAGGGATAATTATCCCTAAGTTAGAGGCTATGCATGAGGCCATAAAAGAAGCTCAGATCACAACCCAGACCAGTGATCCGGCAGATCTAAAAAGGGCAGACGCGTTTGCATTCCTATTGAGTGGTCACATCTCAACTTTGGATAGGATGAAGCAAACTTGGGCAACAGAATTCGTCCAATTGAAGAAAACTTTTGCAGACATACTTCAGTATATGTAAGTATGCTATATATATATTTATGCAGCTAAGTATAGTTGACTTTTTAAGAATTTTAGATTGCGGACCCTACCCTTTGCCATTGATGTCAAAGGGGGAGTGAGGAGCAGTGAAAAATGAGGAATCTAGCTAAGGGGGAGCTTTGGAAAATGTATATAAAAATAGAGCATCAACCAAGGGGGAGTATAGTGTGACACTTCGTCATTTTTCACTAAGTGTTGCCATCAATGCCAAAGGGGGAGATTGTTGGCAAGAGACACTATATGGATTCATGTATGTTGTCATTGATGGCAACAAAGATTATCCCACACATCCGCAAGACATGATGAGTCTCTACCAGAAGTCAGATTGAAGAAGTGTTATGATCCGGTAAGCAAGAACAGAGCAGTCAGCAAGGTCTGATAGTCAGGTCTGGATCTCTTAGAGGAAGTATCTCAGTGAAGTATGGATTTGGGGAAGTCAAGAGGAGTACCTTGACTAATAGATTCCAAGGATTTAGCCTCCGGTGATGGAAGAGTGAAAAGATATGAGCACTTGAGTGTTGGGTTCCTGTTTGGCAGAGTAGACAGAGGAAGAATTGTACCGACAGAGTATCAAACCCAAATCCGGAAGAGATATTGCTGATGACTAAGTTTCTTGAGGTATCATTCATGATTGGCCGACATGATTGATGACTTCTTCAAGCATCTCCTAGATCCGCATCACTTGGTAAGCAAGGATCCAGCCGACAGATCAAAACTTGGGAAAATATTGACTATTCCGGATGCCGACTAGAAAGGTGGTGAGATTACTTATATGGATATATATACCAGATGAATTTAGATATGAAGGTGTGTGTGAATGAGTAATTGTACGAATAAAAGAAGAAGAATAGTGTGAAGACAGTAAGACAGGTTCGAAATGTGACAGGACAACTGAACCAAAAGAAAGTAAGAATGAAGTGCAGCAGATCAGTTTATTGAGCTCAACCAGAACTGAATCTTAGCATGTGTGGATGCATCTCTTCAGTTCAAACATTGTGTTATCTTCCTCTCTTGTAGGCAGTGAGCCTCTTGTGAGCAGTATGCTCGGGCAGTGAGCCCTAAATTGGTAGGTGCCATTTTGTAATTCTATTCTTCTAACAGAGAATACATTCTTGGGTTAATCACCCCATGGTTTTTCCCTTAACCGGGTTTTTCACGTCAAAATCATTGTGTTATGTGTATTGACTTTGTTTCTACTTTCATGCTTGTTTGCTTTGATGCTGCACTAATTATTAAAGAAGAACAAAAAGTTGAATAAATTTAGATAACTGATTCACCCCCCCTCTCAGTTATCAACACTATCCCCCCAATACCAGTAGGCCCGGGATTGCCCCTGGAGGAACCATTAGTATTAATCTTAAGAATCCCATCAGGAGGAAGCTGCCACCGACCAATCCTATGAATTCTCTTATTAGCCTTCCGACCTCTCCTGACACAAGCCGAAGTCACAGATAGCCTCTAAAGCCCCAATCTCGCCACCACCTCAACATCCCACTTAATTAAAGGAAAACTCACCTCACTCTTAGCCTCCACCGTCTCCTGAATCATTCCCAAGATTTTCTGCCAAACTTGTTGCACCATCTTCTTCTCGCCACAAAAAATCTGTTGATTCCTCTCAAGCCAAAGTTGCCACAACATAAAGATAGGCCCCCTAAACCACACTTCCTGCAAGAAAGAAGTCATAGAAGGGGATTTACCCACACCATTCCAAAAATCAATCAAGGAGGAAGCATGAACATAGGGACTCTGCCAGACATCCCACCCAAAATGCCAAATCTGAGTAGCAAAAGGACAGCGGAAAAATAAGTGAGCTGAGTCTTCCTCAGCTGCCCCACACATAACACAAACAGAAGGGCCCTGGAAGCCTCGCTTCTGGATATTGTCCCAGGTCAAACACCTATTCCCGGCTAGCATCCAAACAAAGCAATTGCACTTTGGCTAGGAGAACTTGTTCCAAACCTTCATCCACCACTGAACTTCCTCCCCATCCATTCTATGAGACAGTAAACCCTGATATCCGGAGGCTACAGTATAGACTCCCTTAGGATTGGGAGACCAAGCCAGCACATCGTCCTCCAGGAGGGAACTACACCGCTGACTAGAGAGGATATTGAGCAACTCAGCACGCTCCTCATGCAAACCAACAACCGGCCAAGCCTCAAGAGACTTCTAGCTTGCCACCTTCAGTTGCCCGCAGGAAGTAAAGGATTTAAAGTCGCTCATCTAAGACCAACCAACCTCAAGAAATCTCTGGCAAAGCTGCAACAAATTAGGAGACTGAGAGATAATGGGAGGAAAACCATCCCAAGAATTGGTCCAGAAAAGAGCCTTGGACCCCTGCTTAAAAATCTAGAATAAGCCTTCCTTAATAAGAGCAGCCCCTTTTTTGAGAGTACCCCAAATCACCGAGCCTTTCCCCATAAGGGGGTAGCGAGGAATATCACACTGAGGGATCCCCAAAAAGTACTTCTGAGAAAGAATCTTGGCCCAGGCCTTATCTTGTTCAGTGCACCAACGCCAATATAGCTTTGTAGCCAGAGCAACTCTAGTCAAGTCTGACTGCCGTAAACCAAGACCCCCATACTGTTTGGGGCTACAAACTACCTCCCATCTAATCAGACTCCATTTGGAAGACACCAACTACCAGCCCATAAAAATTGTCTAGCAACCAAATCTAACTCCTTAACAAATCCCATCAGGGCAACCTGGAGCATACATCGGTAAATGGGCAAAGCCTGCACCACCGACTTAATTAACTGAACACGCCCAGCAAAAGATAACCACCGATGAGTCCAGTGATTAACTTTCACCTGAAATTTATCCAAAATATTCTGCCAAGACTCCCTGGGTAAACGACCAACCAAGATAGGAATACTCAGATAGACCAAAGGGAGAGTCCCAATCTGAAAACGCAAAGTCTGAGCAATCCTCTACTGGATGGAGCCTGGAGTAGTGAAGAAGAAGATGGAAGACTTGTCTTCATTGATCAATTGACTCGAAGCAATTAGGTAAACATCCAACACCCTGCGCAAATTAACAGTTTCTCTCATTGTAGCCATGCCCATCAGAGCAGTGTCATCCACAAACTGTAGGTGAGACTGCGAAGGCAAATCACCACCCCACCACCAACCCTGAATAAGACCATCCTCCAGGTTTCTTCTAATCAACCTCCCCAAACCTTTAGCAAGGAGAAGAAACAAATACGGAGACAAGGGATCTCCCTGACGAAGCCCCCTAGAAGCACCAAATAACTCCGTGTGTTCCCCATTAATAAGTACTGAGAAGGAAACTGAAGTAATGCAGCTCATAACCCATTGAATCCATTCTTCCCCAAAACCAAAGGCACTAAGAGTCTTCCGAAGGAAGGACCATCTGACCCTATCATAGGCCTTAGCCATATCCAACTTAATAAACATCGCCTTATGTTTGGAGCTGGCCATAGAGTAAATGGACTTAGAAGCAATAACAATACCATCCAAAATTTGCCTGCCTTCCACAAAGCCACTCTGCTCCTCAGAAATCAGCTCTTTTAGCCCCCTTTTTAACCTATAGCAATAATCTTAGAAATAATTTTATAAATAACATTGCAAAGAGAAATGGGGCGGAATTGACTTAGCCTATCTGCCCCTTCACACTTGGGTATGAGGGTGAGAAAGGTCGCATTTGAAGCCCTAAGCATTTGCTTATTCCGTTGAGATTCTTGGATAACCGCTAAGAGGTCCAACTTGATAATGTCCCAGAATTCTTGGTAAAACTCAACCGGGAAGCCATCAAGACCAGGGGCTTTCCCTTTCTTCATCTGGAAAACAGTCTCCTCTAGCTCCTCAAGAGTGATATCCTTCATAAAAAACTCATTCATTTCTCTAGTCACCAGAGGGGGAATACAGGAGAGAACCTGGGCTTCTTTAGGTGACCCCCATGCGAAGCTTCCCTAAAAAGAGAGGAGAAGTACTGCACCGCCTCACCTGACATTTCAGGATAGGAGGAAAGCCGCTCACCCCTATTATTAACCAGAACCAAGATAGAATTTCCATGCCTCCTGGCTTTCGCCGAATTGAAGAAAAAGGTGGTATTTTTGTCCCCTTCCTGAAGCCATTCTATCTAGGCCTTTTGCTTCCAAAATAGTTCCTCTCGAAGCTCACACTCCTCCAGAGCTTTCAGAGCCTGAGCTTCATCATGAAGTAATTCTTCAGTCACCCCATCCTCCCTTATCAGTCTCGTGACACCATCCAACTTAGCCTGAGCAGCTACCTTAACATGAAAAACATTCCCAAAGCATTGATGATTCCACCGCTTGAGCTTATATTTCACATACTACAGCAATTTAGCAAAGGTATACATCGTCGTACCATAAGCAGGTCTGCCCTACCTCCACCATTTGGCCACACAATCGAACAGAGACTGGTCCCACAGCCACATGAGTTGAAATCTAAAGGAAGGAGAACGAGGTAAATAAGTTGACACACTAGTAAGCTTGATAGGCTAGTGATCGGATCCCCTCCAGTCCAAGATTTCAGAACACGAAGACCACATACCACCAACCCAGTAACAGGAAACCAAAAAATGATCCAATCTCTCAGCAATACAATTATCCCCAACCCTGCGATTATTCCAAGTAAACTGACCATTACTGGGCTTAATATCAACTAAATTCAAAGCATCAATGAAATTGCGCAAAAGCAGCACAGAGGGATCCAGCCTTGTCGTACCACCTTGCTTTTCAGCCAACTCTAAAATAGCATTAAAATCTCCAGCCAAAATCCAAGGATGGAGAGGAGCCAAACTGCGGACAAAACTGATGTGGGCCCATAGAGATTGTTTGCTACGCAAGTCAGTAGGAGCATAGATATTAGAGAGGAGTAAGACTTCCCCCATCTCAAAACTGGAAGCAATCATAGTCATAGCAAACTTAGAAGACAACCACCAAAGAGGATAGATCTTCCGCAGGTTCCAAAAGCAAGCTAAACCCCCTGAAGATCCATGGGCCCCAGTGCATTGGCAATCCCCATTCCTGCACAACTTAGGCGCTAGACTAAACATAGACTCAACTGTAAGCTTGGTCTCCTGTAGAAAAAGAACATCAGGACCTTGATTTCTAACCAAATCGTGAACAACTTTTTGTCTAGGGCTGTTGTTCAAGCCCCTTACATTCCATGATAACACAATCATTTCAAGGGGCTTGAAAAGTGCGAATCCAGAGTCTTTACTGACCCTGACTCCACCAAAGTCTCACCCATCATTTTGATCTTTTCCAGATCCTTCTTTCTACCAGGTTTGACAGATTTCTCCACCCCACCCTTCTTAAGGTCCCTTTGCATAAGGCCCAAATGAGGAGAAGATTTACTACTCCTAGCTACACTTGAGCCCCTGGGCCTCCCAGAAAGAGAAGAATCCCCACCAACTTTCGAGGCTTCAATAGGAGGAGTCGGCACCATTGAAACCACCATCTACTGATCTGTATCCATGTGCAAAGCCTCATCATCCTGAGGTTCTGTTGAAGCACCAGAAGTATTGATCTCCTGGGCTGGACCCACAACCACCTGATCCAAACTCATCAACCCCGGGTTCACTTCCTGTTGATTGAGATCATCCAAAATCTCAAACTTGTTAAACGAATCCTCATCCTGTCTTTCCTTTAGGGTCCGCTTTTGACCCCTGTTCCTGTTACGAGCCTTGACTGGAACAAAACCCTCTGTGTCAGCCACCTCCCCAGGAACAAGGCCCTTCCCCTTATCAGCCCCAGGGGGTTGCGAGGAGGTTGAGAAGGCTGAGAGTCTAAGGGCTTTGATTTAGGACACCTTCGCTGTAGATGACCGTAAGCATGACAAAGACGGCAGCGGAAAGGAAGAGTCTCGTAGTCCAACTGCTGGACCTAGGAGAAAGAACCCGCACACATATCCACAGCATCGGGCAAGGGCTTGCTAAGATCAATTTCAACACAGATGCAGGCATAAGTCATAACCTTTTTCCCTAAGGTTGACATTGAAGAACCGACTGGCTTTCCTAGCAATGATGCAAGCAACTGCAAAGTATCTTTCCAACAACATTCCACCGGAAACCGGGGTAAACGGACCCACATCGGAACACGATTTGGCAACTCCTTTGAGGGGATAAAGCCTGCATGCCATGGCTTGATAAACAACCCCACCTGGTTATGGAAATAAGGGCCTTCGGCAAAGACTTTATTGCAGTCAGTCAAACAGTTAAAAGTGACCATAAAATAACTATTTGCAAGCAGCATTATGTCCATTTCACCTTCTGGGGCCCAAGTCCTCTGGGCCCAAGATTCCAAAAACTGTAGCGAAGTCCGCATCCCCAGAAATTTGCAATACAAGGAGTGATTTGAATAATATTCAATGTCTTCGGCAATCATCTCAAGCGGAATGACGAACTTGGGCCTCTCCTTGCAGCGCTCGAGACAGCCATTAACCTTAGGGATCCGCGCACCATTAGGCGCATCCGCACCACAAAACCCTAATTCCGGATTGAAAAGATTATTATCGAAAGTCTTCATGCCTTGATCCGGAGACTTCGAGCCTATTGTTGCCCGGAAGTCCAAATTGGAAGACACCCCTCAAGCCTCACCCTTCGAAAAGGCCATCAATCCTTAGACGAAATGCACAACCTACAAATGGGTAAGTGTGGGGCAACCCCACACCACCTCCCCCGCCGGCTCTCTGCACAAACAACCACCACCCAAACCAGCCCTTACTCACGCCAGAAAAGGAGAAAGAAACCCCACAACAAAAACCCCAGGCTCAACACGTCCTACGCACCTTGTAGCAACACTCAACCGCAGCAGAAAACATGCAAAAACCGACGTTCACCCCCGCAGAACCACCAGAGGCGGACTCACCACGCAGGGCACCAAGGATACTCCCGGGCGGACAAGGAACGCAGAACCAGAGCCACCACTGGCCACAAACCCCAGGAAAAGAGAGCACACAGTAGTTTTAAGTGGATCACCCCCCCGCCGCCCCCCCCCTTCGAAATAACGAAAAAACCCCACCCAGCCAGTGCAGGAACCAGAAGAGACCGATCACGAGCTAGGGCTCGGATGCCCTAGCTCGGCCCTCGAAGAATCATGCACGAACACCATCGTTTTTGTTTATTCATATTCCCTCTTTAAGCATATATTACTGTAATGGTGGAACGAAATTCTCAAAACAAAAAACCATTTATTTAAAACATTTTTGGTGTTTGCTAATTCTTCATAAGCCTTTTCCTTGTGCCTGCTATGATCGCGGGTATTGCAATGCAAACTCAACACACACAAACATTTATGTGGTTTAATTCATTGGAGAGTATTATAAGGGGGTGTTTCTGAATTCATCCAGGTCAATTGCAAATGCTCTACCCTGTTTCAATCTCCAGCTGCAGCATCTATACCAAAAATGGCCTCAATTTCATTCATGTCATCTGCAGTCAGATTTATAGAGAGAAAATATATTATCATCCAGGTTCTTAATCTTGGTGGTTCCGGGTATGGGCACAACATCATTCCCCTGGTGCTGAACCCATGCAAGAGCAATCTGGCTTGGGTTGCACCCTTTTCTTGAGCTGATCTCACTTAGTTTTTGGAATAGAGCTTGGTTGTGCTCAAGATTCTCACTTTGAAACCTCGGGTTCCCTTGTTTAACAAATCAATTGAAAGTAAAGTCAAATGAAAGTAATGGCATGTAAGTCAAATTCCCTATCCTTTACCTTACGGAAGTCATTATCAGTCACACCTTCAAGAAGTTTTGCTTCCGAGGCAAAGAAACCCCTGCCTAAAGGGCCGTCTGTAACAATCCCAATCCCCAACTCCCTGCAAATAGGCAAAACTTCAGTTGGTGTGGTACAAAATTCTTAAAAGTACCTTACCAAAAACTCCAATTTAATCTTTGACATAAACTCAAATTCACAAATATTTGATTCTGGGTTCTATAAATGAATGAAATAAAATGAATTTACTGACTGTTGGGGTATTGTACTGTCATACTTTGTACCTGCAGGTCAGAATAATTTGGGCCTCAGAATCCCTACTCCAGAGAGACCATTCAAGCTGCACGGTAGAGATTGGATGCACTGCATGGGCTCTACGAATTGTTGAAGCAGAGGCTTCGGACAAACCCACATATTTTATCTTTCCCTCTTCTACCAGCTTCTTCAGTTCACCCATCTGTATAAAGGGCGAATTCAATGGTTGTTTATCAGATTTTTTTGTTTTGCTAATCCAGCCTTATCACTAGACCTCAGTAAAGAGCCAAAGAGATACACGTTTTTCTTCCAAAACCATACAACCTTGATGGTTCAGACATTACACCTGATTGCAAAAGGAATTGCTATACAACTAGGACAGTGCAGGGAGGCTAAAAGTAAACGGCTGGCACATTGTTTGGGACTTCTGATACTCTAAATAATAAACAATGTGCTGGCTGTTTAAGCTCTTCCATGCGTGGGTTGAAATCAAACAGCTGACACATTATATCTCAGTGGCTTAAATAGAAAAAAAATGTGCCCACTGTTTAAGCTCTTCCATATATGAGTTGAAATCAAACAGCTGACACATTATATCTTATTTAAGACTTCTGATGGTCTAAATAGAAAGAATTGTCCAACACTATTATTGGTAAGAGATTAATAGCTTCACCTCTATGTGACCAATAATAGAGTCTACTATACCAGATTTAATCTAGTCCCATAAACTTCCCCATAAAGATAAAAAATATTTTGCTGCAAGATTACAGGTTGGAAATATTAAGATTTACAGTAGCTTGATAAAAAAATATTTTGTTGCAAGATTACAAGTTTGAAATCTTAAGATTTACAGTAGCTTCTATGGGTACAGTAGCATCCACCCTGTGCTGATAATATAGATCAATGTAGTCTATATCAAGCCTCTTGAGGCTTGCTTCACAGGCAGCCCTTACGTATGCAGGATCTCCCTTCACACCAAATTGTTCATTACCCCAAGTCAATCCAAACTTAGTAGCAATCTGGACCTTCTCTATGATGCCTTTCAGAGCCTATTTAGGAACAATAAAGGCATAATGCATGATTTTCAAGGAAAAACAAGACCAAGACCAAGGCCAACCTCATCTAGAAGTTAGAACAATGAGTAAATACATTAACTTCATAGAAGTAACAGATTCAGTATTGAAAACGAAGATATCTTAAGAACTGAAAATAAGATATACAATAATAGACATCAGAATTCCACAGTCCATGATATTATATTTGAGAGCTTCAGGATTTAACTGTGTGTAAATTTTTTACTCAACGTTTTGGATTACCCTCGTGATCCATCATCAGCAGAGCTGGAGAAGAGAATTAGAAAAAAAAAAGATGATGGATCATAGAGTGTGATCCGAAGCGTTGAGTAAAAAATTTACACACAGTTAAATCCTGAAGCTCTCAAGAATAAGATATACAACATTTTCCGATCAAAGGTTTCAATATATGCATCTTTTAAGTCACATCAGACCATTTTGTTAAGATTTGGTAACATAACTGACCTTTCCTATAAGAATTTCATTGGTTTCTGGTCCATATATATATATCTGAAGTATCAAGAAAAGTGACACCACTGCCCACAGCATAGTGAATGAGGTCTATCATCTCTTGCTCAGGTTTGGGAGGGCCATACAAGAAAGACATACCCATACATCCCAGACCCTGTTCAGATACACACAGTCCCTGCTGCCCCAACTTTTTTCTACCCACATTCTCCATCACACTATTCTCTTCTCTATAAGTATAGATATCAATGTTCACTGTCTCACCTTGAAGTTCCAGAGTTTTCCCTCAAATTGTTTATATTCATGTCAAGGTACTTTGAATTCCAAAGCTGATCTAGATGTAAACAGTTGATCATCCTCCTTATGAGATATTTATTTGTTTCCGCCTATCGAAATTGACTTGGACTCGCATGATTAGACTTACAAATCCATTGGAATTTTATCGTTACCTTATTTTTATTAGTGGGAAGTAAAACTAGTAAAAGCACCAAAGGTGCTATCAAATGGCTGATAGGCACAAATATTTATAGGCCTATCCTTAAATAGTATATATTTATATTCTTTCTAAAAAATCATTAAAAGTAATAGTTGGTGGAGAAGGCTATAAATATTATAAGAAAATCATTTTTGCAAATAAAAATAATGAAATGGTATTAAATGAATAATCACATGAACTAAATCATGAATGTACCATTATAAAACTAAATCATAAAAAAACTATATATTTAGTAATTGCAAGATCTTTTCATCTTGTTGAAATTTCTTGTCCCCCTTTATGATTGCCTCATTATGCTATATCTACAACTTATATAATATATTTAATACCACAAGAATTTTAAAGAGAAATGAAGACAATAGAAAAATGTATAATAAGAGCATAAACATAAATCAATGTTTTGAATGTAACTTTTAATAAATCACATTGAATATATATTAAATGGTAAGCTATATGAAATAAGATCACATGAAATATTTTATTTTATACAATTATTATTACATGGGCATAATTGAAAGAAAAATTATTATTGCAAGTATAAAGACCATAACATTATTGTTAACAACACAATATTTATTTATGTAAATGAACAACAAATATTTATAGGCTTATCACTAAATAGTTTATATTTAGATTTTTTATTGGAAATTTATTAAATGTAATAGTTTGTGGACAAGGCTATAAATACTATAAGAAATTCAATTATTTTTTGGCTTAAATGAATAACAACATTAACTAAATTGTGAATGAACCATTAAAAGAAATAAATCATAAAGAAACCATTAGAGAACTATGACCTCCCATTCAACCACAATGAAATATATTATCATTGTTATAATTAGTGTTATACTGTTAGGAAGTTATATTTTAAACACATTATTTAGGGTGTTTCACTTTGGAATATATTTATTGTTTGTGTGGAGTGCAATTTTGGCATTCACTTTAGTTTGATATACTTATTGTTTGTGGAATTACGGGTTTGAACTTTAGAATTGAATTATATTTCTTTCACTTTGTATATTTATTGTTTGTGTGAAGCATGGGTTTGAATTTTAGCATTGAATTATATGCATTTCATGTCCTATGTTTAAAATTGAATTCACTTTGTTTGCATTTATTGTTTGTGTGAAGTGTGTGTTTGTGCTTTGACATTTACTTTGTGTGTGTGTGTTTAAATTTTGATAACCATTGATTGTTTATTTGAAGTCTCTTTGAACTTTATTTGTTTGAAGTGTGTTTGAACTTTAGACATTACTTATTTGTGGAAATTGTATTATTGTTTATATTGTCATTCATGTGGCTTTTATCTAGAAAATTTAATAAAAATTAATCCAATTTTTGTAGTAGCAGTTGGAAGAAAATGAGTTATAGACAGATGCAACTAAACTTGTTATTATCTTCATTTGTTAGTGGTATATGAAGCGTGAATGGAGTAGGTCTTAAACTTATTTGCAATTATGCATGTTGTAATGATGAAATATATAGTTATATGTAGGCTTCTATAATTATGTTCCTCAAGATTCATGCAATTAGTTTTATTTCCTTATGCTTACAATATCAATCTAAGCACAAGATGAATTGCCATTATGTTCAAGTTGAAAATAGTGCATATCTCATGAGCAAGTATAACATTAGATAGTTTTCTTTAATTACCCACTTAATTTAAAAGCAACTATTAACCTCAAACTTCAAGACATGAACTTATTTTGAAATAGCAATGTAGCTCATCAAAGGTAAAATTGAGTTCAAACTGTTGAGATCAAAAAGAGATCGAAATTGACTCTTATCTATCTACACCTAAGGTTTGGAGGTGTGACTCATCACACAACTCACCACATCAGCGTGTCTAATAGAAGCATCCTTAAAATAATGTTTTAAATATTTGACCAAAAATTTATCATGGAATTCTTAGTAGTTGAACAAAAAATTATCATTTGTTGTTTGAACATCATATTATTAATTAAAATATAAATTATTTGCAACCTAAATGATCTCAATACTTTTTGGTAACCATGAATTTTATTTTTTAAAACAACACATTTTTATTTAAAATACAACTTATATTCAACTTTAAATGATCATAATTTTTTTTAACAACCTTTTACATTTCATGAAAAATACATAGTAAATTGTTGGTTTTATATATCTAAATAGAATGCAACAATGAATGATGCTTGTTAGCAAAATATAAATTTTTATAAGTTTAAAATAAATATTGGTGTATCAATTTCTTTTAAAAATAGCCTAGTAAAAATTTCAATTCTAATTTCTAAGTTACATTAAAAAAAAACCCTAAATATGAAAAAAATATTAATATGCATTGTAAAAAACTTATAACTATTGTTTAGTTTTAGATATTTTTTAATATTTTAAGATTAATATTAAAATATAAAGTATATTAATATATCTAAATTTATCAAAGATGTTTCTTGAAGCTCTTGTTCTTATTAATGTTAGGACTGAAAGTCGAACTCAATTGCAGAAAAAGAAATAAAAATAGCGCACAGATGTAATTAGAAAGCAAATAGAAAATGAGACACCAGATTTATCGTGGTTCACCAAACTTGGCTACATCCACACTGAGTAGAGGAATTGTATTGATAATCAAATTGTGTTTTACAATGAGATATCAAGCATATATAATGCTTCGTTATACATCACAAGAGGAATGTGAAAGGACAAGCAATTGGCGGGAAAAGGAATGTGTCCGTTGGTCTTCATTTCCTTATAATCTCCCACTTGAAGGTCAACGGATGCTGCAACTCGCCAATCATTCCCCTGCTCTAAACTTCTGATTACTTCTTCTTCACCAAACCAAGAGAAGTCCTGGCACATTCGAACTTCTCTTTGGGAACAACCTTGGTGAAAATGTCTATCGGATTGACCTTTGTGTCAATTTTTGCAACTTGTAACTTGCCCTCTTCAACTACATGACGAATGAAATGAGCATGTATGTCAATATGCTTAGAACGACACTGAGATGAATGATTATGAGCCATAAAAATGGCGCTGCGACTATCACAAAACAAAACATAGTCACTTTGTTGACATTTCAAATCACCAAACAACTGCTGTAACCAAATCATCTCCCTAGCACCTTCGGAAAGAGCCATGTACTCAGCTTCGGCAGAAGAAAGAGCAACAGAATGTTGCAGCCTTGAGACCCAACTAATGGCAGCTCCAGCAAACATAAAAACATAGCCAGTAGTAGATCTCCGTTTATCTAAATCTCTGGCAAGATCAAAATCAATGAAACCTTGCAGCTGTGCCTTATTGCCACCAAAACACAAAGCATAATCAGAAGTACCTTTAAGATACCTTAATATCCATTTGATGGCTTCCCAATGAGGCTTACCGGGATTGCTCATGAACCTGCTCACAACTCCCATTGCATGAGCAATATTGAGACGAGTGGAGATCATAGCATACATGATGCTACCAACAGCTGATGTATAAGGAACACCTTGCATAAACTCTTTATCCTCTTGTGTTTTTGGACACAAATCAGAAGATAAACGAAAATGGGCAGCAAGAGGGGTAGAAACAACCTTTGCATCAGTCATACCAAATCTGTCTACAACCTTGTCAATGTATGCCTTTTGTGACAACATGATCTCCTTCTTTTGTCTATCCCTAGTGATGGTCATTCCAAGAATCTTCTTAGCTGGGCCTAAGTCTTTCATAGCAAATCTCTTGGCTAATTGAGACTTCAATTCAGAAACAATCCTCATACTTGTACCGGCTACCAACATGTCATCAACGTAGAGCAAAAAAATGACAAATTCACCATTAGGAAGTCGCTTATAGTAGACACAAGGATCTGATTCACATCTCAAGAAGTTATGCTTAGTCATAAAGCGATCAAACTTGAGATACCATTGGCGCGGGGCTTGCTTGAGCCCATACAAGCTGCGCTTCAATCTGCAATAAAGATGTTCCAGTCCCTATTTTTTAAATCCTTCCGGCTGTTCCATGTACAGTTCTTCATCAACATCACCAGGTAAAAACGTTGTTTTAACATCCAACTGATCAAGTTCAAGATACCAAACTGCAACCAAACCCAAAACTGCCCGGATTGTGGTCATTCTCACAACTGGTGAGAAAATCTCATTAAAATCTATGCCTTTCTGTTGATCATACCCCTTGACAACCAGTCTAGCGCAATAGCGCTTGTTGCCTCCATCTTCCTCTTTCAACTTGTATACCCAACGGTTCTTCAAGGGTCTTCGATTAGGCGGAAGTGGCACTAAATCCCAAGTATTATTAGCCTGCAATGAACTCATTTCATCTTGCATCGCCTCTTGCCACTTCGAAGAATCAACTGCCTTGCAAGCCTGTTTATAGGTAGCTAGTTCAGGTTGATCAGAAATCAATGATTCTGGCTGTGCCTCCTCTGAATATAATAACTCATAATCAGAAATTTTAGAAGGATGTCTCCTCTCCCGGGTAGACCTCCTTAACTGGGAAACCTCCTCTTGCAAATTTGAATCATCCAGATTCATTCTGTGTAACTGGTTTTGAATATTTGCAATGTCATTTTGCAAATTAGCCTCATAACTCTGCCTCTGTACATTTCCTGGTTGCACCGTTCGTTGTGTCTGCACATTTCCTTGTGCAAATTCTCCAATGTTTTACCTTTGTCTTTGCTGACCAAAGTATTCATGCTCCTGCTGTGTAAGAGAAGGCAATGTATTAACTGTAGGAGGCTGCGTTGCATCAGTCATAGGCTACGTGTGACTGGAGGAAGGCAATGTATGAGTTTGAGGATGCAGCAGACTTGTTTGAGGAGGCTGCATAGCATATTCCAAAGGTTGCGTGGGGACTGGAGAAGTCAACAAAGGCTGTGTAGGAATTACTACAGGTTGCGTTGCTGAAGGCTGCATTGGAATTAAAGGTAGCAAAGTATTAAAAGGAGGCAGCGATGAGTTGAGTGAAGGCTGCGTTGAAAATAGAGATTGGTGCCTAACGTCTACTTGCTGCTGGGCTAGTAATGACATGGAGAGAGGGGGCATAAGATCCAAAAGGGGCTGTGGACAATGTGAAGAGGGCTGCGATGAACACAAAGGCAGCAAACTCATAGTTGAGGGCAGCGACTCACCCAAAGGAGGTTGCGTGGAATGTGCCAAAGGCATTGGATTTAAAAGGAGCTGTGTTTGAGACTGGGTTTGACCAGCTATTGTGTGTGAGGGAGGCTGCATTTGTATTGGAGGAGAGTTGATATGGGCTTGGGTAGAGTGCACAACAGGGGCACCATTTAATGGCTGTGTAAAAGAAGCACCATTGTCAAACAAATCAATATTAACATATTCTTTTGAAGATGTACTATCTCTGTGCAAACCTGGGAAAACTCTTTCATTGAAGACGACATCCCAACTACAAGTGACCTTTTTGGCGATGAGATCCCACAACCTTAATCCATACTGATCCTCGCCATACCCAACAAAGATACACTTTTGCGACTTGGGATCCAATTTGGATCATTTCTCAGGAGGAATAAGAACAAACGCTTCACATCTGAACACCCGTAGATGACTATAAGAAATACGCTTGCCCGTCCACCTTTCCTCGGGAATGTCAAGATTTAACCGAGATGAGGGAGCTCGATTAATGAGATAAACTACTGTGTTGCAAGCTTCTGCCCAGAATTCTTTTCCTAGTCCAGCATTGGAAAGCATACACCGTGCTTTTTCCAAAATTGTTCTGTTTAGCCTCTCCGCAGCCCCATTTTCTTGCGGTGTATAAGGAACAACTTTGATTCTTCGAATACCATTGTCAGCACAAAAACTATCAAACTCTAGTGAACAAAATTCGCCACCATTATCAGTTTGCAAACACTTGATATTATGCCCACTCTGATTTTCCACTAGAGCTTTAAAAATTTTGAACTTGCTGAACACTTCAGATTTTTTGTTAAGCATAAAAATCCAAACATTCCTAGTGCAATCATCAAGGAAAGTTAAAAAATAATTAGCACCTCCAAGAGAAGTTACCTCAGTTGGCCCAAAAACATCTGAATAAACCAGCTCCAAAGGTGAGGTGTTCTTCTCATGACCCGTCTTTATGAAGCTGATCCGCTTCTGCTTGCCGTAGAGATAATGTTGGCAAAAATCCAAATCCACAGATTTCAACCCCGGTAGTTGTTCTCTTTTGATCATGAATTCAAGACCTTTTCTACTCATATGTCAAAGCCGTTGATGCCACAGCTTGGTTTCACTGTCTGTCACTGTCATAGCAGCTCCCACTTGAGAGTCATTCTCAAAAACATATAAACTGCCCTCTCTATTTCCTTTGGCAATCTGCATGACACCTTTAGTAACCTTCCATGAATCTGGATAGAAGCTAGTATTGCAGCCTTGTGAGAACAATTGGGTGATAGAAATCAGATTCTTTTTCAGTTTTGGGACATGCCTAACATCTTGCAAAAGCCATTTGCTTCCATTTTTAGATTGTAGGAGAACATCACCTCTACCAATGATGTCCAATGAATTGTTATCCCCCAAGTAAACCTTCCCGAACTGTCCTCCTTGATAATTAGAGAAGGCATTCGTGCAAGAGGTGGCATGAAAGGATGCGCCCGAATCTAGAACCCATGAAGCTGAAGTGGTTTCACTTATGGACAAAACCAAAATATTATCACCCTTGTCATAAACAGCATTGACCTCGCTATCTTTAACCTTCTCTTGCGCCTTCTTATAGGAATAACAATTTTTCTTGGTGTGACCGGGCTTACCGCAAAACCAACAGTCACCAACTCTACCTCTGGATTTTGACCTCTTCGCTGATTTTGATCTTCTTCTGTTATTGTCTTTGCCTCTATTATGAGGCCTTCCTCTACTAATAGCGGTTCAGGCTTCACCGGAAGATATTTCTTGGTTCTTTCTACGCATATCTTCACTAAGGAGTGTAGCTGCTACATCATCAAACACCAATTTTGTTTTGGCTGAAGCTGAAGTACTTATGGCCATCACGACACCTTCCCAGCTATTGGGCAATGAGCATAGCAGCAAGATTGCTTTAATTTCATCTTTCAACTTTATCTCCACCGAAGTCAGTTGGGTAAGTAAGGTATTAAACTCATTCAAATGGTTAGACATAATTCCGCCTTCTTTCATTTTCAAGTTATAAATCTTTTTCATGATAAAAACTTTATTAGATGTTGAAGCCATCTCATACATCTTACAAAGTTTATCCCACAGCTCCTTCGAAGTCTTCTCCGCTGAAACATTAAACAACACGTTGCTGGACAGCAAGAGGAAAATCATAGCTCTTGCCTTCTTATCCATCTTGTCCCACTCTTCATCCGTCATTGAGCTTGGTTTCTTTGCTACCCCTTCAAGTGCAAGTGAGAGGTCTTGTTTTATCAGCAAAGACTCCATATGTACTTTCCACAGTCCAAAATTCTGACCGGAGAACTTCTCAATCTTCGGTTCCTCCATGGCTCGAAAATCCAACACCAATTTTTGCAATCAGCTATACCGTCACCGTACAGCTCTGATACCAATTGTTAGGACTGAAAGTCGAACTCAATTGCAGAAAAAGAAATAAAAATAGCGCACAGATGTAATTAGAAAGCAAACAGAAAATGAGACACCAGATTTATCATGGTTCACCAAACTTGGCCACATCCACACTGAGCAGAGGAATTGTATTGATAATCGAATTGTGTTTTACAATGAGATATCAAGCATATATAATGCTTTGTTATACATCACAAGAGGAATGTGAAAGGACAAGCAATTGGCGGGAAAAGGAATGTGTCCGTTGGTCTTCATTTCCTTACAATTAATACCAAGTAATTATCTCTACTTGCCCTTTAAAGGACTTTCTCATATTAGTTTATATGAGCATTTATCAAAAAATCTTAATCTAACCCTTTACACAAACTAATATACATTAGTATTTAAAAATAAAACAATCATGTGTTAAGCCTACATATAATTTAATTTAGAAATAGAAATATATAAAATTTTAGTTTTATTTTAAAAAAGTAAGACATAATTTGAAAGATTAATATGAAATTTTAATATCAAGATTGAATAATCTAAAAGAAAAAATTCCTTCATAAATTATTTATGTAAAGTACGCTGAATACAAAAGTTAAGGATAATAACCCTTCACACAAACTAAAACCTAATTCAAAATAGAGAAAAAAACATCAAGCCTTCATGAACTCAGCAACAATCTTGGAACAACAAGCAACTACACACTTTGCAAGCTCTTGAGGAAGACAAACCCTGACAGCTGTCTGAATCTCTCGTATGTTGATGATATTCTTTTTGTTGTAGCAAGCAAATTTGGCTACCTCGGTTGCAATTTTCTCAAACATCTCGTTGATAAACTTGTCCATAATTACCATAGCTTTGCTCAAAATATTGATATCTGAGTGCACTTGGTTGAGAGTTTTAAACAAGTAGATCTTAAAGATCCACTTATTCTTTTTCTTTATTTTTTCTATAGATTTTTGAGTCGTGACCTCCTTTTCCTCCACAATGGGCCTCTTCTCTGTCCTTTTTGCCATCGATAAGCACTACAAAAATCATATTGTAAAATTAGAAATTAAATCTAAGTTAAGATAAAAATAAAATTATAAACTCTAACTCTAATTATAAAAAAGAAAACAATTAAATCAAATCTAAAAACTAAACAAATTATCAACACATCATATAAAATATTTGCAATTGTGTTTATTCAATAATTCATTTTCATGCATGCAAAGAAGATAAATTTGTAGTATATAGAACGTGGAATCCATTAAAGTATGTTTGCATTCAAATCTTCAGAATATACCCCAAGTTTACTCTAAAATGCCTACTAACAACCAAGACTGATACTCCCTAGGGTATGAGCTCATCATAAGGAATAAGCCAAAAACAAATTCAACATATTATAAATACAAATGTTGTGAGATTGATTTGACATTCTGGATTGAACTGTAGCAGTATTCTGTTCCACTGTTTGGAGCCTCACAAATGATGATCTCACAGAAAGAAGAAACAAAAATTAATTTATATTTTAAAGTACAAATCTTGTGAGATTTATTTAATTTCTGGATTGAAATGTTTTGTAGTAATCTATTCCAACATTTGAAGCCTCAAAGATAACTCACTAATGTTTCTTCTTCCATAAAAAGTTACTTTGGATCAATTTAATGTAAGAGGCATATGTGCTTTTTGTATGTATGAGGGATCCTTTGGAGGCACTAAAATTATTCATTCCATTGTATGAAAGGACACATGTTTTGTTGGTTGCAAGAGGAAGCATGCCTACCAGAAAGTATTAGAGAATAGAGGCTTGTGATGGTCATTTGCACTAAATTTTTGGTATGGGATGATAAGTTATGGATCAGATAATACATTAGGAGGGTTTTCATTATGTGATTGCTAGTTAATGCTAGTTAATGATCAGTTAATAGATTAGGACGGAGAGTAGTTTATCATGTGCTGAAGATGTTTGGAGGAATTGTTGATGTTTCGACTCCTTCAATTCCCAGAACTCTACAAGTTCTCATGGATGAAAATTGTGTGTCTCAAACAATGATTGTGCATTCTGAAATGGATTCATTGATTTCTTCGCCTTCTTCAGTTATTGCTGTCAATGCTTCCAAAGATTTGGAAAATAGTTCAATTGCTTCGAAGGATTAAACTGATTGCAGAGGAGTTTGATGTTTTGTTCGAGGAGAACTCCATGGAGAAAACCTCATACTCCTGTTGCATACCCCTGCAATGTAATTTTCTACCTGTTGTAATATAATGTATTTCAAAATTTGAACAGTTAAGAATGAATGAATGACAACTATTTCATTGCAGGAACAAATTGCAGTAAATTCAGATGAGAAAATGGTATGAGGTTTGATATGTTCATGTAGGAAATGTTTTCCTCACATTTCGTCAAAAACATGATCATTTACTATTCTATTGGCAAATCTATTCACAAAGTTTTAGTGCACATAAAAAAGGTATGGATAACCCTGTTGATCTTTGAAAGGCAGCTCAAATTGGCAATCATTGGCTATGTAAAATTGTTTTCAGACAATCACTGCAATATACATTGTGAATAACAAATCTTCAGGTCAGTCTACAAGCATATTGCTGATGATGGTTGATTTTTTTGGAATCGTAACACTGAATAAGCTCTTTTGGGAAGAAAACCCCCATTTAATGGATGGCATGTTCTCTAGAATTGTGGAAGCATTGGGATAAAATTTTCACACACTTAAATCCTGAAACTTTCTGATATAATATCATGGACCATGGAAATCTGATGTCTATTGGAAAAAAAATTTCACACAGTTAAATCCACTCTAGATTGCCATTCAAAACAAATGATCTACATTCTACGTTGATCTCTACTGATTATTTTTAGTCTACAAAGTAGCATAATGACATTTATCACACAGATCTAACTCACAAACATCAGAACTGACATCGGAACGAAATGAAGAAAGGGAATAAAACTCTGCTGAAATAATTTCAACGCAGCCACAATGAAAGAGAGAGAACCATCCTGGAGAAAACAAGGTGTTTGATGCAAGAATGCCTCAATAACATTTAATCAAAATTATCAAGATACCCGAGGAGAACACTCTACTTTCCTCGACCTCAAGGATTTTTCTACAGTGATTTGAATACCTAATACAATCTCTTATTGAATTTTGTAATTCCTAGATTTTCACCCCTTACACTGCCCCTGTGAGAATCCTATTGAATTCAATGTTGACATTGTTTGGCTGATGTCGATCTTGGATGGAAAAAGAGGAATTGAATCCTCTTGGAATATATCCTCCACTAGATCATCACTAAAGTTATTTTGAAATATAAGAGACACATCATCTAGAATGACACTCAACTCTTGGTTTGAGAGGTCTTCTCTACCGCATTTGAAACTCTAGCAACATCCTAATTTTTTGAAGTCTCTGCATCCATAGTGCTGAGAAGGTTTTGAATCTTTTCCCCAAGATCCAGTGAGGCATCATTTGTTTTAAAGGGAGTGGCCTTGTTAGAAGAAATCGACAAGAAGCCACCAACAATTGCAGCTGATGAAGAGTGATGAAACTGTGGGATATCCTCTAAAATAAGGTTCGGTTGTTCTTCATTATCAATTTCTTCAAAAATATCATTTCCCACTTTTTGGATGATTTCATTGACTGTGGATCTAATCATAGTGTATCATTCCTCTGCACTCTCTGAACTCAATTACCTCAAAAATTCACTTTCCTTGACCAATGACCGATCCTTTAGGGTGTTCTAAAGGTGACATTAAATCACTATTGAGGCATTTGAGGATATCAAGAAGGCAAAGTGGCAGATAATATAGTTGGAGATGCAGCTGACTGTTGAGTAGGGGAACGGAAACGCAGGCCCACATTCGCCACCTAAGTGATCAAAGCTTAGAGTGTGTTGTTTAAGCCCAGCTGAAATGCTCTAGAAGACTTGTATGCAAGATCTAGATTCATAGACAAGGCGTTGGACTGTTTAACAGGCTGCCCCCAAAAGAGAAATGTCATCTCATGAATTATAATGTTTGCAGAATATGCATCAAAATGCATTCGTTAAAAAGGCTTTAAGAACTTTTAAGAAAATGCAATTGGCAGATACGAAATCTAAGGTCGCAACTCATTTCAACATCTTCTCCACTTGTGCCTAAATGAAATGCCAAGATTGTAAGGTATTGATATTCATTGAAATGGCTTTAGAAACTTTTAAGCAGGTGCAGTGTGTAGGTGTAAAGAAAAATCCACAACGTCTATCAACATCTTCCCCCGCCATGCTCAAATGGGAGCCATAAGAGGGATATGGACTTCCACCAAACATAATGAAGAGAGATTCTTGTTAGTTGCAGCTACCTTGGTAGCCATGTTCACAAAATGTGGAAAGCACATATAAAAACGTGAATGGCTGAATAAAATGCCTCATGCAATGATTACATGATATGTACAAAATAGATATGCTAAAAAGGCGCTAGAAATGTTTAAACAAATGTGATTGGTAGGTGCCCAAGATATGGAAGCATGGTTAATGTCGCAAGCCAATGTGGAGTCCTGAAGTAACGCCTTTAATATTAACAACTCTAGGTTTTAATATTACCAACTCTAGATTTTATTTTTATTTCATTCTAAAGTAGGAAGCACTAAAACTTAGTTTTGTCAAACATTATAGCTGGAAGTACTTCTACATGCAAACTGTGAAAGCATGAACGGGTCATAGTCTTAAAGGTGGCGCATTCTCAGTTAGTGCTAAAAACAACAATAACCTTTGATCTCTCATGGAATGCAACTGGCATTTATTATTTTCTGCTAGCATAGTTCAAATCTAGAAATACGAACCACATGATAAAGATAGATTTTTGTCCAATATTATCATGAGGATCTTCAAACGGATAAGTAGACGTGAAAATGTGGGAGTGTAGACGAGGCTGTAGCCTTTCACAAGTAATGAAATGTTTTGATGGCAAATATTTTCAAGAGAAGTTTTTAGAAACTTTCAAGTTAATGCAATTGACAGTTGTAATTGCCATTTCCACTTCCCCCGCCAGCACATAATAGTAATGAATGTTCTACCATATATTTTAGTCAAAAGATTACTGGGTGTATAGATACATAATTGGAATGCCATGATTGTGGGATATAGCTTTAGAAACTTTAAAGCAAATGCAGTTATCAATGGTAACGCCATCTTCCTGAAGATTCGCCACCAACTTCCCTGCCCGTGCCAAATTTAGAATGGATAATCATCTCTGCTACACACATCATAATGGGAACATATAATGTGATATTCTTGTCAGATATTATAGTGGAGATGCTACGAGCGTGCATGCAAAATGGGGAAACATGCACAGAGGCAGCGTTTTGGGAATTTAATATGGATTTGTTGATGAGGCACTCAAAGTATTTAATGTAAATTCAGTTGGCAGCGTAACGCCAAGCACCACGACTCCTTCTGCCAGTGCACCCAGGCCATTCCAAATGGAAACAATGATGTAATTGTTATATTCAAAAGCTGGAAATACTTCGCCAGAGTGGAAGTATGGAGAAAATAAAAGGCAGTTTTATGAGACAAATGGCCTCATCCGGATGCAAAGATGGTAGCAAAAAATACAAGCAAAAGGCTCAAATAATCACCATATACCTTCGAAGATATGTTACTAGTGACATGAAAACCAAATGTTGAAACACGTTTCTGGCAAATGCTGTTGTATCAAATGCTCTTGAAGGCGTGCATGCAAATCTGTCAAGGCACCACAAGCCGCAGCCCAATTGATGAAAATAGAAATGTTTTTAGCAAAATGCGATGGTCACAAAAATAGGTTGGTTGAAAAAGCCTTTGAAACTTTCAAGCAAATACAATTGAAGTTGTGATGGGTTGCGCTAACCATTTCAACCTCTGGATGGCATCTGGTAATACACAACAGGAAAAGGCCGAAGTTGTTCTAGAAGAGTTTTGTTGCAAGAGAAATGATGGGAAGCAATGGAGGTGATTCCTGATAGCAAAAGGATGAAGTTGAAAATCGACCGATTTTTGATACAACTGGAGATGTTACTCCTGAAATTGAAGTGTTAAGGCATCTTGGTGTCTAGGCCAAAACACTGCAGAGTTACTCCATTCGTGCTTTGCTGAGGCACTTGAGGTTATTCCTTATACTTTGGCAGAGAATGCAGGGTTGAACCCTATTGCTATTGTTACAGAGTTTAGAAGTCATCATACAAATGGGAAGGTCAACATAGGCATCAATGTTAGGAAGAGTTAGATAGCAAACATTTTAGAAAAGAATGTGATTCATCCTTCTTTGTGACCTCTGCATAGGGTATTGTTTATATAATCTATGGACACACTAAAAAGTGTAGGAATACATTACAGAAAGCTTCAATAGACTTTAACCCCTGTTGAGATATAATCAACTGTTGACATTAGGGTCAGCATTATGTAATTGCTAAATACTGCAAGAAAGTAATGGGTATATATTGTTTATGTTAATCTTGTAGGCCAATATGGCCAGAGTGGTCATGGTGAATGCAAGTGGGAAGCTTTGGACCAAAGTGTGGGCAAAAGCCAAGAAAGCCTGCATTAAAACGAGAGTGTTAACAATGAAACATCTCTTGGATCTTCTTAGTCTCTTCAGTATTTCATTTATGCACATCAGAATAGAAATGATTTTATTTTATCTGATGCCATATTTTAATTCTTGTAGGGAAGACTTTGTGGCTTATGCAGACATTTGCTTCAGAGAATTTGGGGATAGAGTTAAGTACTGGTCAACTTTCAATGAACCCATTATATTTTCATTTGCAGGCTATGACGATGGCCACTTCGCTCCTCAACATTGTTCATACCCTTTTGGAAATTTGCAGGCTAACGAACTAGATCTCCCTGTAAATGTAGAGGACAAGTACAATACAGCTAGTTAAGTCTGGAGTTTGAGCATATGAAGAATTCGAGCATACAAAATCCATTGCAAAGCAAATGTTTTCAGCATAATGAAAAATTTAAGAGAAGGAAGTGGTCAAAACAAACCTTGGTGTGTGATTCCTGTGGAATTGATATCAGAACCTGGCCTCTACTTGTTGTCTCTCTAGCCCCTTTGCAGTATTGTGAAAGGAAAATTCCTAAATCTTGCAATTTGATATGCTCGCTTGAGTTTTAATAGCTTCAAATTTAGTTAGTGGTGGGTTGTACTATTTCTTAATTGTCCAATGTATGGAGGATAAAATTTAATGGGTTTTCTTTAGTGGTTGTTTATACCGTTTCTTAATTGTCTAATGCATGGAGGATAAAATTTAATGAGTTTTCTTTATTTGGCGCCAGCAGCCTCAAACCTTTATTTGCTTGTGTGTCATGGCAGCTCCACCATCATAGACTTTCCATGCCAGTTACAAATTTTAAATTTGTGGAGTGGGACTCCCTTTTTTAAAAAAAAAAATTTAAAAAAAAATTGTGGATGATGAATGTAGTGGGACTACCAATTTTTTTAAACAAATTTGTGGACGACGAAATTAGTGGGACTACCAAATTTTTGGAAGTTACAAGATGTGTGCACATATAGAATGGCCTATCGGCCAAATAAATATAAAAATATAACTTTAAATTTAAAAAGATTTTGTCCTCCATTTTTAAAAAAAAATTAAAATGATCAGAGATTTTTCAGTTTATATGTTTAACAATTGTAATAGTGAAATTTACATATGGTCATAATGTTTTCTATAATTATTATAATAATCATTTAATCATTAAATATAAAACTAAAAATAGAATAGATATATTAAAGTGAAAAGTTATTGTAAGTGTAACAAAGACATCATTATAATCATTATTACGCCGAAGGCGTTCCAAATATAAGAGGGATCGTCCTGGCGTGAAATCCGATGGTTGAGACTCGTCAAGCAGTTGTGCAAGACGATAAAAAGGATCCGGACCGTTCATTTCCTTTCACCTATCTTATTTTCCATCGTCATTTTTTTGTTGTTATTCATTTGCCCTTCACAGTTGTTTTGTTTTCTGCTCACCCATATTTGACAGAAGTCAGGAGGAATAAACAGATTCCATTAATGTCGTACTTAACGTGATGGGCTAGAGATCAATGAAGAACTAAAGCAAGGATATAAAAAAAGAGTTAAAAGAAAGATATTTAATAAAGCGACAAGAGATATTCAAATAAAACTCTCACTCTCATCTCTATTATAACTAGCAATCGCACCTCAGTGTGCAATGGGTACGCTGAAAATGATTGTAGAAAATTTTATGTCACATGAAAATTATAATAGTAATTATAGTTAATAGTTAACCATCTACATTTGTTCTTAGAATTTTAATAATAGTAATTACATTTTAAAATTAAATCTCATAAATAGATTATAAGGAAGCTTATCTATATTAGTTTCTAGATAATTCCATAATGTACATTGAAAAGTTCTGAATAGTGGAAACAAAAAAACAAAAAAACTGCATTGCATCTCGCAACGGGCATTGCTAATGAATCGAGCATATGTTTATTATATAGTTAAACCAATTCATTTGTTGCAAATAAATGTATTCATGAAAAACAAGTTGTTTTTCTATAGAGGTAAGTGAAGAATTAGAACGTGACATTAGAAGATCCCAATCTAGAAGTGTTGGCTCTACATTCCTTATATTTGAAAGTAGTGCATGAAAAGTAACTTGAGTTGGTTCTTCTCTGACCTGATAGAAAATCTTGTTCAATGTAATTACTATGTTGAAACTTTGTCAGAGTGTCACCCCATACAATGCTCTAGCATACATAGGAATGTCCTTCACCAGTGGTAGCTTCCTAGATCACCAAAGAGGATGATTGAACAAGCACGAAATGGAAATTGATTATGGTTGGGAAACGCTTGATGCAACCTATTGTCAATACATTCCAACAACCTTGGCTCGATGAAAGATACATTCATTAAATTGAATGTATCAAATGAAATACATGCTCTCTTGGAATGTTGCTAGTGTTTGCCCCATTGATAGGTCATTAAGCAAATGACATTGTGTTCATGATCAAGGTTTTGATGGACAAGTGGTAGCTTCAGATTGATTGTTCATCAACTTACGTTAACTTTATCTATTATTTAATTCTCTAGTTTTAGTCTCCGAAGTTGTGACATCATGTATGTTGAAATTTGTGACTCCAGTTGAGAGCTATGCTTAGGGCAATGTAGATTTAAAAAGAAATAGAGAGATAGAGAGGGAGACAAAGACATAGAGAGAGATCAAGAGGGAGAGGGGAAGATTGATAGAGAGAGAGGAATTAGAAAATAGAGATAGAGTAGTAGAAGTTAAAGTGCCATGTTTATGGTATGCCTCGGTAAACAAAACCAATAAAGTAATATAATTAGATTAACTTAAAAAATTAGTTTAGAAAAAGTATACAAATATGTTTATTAAATTGATAAAAAAGGTAAAACTATTTAGTTTCATTTGTGGTAGGAAGATGCTTTGTTATATTTAGTGATGTAATTATGCCCATTACTATTAAATCTAATATTGTGACACCCTGAAAAAATATATGTGAGGGCAAATTCGATGTTTGTTATCAAGTGTGATTTTCTGGTACTTGCAATTCCATGTATGACCATTTTCAGCAATGCTTGCATTTCCATGCTATAAGAGTGTGATACAATTATGTCATAGGGATAGAGAGAGAGAGAGAGAGGGAGAGAGGGAGAGAGACAAAGACAAAGACAGAAAGGGAGAGAGAGATATGTAATACATTCAAGGTCAATTGATAGGTCATTAAGCAAATGACATTGTGTTCATGATCAAGGTTTTGATGGATAAGTGGTAGCTTCAGATTGATTTTTCATCCACTTACATTAACTTCATATATTATTTAATGTTTAAATTTTAGTCTCCTATGTTGTGACATCATGTATGTTGAAAGTTGTGACTCCAGTTGACCTACGAGTGGTAACAATGGTGATTGACCATGTGGTGTTGCTCTCGTGAGGGCAAATTCGATGTTTATTATCAAGTGTGATTTTTTAGTACCTGTAATTCCCTGTATGATCAGTTCTCAATAGTGCTTGCATTTCCATGCTAGAAGAGTGTGATACAATTATATCATAGGGATAGAGAGATATATATATATATATATATATATATATATATATATATATATATATATATATATATATATATATATATATATATATATATATATATATATATATATATATATATATAGAGGTAGAGAGAGATAAAGAGGGAGAGAGAGAATGAGTGAGAGAGATTAAGGGTTCACCTCTTTTATTGGAATGTAAAGGGCATAATGTATAATGTATGCATGTATGTTGAAAGATGTGACTCCAATTGGTGCAAGAAGTAACAATGGTGATTGACCATGTGGTGTTGCTCCTTGAGGCCAGATTTGATGTTTGTTATCAATTGTGATTTTTTTGTATCTGCAGTTCCCTGTATAATCATTTAAGCAGTGATTGCATTTCCATGATAGAAGAGTGTGATATAATTATATCATAGGCTTTCCATTGTTCAACAGATAAACTATCTGGTGTAGGGTGAGTCCCAACATGTGGGACCTGGAGTGTTGGACAATTAGAGTCAATTAAATCAACTACCAACACTTGCAATAATGGGATGAATTTTGTGTACCCCAATTGTGGTTATAGTCAAACTCATGTTGGCCAAGTATGTCAAGCTCATTTAGTTGAAAAGGTAGACTTGGGTACAAACTTGATAAGACTTTACATTCGTCAAGACTATTTTCTTGCATCACATACTCTTTATCACAGGGAGATTCATCATCAATATCAGTTGATGGATCTAGAGGTGTATGATGTACATGCCATGGATGGTAGCTGGAAGATTTTCTTCCCATTGGTCTACAATATCTTTATCTAATGATCCAATATCATTGTGAATGCTTTAGAATGACGGATATAGATATAGAGAAAGAGGAGGATAGAGATAGAAAGAGAAGAATAGATAAAGACGGAGAAGAAGAAAGGGGAGAGAGAAAAAAGACAATTTAAAGAGATAAATAAATAGAGAGAGGTATAGATGAAAGAAAGACTAACTTTCATTCACTCATTTAGTGTTGACAATTTAAAGATAAGAGATAAATAGATAGATAAAGAGAGAGAAAGAGAGAGAAAGAGAAAAAGCAAGAGGAGGAGAGGAGATATACATATGTGTGTTTCTATAAGAGAGATTGAGTGATAGAGGAAGAGAGAAGAATACAAAAGGAGATTGATAGATGGGAAGAGAGATAGAGTAAAAGAGGGAGATAGAGAGGTAGAGAGAGATAAAGAAAAGAGAGTGAGAGCAAGAGAGGAACATAGAAAGAGATGTGGAAAGAGAGATAGAGATAGAGATAGAGGGATATAGAGACAGAGGTAGAGAGAGAGAGAGAGAGAGAGAAGAAAATTGATAGAGACCTAAATAGAGAGATAGTGCAAGAGAGAAAGAAAGAGATAAGAGATATTGTTGGAATGTGTCCATAGGGAGCTATGCTTAGGGCAATGCAGATTTAAAAAGAAATAGAGAGATAGAGAGGGAGACAAAGACACATAGATATCGCTTTAGTGGAGATAAAGACAAATGCAAAAATAAATAGAGAGATAGAGAGGGAGACAAAGACATAGAGAGAGATAGGTAGAGAGATCAAGAGGGAGAGGGGAAGATTGATCTAGAGAGAGAGGAATTAGAAAATAGAGATAGAGTAGTAGAGAAATATAAAGATAAGAGATACAAAGGGAAAGAGATAAAGAAAAGAGAGACTAACTTTTGATTGGCCATTTTGTGCTAGCATTCCAAACTTGATACACACACAGAGAGAGAGAGAGAGAGAGAGAGAGAGAGAGAGAGAGAGAGAGAGAGAGAGAGAGAGAGAGAGAGAGAGAGAGAGAGAGAGAGAGAGAGAGAGAGAGACTAATAGTTGAAGTGCCATGTTTATTATATGCCCCAGTAAATAAAACCAATAAAGTAAGTAATATAATTAGATTAACTTAAAAATTTAGTTTAGAAACAATACAAAAATACATGTTATTAAATTGATAAAGAAGGTAAAAATATTTAGTTTCATTTGTGGTAGGAAGATGCTTTTCTATATTTAGTGATGTAATTATGCTCATTACTATTAAATCTAAAATTGTGACACCCTGACAAAATAAAAGATGACATGTGTCTAGTCCAAGCTCAATCCTACACCTACAATTTTGATTTATGCACCTACACTAGTAACCTTTTTCTATGGTATTGACTCTAAATTGTGGCTTTGAAGTTTAGGCTCCAAGTGCCACCCATTAGATTTAGGTTGACAAAATGGAAGTTGTTTGATTGCTCTCTAAGTAGCGTAGGTTTCATGTTATAAAGCTTCATTACTTCTTTCCAAGAAAATGATGGGCAAAGTCCTTTCTTGTTGATGGATCGATAAGGACCTCAATACAAGTTGCTATGTAGGTATGGTGGATACCATATAATATAGAATTAATTTTCCCAAAGCATTTTTAGTGTTAAGCTATGTTGCCTTGTACCTCTAAAGTTGATATTGATACAATTTTTTGATGGTAGAAATGGGCCCTTCTTTTTGTCTCTCTCTCTCTCTATATATTATCTCCCTCTCCCTCTGCCTCAATGTTATTTTTTTTTGCCAACATTTGTAACTACAACATATAACATGTCATTCACAATTGTACTAAGAGAGTGCCAAGGGAGGAACTTGGAAATTGTATAGGACATGTCATTTTTCATTGAATATACAATAAGTTACAAAATGTTTGTTGGATTGACTTCCTTGCGATTGACCTAGTGTATCTTCTTTCTCACTTCTCCTATTTACACTTGTTTCTCACCTTTGGGAGTCTTAAATTACATTATGCCATTGTTTTCATGTTACCTATACTTGCTTTGTTTTAGTTTCACATACAACCTTGTGACTATGCAAATACTATTTTGATTATATGTTCTTGAATGTTGATACACTCTGAGGTCAAGTCCTCTTAAGGCCCATACAACCTCTGACCGTTCTAATGATGTTTATGTGTTTATAATCGCATGCTACAATTTTTATACATGTCAATTCTTCATTGATAATTATTAAATTATTTCTATAAAATATTATATTATAAAATTGTATATGCCAATAGATTAAGTTTGATTCATAGATCAATAATTAGATAAGGTTTTTAATTTGTTTATTATTTTTACTTCTTTTAGAACTTATATTTCCAATCTATTGCTTCATTAATTATGTCAAAAGATTATTAGAGGAAAATGCAAATTACAAATATAAAAAGATAGAGACAAAGTTTCTTTTTCTTCTTCATTCTAAGAGGATTTCTCCATAGAGCTCTCTTAGGAACCCTTTGTTCTTTTCAAATTGAGTTCAAAAACTTATTGCATATGAAAGACCGTCTTAACATTGAAAGAGAGAGACATACTATTATCCAGTGCGAAAATATATTATATGTACATATATTTTAGTATAATATTATATTGTAAAACTATATATAGATTAAATATACTATATATTTAATATTTATAATTTTTGTTATTTAGTTATATATGAAATAATAATATAATAATTATATAATTAATATATAATATATTTATATAACATAGATTATTAAATTATTTCTATAATAATATCATATTATTAAAGTGTATATTTACATTAATTATAATATATTAAATATTTATATATTTGTTATTTGATTATATACTTATTTTATATAAAATATATATTAAATTAAATAACAAATATATAAATATTAAATATACAATATTGTATATTAAAATATATATAAATATGAAAATTAAATATTTTTAAAATTAAATACAATATAATTAATGAATGATTGCATACTTATTAAGTGTATATTTACATTAATTATAATATATTAAATATTTATATATTTGTTATTTGATTATATACTTATTTTATATAAAATATATATTAAATTAAATAACAAATATATAAATATTAAATATACAATATTGTATATTAAAATTTATATAAATATGAAAATTAAATACAATATAATTAATGAATGATTGCATACTTATTATATAAATATAATGATTGTATAGGACTACAAATATTACCACAGATATTAAATTAGAGAACAAGGTAATTATGTACCATTACCTAAAAAAATAGACATACATTTTGTATAGATAAAGTCAATAGGCCATTTTTTCAATGACATTACACTATAGCACTATTAATTTCTATTTAATTTTGGGCCATTTTGATGGAAAGTCTTTAATACAATTGTACATATTGAGAAATGGCACACTCTTGTCCTAGGTTAATATCTTTCTATAGATTTATTTATACTTTTATCTACATGGATACATAAATATATTAAATATATATATTATGAACCTAGTTAATGTTAGTTTTTATGATCAGATTTAAAGCAATCAAAAAATGCAACACAATGAATAATGAACACAGCAAGATACCCTGGGAAAACCCTCCAACTTGAGGGGAAAAACCCAGCAACAATATATCTCTTATATATTGAATGATAAGAACAACAATCTGCTTTACAATGGCCAAATCCAAGGCCTACAGGTATGGCTTCACTTCTTGAAGCACAAAGAATAAGTCCACACTTGATAAATCTGATTTGATCTTGAAATAACTTGATCTGCTCCTTAGAAGTCTGCTCTGCCTTGTGAATTTAACTTGTAATTGAATGTGTTTTATTGAGAGAGCAATGACCTTGTGTATATATATATGTGAGGGACGCACCCTTTCACAAGCTGTCGGCCTCATTACAATGTTAATTTGGTCGGCCTGTAGAAGGATCCGACTGAAGCTAAAAACATCAACACTCCCTTTTAGCTAGGGAGGATACTTCCAACTGCATGAGACATATCACCTCATTGTGATGTGTCTCATGCAGCTGGAAGTATCCTCCCTAGCTAAGAGGGAGTGTTGATGTTTTTAGCTTCAGTCGGATCCTTCTACAGGCCGACCAAATTAACATTGTAATGAGGCCGACAGCTTGTGAAAGGGTGCGTCCCTCACATATATATATATATATATATATATATACAAGGTCATTGCTCTCTCAATAAAACACATTCAATTACAAGTTAAATTTGGTCGGCCTATAGAAGGATCTGACTGAAGTTAAAAACATCAACAGTTAACATATAGAGAACGATCACCCTCTATATTAATATCTTTCTATAGATGTATTTATACTTTTATTTACATGAAAACATAAATATATTAAATTATATATATTATGAACCTAGTTAATAGTAAATTTAAATAGTTATAAAATGTTTGGTAGAATTTATTATTATTATTATTTTTTCTTAACTAAGTTAGTTTGACATTGGCATGTGATATAATATTATTTTTAAAAATATTTTAGTGTATATTTTAATATATAAATATTTCATTAAAAAATATTTCATAATTCTAAATTTCAAATAGACATTTGATAAATAGTCAGACAACAATTGTAAAAAAAAAAATCCTATGGAAACTACTTCCCAAATTAAAAATATGTATATTAGTGGTAACTACTTTCAGTAAAGTTTTGTTTAAAAAAGTGAAAAGAACTAATGGGATTACCTAGCAAACCATAATAACCAGCACTTGTACCTAGAGGAGGTTCAAGGGATATGTCGATAAGAAATTGAAAGTAACATTTAAGTATATTTTTTAAGTCAGTTTATAAATATTAAGAATTAATGTTTTAATATTACATAATTAATTATATAACAATAAATCTATACCTATTTTGACTACAAATTTGTATTTTGATAAGTAATGGCATCTATATCTTCTGAGTTAATCCTCATAAACTTATTAAATTCATATCATTGAATCATTTGTCTATTTTGATAAGTAAAACTTACCAGTTTCTATTGCAAATTCTTAAGCTTAAAAACATTTAGTGGAATTTAATTGCTTAAATAAAAGAGCATGATAGTAAAATAGAAGAGGGTTTGCTTTGCACTGCGAAGCTTAGCATGTTTTGGCTTGACGCGACAGTCGATAGGATTAGAACCCGGGACATCAAAGGATTTGTAAAAGCATGTTTAAGTTGTGTTGATTGTTCATTGATCTTTGAATGTAAGTTTAAGTTTTGTTTTATTCTTTTCATTTGGGTCGATAGAAGAGGGTTTTCTTTCCACTGTGGAGCTTAGCCTTCAGGCCTGACGCGACAGGGGATGGGATTAGAACCGTGTACAAATCAAATGCAAGAAACCAAAAACTATATTAAAACAATGAAAAATAAATACCACATTTAGATTTAATATGACGTAGTTTTTATTAATACTTAAAAGTTTTTTAACCTAATTACGTATAGTTTCTAATTTAATTTTTTATATAGTTTTTAATTTAGTTTTTTATATAGTTTTTAATTTAGTTTTAGATAGTTTAATATAGTTTTTTTTTAATTTTAGTTTAAAATCTTTTAACATAGTTTTAAATATTAACTTAGTTTTAGTTTTAATTTTAGTATAATTTTTAATATAGTTTTAATTTTAGCATAATTTATAATATAGTTTTAATTTAATTGATTTTGCAAGTTGATGTCCCTCTCCCCATCTACAATTGAATTCATTGAAATAATTTTTAGGTTATTATTAAATGCCCATTGTTTAGTGTTAGTAGATAGATTCTCTAGTGTGACCTTCAGTTGTGATAAATTGATTTTAGAGGTTGATGTCCCTCTCCCATTTACAATTGAATTCATTGCAATAATTATTAGGTTATTATTAAATACCCATTGTTTTGTTAGTAGATGGATTCTCTAGTAAACACACATTGTTGAATGGTATTATGTAATTTGCAAATGATATTTCTATTCTCTTTCTTAATGCAAATTCTCTCTAAAATTTAAGGCCAATAGGAAAGTCTTCTAAAATTAATGAAGTGTCAACTTCAAAAATTCTATTATTTTCAAAAAATAAAAAGAATGCCACAAAAAGAAAAGAAAAAACTTAATTTTTTTTTAAAACTCCCACGTCCAACTGTAGCAGAACATTTAAAAAGGCAGAAATGGGGTTTCAGTGTTTGGTGCTTAATCAAATAGATTAAAACAAAGAACTAATCCAAACACCCTTTAAAAAAAAATTTCCTCCACGGCCTTGCAAGCAGATTCTTGCAATTTGATATGCTCGTTGAGTTATTTGCTTTCAATGGTTTCCCTTTCCTGAAAAAAAAAAACAAAATCCTAGAGTATCCTGCGGGGGCAATTTAAACGACATGTCATTGTTTGTGACACGATTTTTTCCCGGCGTGAGAGAGGAGAGAAAAAGACCCTCAAAAGGAGAGAGGAATCTACAAAAAGGAATGGAGAGATGGAGATATAGAGACAAAGGTAGAGAGAGGTAAAGATATAAAGAGGGAGAGAAATATAGATAGAGAGAGAGAGAGGTAGAGAGAAGTTAGAAAGAGAGCAAAAATAAAGAAAGACAAAAAGATATATATATATATATATATATATATATATATATATATATATATATAGAGAGAGAGAGAGAGAGAGAGAGAGAGAGAGAGATTGCCTTAGTTCCTAACTACTTCATGGAAAAAACACTTCTAAGAAGTATAACTTTCCACCAACAAGAAAGGAAAATCTATGGGCAATCAATTGTAAATGGAGGAACTAGATACATAGGTTATCATTTACAAATTACATTATCTTCTACTCCACTCTTTGTCTTCCTAATACATAATTATATTTGAATAATATATATTAAATTTAGAATACATAAATTTAAATATATTATAGTAGAGAGGGAGGTAATGTAAGAGAGTGTGAGACAAAAAGAGGAAGAGAGAGAAAGGGGTTGAGAGATAGAGATAGAGAAGGGGGAGCAGAGAGATAGGGAAAATAGAGAGTGAGAGAGAAAGAGAAAAAAAGATAAGAAGAGACATGGAGAGAGAGAGAGGGGGGGGGGAGAGGGAAGTAAAGAGAGACAAAGAGAGATATATAAGGAGATAGATAGCAATAGATAGAGAGAGGGAGATATAAAGAAATAAAGAGCTAGATAGAGATAATAGAATAGAGAGAGATAGTGATAAAGAGAGATAGAGAGGGAGGGAGAAAGAGTTAGAGAGAGGAATAGAGAAGTGGAGAGAGATGACAAAGGGAGATACAAAAATGAGAGAAATAGATAGGGAAGAGAGAGAGTGAGAGACACGGGGAGGGTAGGATGAGAAATAGAGAGGGAGATTGATAGAGAGGAATAGAGAGAGAGATATATTGACAGAGAGAGAGAGGAATAAATAAAGAGAGATATTTTTGATGACCCATCTTCCACATGTTAATTTCTATTTTTTCTTTGTAATGTTTAATGTTAATATTTACTAATTTGTGTTTAATGCCTTAGTGTCAATATTTAGGGTTTTGGGTTCACATTTAGGTAACTTAGATTTGAACATTAAGGAATATGAAGGAAGAAGGAGAGGGGAGAGAGAAAGAGGGAGAAATAGAGATAGGAAGAGAGGAGAGCTAGGGAGAGGGAAAGGAAGAGATAGACTTAGGGCTATGGTCAATCATTCTAATGGAAAACTCTACATTAAAGATCAAGCTATGGTACTTTTATAATGTAAAAAATGGAGCTTGGTATGGGTTGGTCCAGATCATATACCGAGATTGGTATAGAGATGGGTATAGAGATAGAGAGGGAGAGAGAGGTATAGAGATAGAGAGGGATAGAGAGAGATGGTGAGAGAGAAAGAGGGACAAAGAGAGAGAAGGAGAAAAACATGATAACTATCACAAAATAATTACTTCATAGGCAGGGTCAACTTTCAAATTTAGGCCCTAAAAATTTGAATCCCTTTAGTGAATTTTTTATTAAAGGACCATCATAGAGAAAGAGAGATAGAGTAGGAAAGAAAGATATAGATAAGATATATAAAGGGAAATACATATAGAGAAAATAAGAGAAAGAGAGAGAGTGATAAAGGGATGGGTATAGGGATAGATAGGGAGAGACTAGTATAGAGATAGAGAGGGAGAAAGAGAGATGGTGAGTGAAAAAGAGAGTGACAAAGAGAGGGAGGGAAAAAAATAGAGAAGAGAGATAATGTGATAGAGGAATAGAGAATAATAAAATATAGATAGAGATAAAGAGAAAGAGAGGAAGAGGAAGATAGAGAAACATAGAGATATATAAAGTGACATAGAGAATGAGACAAATAGATAGAGAGAGAGAGAGAGAGAGAGAGGTAGTGTGATACAAAGATAGAGAGGGGGAGAGGGGGAGAAAGGGGGAGAGATAGAGAGGAGATAGAGATATAGAGAGAGGTAGAGTGATATTAAATAGGGAGAGAGGAAAAGAGGGAAATATACAGATATAAAGAGATGGATATTGGTAGAGAGGAATAGAGAAAGAGAGATAGAGATAAGATATAAAAAGGAGAGAGGGAGGGGTTGAAGAGTGAAATAGAGGTAGAGTCCAAGAGAGAAGGGGAGAGAGAAAGAGAGAGGATAAAGGGAGAGAGGTGGAGAGGGAGAAAATGATAAATAGAGAGATAGAGAGGGAGAGAGATATATAGTACAATTTTACTATGAATACCTTCATCAACACAATTTCTAAGCCCTACACATATAAAGGAAACCTTAAGACATTATCCACATTAAAAAGATTTAAGATTAAATTAAATTTTATTTCTTATGAAGTGTTATAATTAATAAGGCATATAACAATTCCATCTACATGAATTAGGTCTCCATGCTTATTGTCCAAGTGGTAACTTGTAATAATTGAATTATATACTTATTTTTTATATAAAATCTATATTACAATTATATGAGAGAAAGAGAGAGAGGAGAGAGAGGGGGAGAGAGGGATAGAGATATTTATATAGAGAGATAGGTTTATATATAGAATGAGAAAGATAGACAAAGAGAGTTAAACACAGAGAGAGAGAGAGAGAGAGAGAGAGAGAGAGAGAGAGAGAGAGAGAGAGAGAGAGAGAGAGAGAGAGAGAGCAAATATGAAGCTTGTGCTAAACAAGCATACATGCTTCAAATAATATACTTACATGATGATTAATGCAATGCCACTAAACAAGAATATGGAAAGGAGATACATGCAAATAGAAACTAGACACTAAACACAGAAGCTCACACATTTGAAGTACCTACTAAGCAAAACACAAGGATCTTGAAATCCATTATGATTATGCAAATTAATTCACGACACTCAAGAAAACAAAAAATGACATGGTCTATATGGATACAAGACAATCCTCATTAACTTCAAGACATGGCAATTGAACTTCAACAACAATTCGGCATACCCATTGCACACGAAGGTGCGATTGCTAGATTCTATCATTTTTATAAAAAAAGTTGTTATAGAATAAATGTCAGTTGTTAAAAATATTGTTAATTAATCTCATATAAAAGATAGTAAAATGAAAAATAAAAAATATATAACTAAATAAAAAACAAAAAATGTTAAAAATCAAGTATTATAACAATTGACAATAATTAGACTAATAGATATCATTAATATATATCACATAAATCATATATTTTTTATTTTTCATTTTATCATTTTTTATTTGAGATTAGTTAACAATATTTTTAACAAGTGACATTTATTTCATAACACAATTGTTTTACAAAAATAATATAAACAATGATTATAATGGTGTCTTTGTTGCACTTACCATAACTTTTTGCTTTAATATATCTATATTTTTTTAAAAATTATAAATATATTAAAGCGACAACAAAGACACCATACATCAACATGAAACAACGACAAGGAATAAATAGTTGAAAGTCAGCTAAACAAAATATAACCAGTAGCACACCACCAATAGAGGCAAAGAAGAATAGATAGAGCTAACTACCCAAAAACACCATTAAATCTAGCATTTGAGGGTGGTTTGAATTGAAAATGCTTCAAAGAACTTTGTATCTTACCATCTGCCTTATCCTTTGCCAAGAACAAACCTAGTTCCTTTTTGGCAAAGTTTCCATTTTTAGTTACCAAACTTGAAACTGAAGGAGTAAATTAGTTTTTGTCTTATTATTAAGATTTGAAAACAACTAATGTCAAAACATAAAATATTAAATCCTGAAACATTCAGATAAGATCATGACTGTGGAAATCTGATATCTATTATAAAATATCTATGTTTGAACCACCAAAATCTATTAGTCTCACTTTACGTGGCAAGATAAGTTTCACGAAACGTCCTTCATTTACACGATACCCATTTCTGTCAAACTCTGACAGTGAATTTCGATGACACGTCTTTATGAAGTGGAGGGACATAGAATGACTAGACGTACAGACGGGACATTAAAGTCAGTGACAGACAGAATTATGAAGTGGCCTTCTGTCGGTGATTGTGGAGGGATCAATCTCTAAGAAATTGTTGAAGTAGTCGAAGCAATCTGCAATGGCTCGGATGATTGGCAAGTCATAGCTTCCAGGTACCTCTTGATGAAGCCATGCTTGGCCTCCTTCAACTCTAAAATTGAACAGTAGTTCCATGATCTGAATGCGAGAACTGGAAATCAAGGAAGGAAGCAGTAGTTTTGTTTGTAAACTAAAATTTTGAAATATTACTGTGATTTTATTGTTTATTCTTGTTCAGGAATGAATTATGCAACTGATTTTATTTTACATGAGAATGTTGCGAAGTTTGGGGAGCTCATCCTTATTTTGAACACAAACTAAAACTGCAAGGCTGGTGGTCCCATAGGCTATTTTCACTCTACTTAAATATCATCCATTTCAATGTTCAAACAATCAATAGCGATTTTACACCTCATTCACAACAAAAAGTGGTAAATATTTGTCCTATTTTTATTGGCCAAAATTGACCTTTGACTGTTGAAGTGGATAATATTTAAGAATAGCCGACTTAAAAGCTATTCATTCATTCATAAAATATGATCAACATAACTGGCAGGTACGTTAACTAGCATGTAAAACATCATAATAATTAGATTTTTTAGTACAATTTTTTTGTTTCAAAAAAATCGTATTTACAATTTTGACTCCCCAAGATGCAAACTTAAATAGAGAAAATTTTGCAGACTTAAATATAATTGCACCAAGAACAGAAAACTCTACCAGTAAATCGCAGTCACTTAACTTTAAAAAAATAAAAATCACAAGTAAATCAATATCTTTAAGTTCTTTACTCTTAAACAGAAACGGTTTGTTTATTGCAATCAATTTGTTAATAAAAAAATTATGTTCAATCTTTTTGGGTTATTTGTTGGCATCGAGCTGTCATTGAGACAAAACTCTGTAAATGCTAAAAGTTTTTAGTATGAGTTTTGCTTTTAGTGAAAAACAAGAAATAAATAAATAAAAAGGTTTGGCTAGACAGACGTGCATCAATATTGAAACAAACTTAGCTAATTTTTTGATCCTATTGACAATTATATTTGTGGAAGTCAAAATAGCAGGGAAAGTATGTGACATGCCCTCAAAGAAACAAGTGCAAACAACTATCTCACCCATTCAATGGCACGAACATTCAACAAGCGCAAACAACTCTCTCACCTGTGGCGTTCACCAACTTTATTGGGGACATGTTCAAACTCATTTTTTCTCTTGGTCTCCTCGTACTTTACACATCTACTTTGATCTTAAGTACTAGGTAGGTGTAGTCAATAACAAAGCTACATTCATTTGTTAATGATATCTTTTGGTGGAAGATTGAGCTTAATTTAATCAAGATATTAGGTATGAAATGAATTAATATTGATAGTGTTCATAGGTTTTATAGTACTTTTTTTTTACCGATGTACCCCTTGATTTTATAGTAACAATAAATTTATTCATAAAATTTGTGTTTCCAAGCTTCTAAAAATTGCAATTTATAATTTAAAATTCTCAAGTCTTATCTCACTTTTATTCTTCATATTTATATGTATACTATTACTACCATCTTACAAAGGCAAGAATTACAATCTAAAACTACAAGCTAAAAAGTTCGTGCATGCATCTCCCTGCCAGCATACAAATAAGATTTTTACACAATAAAAACACTCAAAACAAGCTCAAACATTTCATTACAGGGGACTGATCTATCTGAAATAAACAAGTACATAAAAAGATAAAAAGTTTGAATTATATGATATTTACATCTCAACGGTATTGATTTTTTTGTAGTCTAATAATTTAGTTGAAGGAGATTTTTGATACATGTATATGTTTACTCAACATATTGTAAATAGGCCTCCCTTTTTTGAATATATTGTAATCAATTACTTAAAACAAAGATGCCAATATTGTGTAAACCTAACATATCCATTAAAAACAATACAATATTTATGTTCTTATATTTATCTCAAATATATGTTTAAGTTTGGTGTAGTGGAAAATTGTTTTCGACACTTAAGGTATTATGAAGGAAGTCCATCTATTGGGGCTTACTAAGCTTTGAACATTAAAAATATAGAACTTACATTAGTATCTATATGGTTGTGGAGAATGATCTAACCATCTCAATTAAAAGTTTCATAATTAGTTTCCTTTTGACAATTTTAATGAAATTCACTTTAACAAAACTGATTCTTGTTTTGGCCCAATTAAAATGCTAATCATTTACTACACAAAACTATTTTATTTTAAAAAATTTATATAATATATAATATCTACTAAATAGATTATGCACTCAACAATAATATTAGAATTGTTTTTGTTATTATTACGTTCTCAATTGTTTATATCTTTTAATTCTTCATGCATTATCTCTTTTTTCCTCTATAATCATATGTTTATACCAATAGGTGTTTTTACAGTGAGGAGCACTTGAACAAATTCAGATAGATCAATGGTTGAAATTAAAAGTACTACCACGTAAATCATCATAACCTTGATTTTTCAATACAATCTTATTTATAATTTTTTTGTCAATACATAATATAGTTGATTTTCCAGTAGAATCTTATTTACAATTTTTCTGTTAGTACAATCTTTTTAACTCTCGGTCAATACAATCTTTTAGTGTTTTTCCATATCAATTCCTCTTGCATTCCAACATATGTTTAAGAGCACAATGAATGTCTACAAATACCATGATATAAAAACATATTATGCTCACCAGACATGCATTTAATTTACACAATTATTATATGTTTCACTATTCATCCAAAAAAGATGTGACTTTCAATTTGTTACATTTTAGACTTATTATGTTTAATTGTGATGGATGTTAAAACTTAGAGGGGTATGATATAACCCTTGTAATATTAAATCCATCTTCAATATTTTTTTATGATTAAATTGAATGAAACTCTAGCCGCCATGACCTTGTTGACTAATGCCCATACACTTTCTATCATCTTTCATATCATTGAAGTTTTGACTTTGTAAATTACATGAATTAAAAAAATTACTATGATCACAAAACTATCAGCATGCCATTGAACCTATGGGTACAATTGCTAGTAATAATCTCCTTTATCAAAAGTTTGATAGGAGATGTTTTCCATTTAAAGTTTTGTATGTTCACAAATATTAGTGGAAGAAATGCCAATTGACTACCCACTCAAACATATTGACTTGGCAAATCTGATTCTATACGACAAGGGTTGGTGAAATAAACAAATCTGCAATTGATAGGACTCTTGTTACATCCTCACCAAACATGTCTAATTTTTGTCACAAAATAATAATGAGGAAGAAACAAATTATGGATCTACGATAAATGCAATGGTAAATAGATTCATGGAGGTCATCTCCATGTTGAGGGAATACAATAGTAAATAGTACAAAATAGTAAACAAAGCAATGCATGGAGGAGTTTCATTATAACGAGGGTTTTAGCTCTATCACAAAAATAATAACCTAGCACCAGTAAGTACGACCCCTTTGGTTTAGATGTTCATTTACAATAACAACTTCTCATTATCTTTCCTATGGGTTGTAAATGAATCATATGGACAATAAAACAAATTATGATAGGAGTGGTTTTAATAAGATCAACAAGGAATCCGCGACCTTGTTGTTTTCTTCCAATTATTTTTCATTGACTATTGCAAGAGTGGATTGTTGTAGTAATAATATAACAACTTCTATATTGATTGAGCCCTTGGTAGCCTCAATGCAACCTCCATGGTTGTTTGTTAAGAAATCTTGCTCCCATGCCAAGTTTGAAGACAAATGTGCCACATGTAGATGATTTCACTACTCCAAGTGCAAGTATGTTTCCTTCTTCATCTATATTTCCAAATTCACATTATTCTTTTAACAAGAAAGGAAAAATTGAGACAACCATGTGATGAAAAATCTCTCTATTAATCACAAGGAGTTATGAACAAGAATATATACATGAGATAAAACACTCTGTGGAACTCTTCTTTTCTGTTCATGTGGATTGGTCCAATGATGTATTCAATCTTATCCATTGTATTTTTCATACTTACCAAATGTAGGTAAACAATTGAGTTATCATCTTTGATGGCTTCATCCATCATTAGCTGATTCACCACCTTCTTTTCATGTTCGAGTAATATGGCTATTGAGAAGTGGAGGGAACACCATTTCTCTCTCTATTGACCAACATATAAGGGAACATGTTCACTTGGTCAAATGTGACACAAATGGAAAGTAGAGAAAGTTATAGATATTACGCAAACCAAGATTGAGTGTAGCATCTACAATTTATATTTGATTTTCTTTTTTGTTCTTTAGAATATAGTTTTCTCTCATTTTTTTTGGTTTCCTCCTTAACTAGAAATATCCTCCATGCTTTATTTAATTCTTGAAAAGATGGTTCTTGTTTGTCTATTTAAAATAATTTTAGTTTTAGTTTTTCTTCCTAAGTAATTTTAAAGGTAGAAGACATTAAAATGTTGGGATGTATTTCAACCTTAAGTAGCTCAAACTTGTAATGTGTAGATTCATTCAAGAGAGATTGGAGTGCATTCTTAGAGCTTGGAGTACATGTACACCATCTTATATACAATATGTTTAACATTAAATTTGAGCTACTTTTCGCAATTTGATGATATAAATGGCCACTCATGTATAAATAATAAATGTTTCATGTGTATTAAAATGGCATTGGTCATGCCCCACTTTAACATGTCAACATAAAGTGACTATAGGCTTCACACTTCAAAATAAAGTGTTTCTTTGACTCAATTATCTCCTCCCATTCTTATTTTGGTCTCTTCCATCTTCCTGTTTCGCATTGAAGATGATGTGAGTTAGTCCTTAATTGTGTTATGAATATATTTTCTCTCTAGGTGATATTTGTCCATATATAGGGTTTTTGATGGTGATCATATGTGTAAGATCAAATTCATCAAGATAATATTTTCTCTTTCTCCCTAACATATTTTCCCATATAACCCTATGGAATTCATTCATAACAAATGCCTTTATGTCTTTGTTATTATTTGTATATGCATTCAAGTTGATATTCCATTTGTTCTATCCAAATCTTATGTCTTGTTCAAGACTTCTTTATGACACCCTTAGGCCATCTATATAAATAAAGTGAAGAAAACCACATGTGAGAATTGTGTATTTTAAAATCATGGAATATCTTTACTCACAAAAGTGGGGTAGGACTTGTTTATGTGATTAAGTTCTATGTCATTAGTTTGGTTAAGATATACCTTTTCTAAAACTATTTTTTAAATTCTATTATTGCATGTTGAGGTTAAAATCTTCAATGACAATTATCAAATTGTCCAAATTTATATTGAATAACACATTATCCACAATAAAAATCAAATATTATATAATTACTTATAATTTAAATATAGATATCATAAATGTATTAGATATATAAATATAATACTATTAAATATATTATAAGTATTATTAAATATATAAATACTAGATAATAGTTATTAGTACATAATACTATAATGGGGAAACTTGTATATCCATGCCAATTTCTATTTAGTTTTGTAACCATTTTGAGAGAATGGATTAATACATTTATAGATCAACAAATGGCACAATCTTGTGTGAAGTTAGGCTCCCTCTCCATGTCATTACTCATCCATTTACATACATTCATACATATTTATCCTCCACCTCATCTACATACAAACAAATTCTAATATATTCATCCATATTGTAAATTAAATATGCCTATCCACACACCCATTGATATACATTCATTATTTATCTTGACCTTAATAGTTTCTTTTTCTTGGGTTATTTCTATGGGCACAAAATCAATGCCATGTTAGAGTGCATAATATTATTGCATATCTATTTTATTATCCTAGGTTTATTATGCATAGGATCATAAGATTGCTTAGGTGTTGACTTGTACACATGTCACATTGTGAGGAGCATCTTCTCTCACCCACATGTGCCATGTTCATAGAAAGCATCTTCTATTATTAGAAAGTCTTGTTCTACTTTGTCTCGTTCATAGTGACTCACTTGGTGACTCACCTAGTTGTCATATGATAGGACTCTTCTTGATTACATTTCTTTTAAATACTCCTCTTATACTCACATTTGAGAAATGAGCCTTTTATATTGTAACCTTGCATGTGGAATATATTATTCTTATTCCTTGTATTTGCGTGTTTATGTTCTTTGTTTACTGGAATATCACATTCACTATTGTAGCTTCCTTCACTCATCTAGATTATGGCTTGTGTGAGTCTTTGAGGTGACTCCAACATGGTATCAAAGCCATAGGTTGAGAAGGAGCTCATCCATGTCCAGAGAAGAACAAAGATTTAAAGAGGCCCGTGTTTATATAACATCTTCAAGGCATCTTGGAGTGATTTTGAGGCTTCCATTACATTTGTAATGTCCAAAAAGCCCAAGGGGCACCTTTGGTTTACAATTTTTTGTTTTCATTTGCATCTAATTCAATTTTTTTGTTCAAAGGTTCGTCTTTGGCCACAAGGGAACAACTATTTTTTTGAGCATTTTGGGGCCAAATGGATTATTCCATTGTGTTTGGAGTGGCAAAAATGCTTAAATCAACTATCAAATTGTCAAAATTGGAGTAGGTGCAACGGATGCAATTTTTAAGCCATACGATCGTAAGACCTTGCACATTGCTATGTAAAATAATATTTTTTATTTGCACTTTGTAAATTTTTTTTTATTGCAAAAAAATCAAAAATATTAATTGGGCACTTGTATAGTGCATCCTAGTGCTAAAACTTGTTTTAAATTTAAAAAAAAAACATTTTTTTCCTGAAGCCATAAGGTACCTCGTACCCCCTATACCCCCTACCATGGCAGGGGAGTGACAAGGGTAGGGCCCCACACCCCTTGCTAGGAGCCCCCTTTTGGAGCTTCATTTGGGGGGGAGGGTAAACCCCCCACAAAAAACTTTGTAAATTTTTTTTATTCAACAAAAAGAAAAACTTATATATATATATATATATATATATATATATATATATATATATATATATTAGTTAAACAAAAAATAGCAATGCCCCACCTCCAACCTAGCCCCTAAACAAAAAAGTAGCAGTGCCCCACCTCCAACCTAGCTCCACCCAGCTACAACCTCCACTAGTGGGGCCACCCAACAACCACCAGGGGGACACACCCTTCTTTAATGTGTTTTTCATTTTAGGAGGTCAACTTCGAAGGCCTCTAACTTGCTTGTATGGGGGGTTTTTTTTGAAAGCAACCTTTTTTTAAAAAAAGGGCCAGAATTTCATGCTCTCCATGATGGTGTAGCTGATTTTAATTTAGACTTCTATTTTTTTCTAGAAATTAGTTTTCTCATTGATCTTGCTATGTAGTTCTCATTTTGAAAACTTTTACAAGCCATAATTTTTGTGTATGGACTCATTTTTGGGTCTAATTTTTTGGAAAGTGTGTAATTTTTCTATACTTCATAGTGGTTCTATCAATTTCCTCTCATTTCGTAGTAGAATTATATTTTCATCATGTGGTCCTTTTTATATATTTTAAGAATCCACAACATGTATTTTTAGATTTCTAAATGCATTAAGATAAAGTACCACCATTGTATTTTGTGTTTTGGGGAATTCTTCCACACCATATTGTGCCTTTCTTATACTTGCACTATACTATGAAGTGCCATGGGGGTTTGTTGTGTGCATGCCTTGTTTTCCATGTCACAACCTTGTCCGGTGAGTATTTCTCCATGACAATTAAGAATTCAAGAGATAATTGTATCTTTTGATTCTACCCTCATGCAAGTGTGTATTGTTCTTGCACTATTAGACTTGATGTTGCTATTGCATCCCCTTGCACTACATTGTGACACATTTTCAATAGATCTGCCATACATCTCCTTTGTCAGCATTATGGGGTATCATATATGAGTATATAGCTTTTGGAAACATTGTGTATTGTTTTTTCTGTCGACGTTCTGGATCACACTCTATGATCCATAAAACAATAAACAAGAGTGTGTTTGGGCACGGAGGGCAAGGAACAACTATAAAACAAAAAACATAAAATAATAAAATGAGAGAGTAGGAAAGCCATAAAATAGAGGGTAAAGGAAGAGAGTAAAAATGATAAAATAGAGTGAGAAAAAGAAGAAAGAGCTCCAAAAACAAGAAAATATATAAATCAAATGAAAGCCATAAAGATATAAATAAATGATCAAAAGGAGAGAGAGAAGGAAATGATGAAAAGAGATGGAAACCAGGATGAGAGAGAAGTTAAAAATAAATAAAGGTAAAGTATCTATACAAGTATATATAGAAGTATATAATTAGAGTATATATAGGGTATCATATAGTTATGCTAATGCTTGGTTTTAGTGGAGTAATGGAATCATCTTCTACCTTCATCGGTTGGTTTCAATATTCTTGAGATTATTGGCACATATACTTTCATTTGTCACATTGTTGCCTTGATGCAATATATTGGTGTGAATCACTATCTATGCATTGTTCAAGTAGTGTCATTGGGGTCACTTGTGCAAAATTGTTGCCTCCATCTTGATCTTGATCCTAATTTTAGTGGAGATTCTTTGGTTCCAACAATATACCAATTATTCTTTGGCATTGTTTGAAACTTCATGTGCTTCATGTTCATCTTCTTATTCCTAATATTTTTGGGACTTGTTTTGAGGAGGTTTATTTGTCCCTCTTGTTCTCTTTTGGGAGGAGTTTATTTCCCACAAGGTTTTCTCCTTTTCTCCACTTGTGAGATACCTGTTTGTATATGTCCATACCTCATTAGGCCTAGTTTTGAAGACCCATCATCATTGTCATTATCACTACCTACCTAAGCTATATGTTATGGGGGGTGTTAGAGTGCATAATATTATTACATATCTATTTTATTATCCTAGGTTTATTATGCATAGCATAAGCTTTCTTAGGCGTTGACTTGTACACATATCACATTGTAAGGAGTAGATCTTCTCTCCCTACATGTGTCACATTCATAGAAAGCATCTTCTAGTATTAGCAAGTCTTGTTTTACTTGGTCTCCTTCATGTAGTGACTCACTTGGTGACTCAACTAGTTGTCATATGATAAGACTCTTGCATATTTCTTCTAAATACTCCTCTCATACTCACATTTGAGAAATGAACCTTTTATGTTATTGTAACCTTGCACATGGAATATATTATTCTTATTCCTCTTATTTGTGTGTTTATGTTCTTTGTTTATTGGAATAGTACATTTACTATTGTATCTTGCTTCACTCATCTAGATTGTGGCTTGTGTGAGTCTTTGAGGCGATTCCAACATCCCACACTCATAGATTTGACCCTTGTCAAAATCCTAGTAGATTATTGCCCATTATTTTCCTGCCTTGAGCTCATTCTTGACCTTATCCATTGTATTTTTTCAAGGTTTCTAGGTTTAGGAAAACAATTGAGTATCATTGTTGATGGTTTCATCCACCACTTGTTGATTCCCTAGCTTCTTTTCATGTTCAAGGAATATGGCTATGGAGGTAGTGGAGGGAACACCACTTCTCTCTATTGACCAACATATGAGGGAACATGTTCACTTGATCAAACATGACACAATTGCAAGGTATTAAAATTTATAAATGTTAAATGTAAACTAAGATTGTGTAGCATCTGCATTTTATATTCTATAAATCCCTTCAATAAGGGGATCATACACTATCATAGTGGAAGAAGAATCTAATGAGCACTCTTGACTAGGGTTCATGGAGAGATGTCTTCCTTCACAAGTGAGGGAGAGAAACAACATGGAGAGAAAGGGGAATTAGAAGACGAATGAAGCTCTGAAGAGTTAGAAAAATCACTCTTAGAAAAGTTAGATGGAGAAATGAGTTGGTAGCTTGGGTTTGACCCCCTTTCCACCATGTAGCCTACTTTAGAGGAAGCTTCCTTTTAGCTATAGCACCAACTCAAGGGAAAGTATCCACCATGTGTCTAGTGGCATAACAAGATTCATATCTGAGAATACTACCTTCATAATCCAAAAGTTGATTCCATATTCTATCACCAACCTTAAGACCATTTTTTGTTGGTAGTTGCTTGGAAGTTTATAATTCCATAAGGATGCAAGCATATGTGAATTGAGAATGAAACTCAAATTTTGTACGGATTGAAATAAATTTTCCATTGGAGTTTATAATGGCAGCCAAGAACTAAGAACCTTAGAATGCAAAGGGAGATTTAGTAGATGCACCCAAATTGGAACTGTTGAAAAAGATTCTATGAGAGGATTGAAATCAAGATTCCATGGTTTGATAAATTAAAAAACTCTATCCTAGGACCACACCCCTTTTAGAAGTAGTAGGTCCCTATCCTTTGGAGAATGATAATTAACTTGAGTAATAACCCTTTCATTCATGGGAAAATAAAGTTTCTACCTCCAATAAGGGTTGTCAAATTTTTGTTATCTAGTTCTTTAGCTTCACCAAACTTGGCTAGTACTTGTGAAATTAACATATTAGAGTATGATCTAGATAAGTCTTTTCTACTACTAAGAATTCATCCTTGATTTCCATGACTATGTATCTCTCTGGTTGAACGATAGCTTCAGAGTGAAAGGACTAATTTGGAGAGGGGATCCCAAATTTAGGTTGTGCTTCAAAGAGGGATGAAACTTGACTAGTAATTAGTGAAGCTATCCCATTACATGGACTAGAGAAGTCCTTATTGTCAATACACATGGACTAGAGAAGTCCTTATTGTCCATCATGTGTTTAACAAAGTAAACTTGTTATAAACTCTTTAATTGTTGTAAGTGGCATATTAATACCACATTCCTACATAATTTGGTTAGTGGTGCAGGGGCACAAATGCAAGTTTTACTAGATTGTAGGGGTTGAGGCCTTTTTGGTCACTTAATAAGGTCATTATGGACCTTGGTTGATGTAATAAGGTCTAGAAAAGACCATTTCTATGTCTTAAATTCATTTAGGGATCAGGTAGTTAAGTATTGTTAGGTTGTCATAATGTTGCTTATGCAAACTACATTGTTTTGTCCTTTTTAAAAGCAAATCCAATGGTTATGTCCTTAAAAATATGGTTGGATCAGTTGTAAGGCAGTTGAGGTTTGATGTAATAAGTGCCCCATCAAGGAAACAAGAGGGGTAAGACATCTTTGGTGAAGAAATATAATACAAACTCAGATTTTCTATTTTTTTTGATGTTCAAACGCTGCTCCAGGACATATATCTCTGCCATACAGTACCTTCATGGTCTGAAACTTTTTGCATTGGATGAAGGAGTGATTTACCTTTCATTTTCATCAATTTTGAGGTTTTAATATTTAATTTGGCATGAGATATCTTGTTTTTTCTAAAATTGCCTGTTTAAGGCCAGTCAGGGGATAGTTTTGGGGTTTTAGCAATGTATTGGTCATTCCACCTACTATTATGACTTGTATCTTAGTGGGATGACTCTTTAGATGGAATTTCAAATGTTATCATGGTTTGTAAGGTAGAGAAGTGGATTTGTAGGGTTTTATGGGGGTGTTTAGAGGTGTTTTGAAGTGTTTTCCATGTAGATGAGAGGAACCAAAAAGGGGTTTTTGATAAAATGTCAATGGAACTATCTGTCTAATGGTTTTGTAAGCATATACATATGATTTTAAGAATGTCTAAGGTGGTGGCATGATTAGGGAAGGAGTGGAACCATCATTTTCAATAAACCCTCTCCTAAATTACTTAAAACAAGGGTATGGTGGATTAGGGTATAGGTGTGAGATTTTCTGGAGACTGATTATGTTTTTGATGGTTTGAACACATGATAAATGCTTACCCATAGAAATTTTGGGTTTGTGATGAGTCTCTAGGGTACTTCCTTTGGAAAAGATGGCTAATTTACCCATCAAAACAAGGAACAATCACTTTTTGAAGCATTTTGTCCAAAGAAGTTAGTATTGGGTTTGAGATATGTTATACAACTTGGAAATGGGTATCTAAATCCCTATTTAAGTTTTGAAGTCATTTGGAAAAGTTAAGAGAAAAGGCCCAAAAATAGGGTCAGCAGACCTACTAGAATAGGCCTGATTGGAATATGAAATTTGTGAAGATTAGGACTTGGAGGTTTGAAAGTTGTTTGATTTGCATCCAATTGAGTTGGTTGATTGTTTGACACCCCTCTAGGACACCAAAGTGAGAGAACTCCTTTTGTAGTGCATTAAAGTGGTATCAGAGCTTAGGTTCTGATTTGTTTGGGAAAAGATTGAAATTTGTTGCAGGTTGAAGGATTGACAAGTGGAAGGTGAAAAGGAAATGTTATAAGGATGCCTCCAAAGAATAGTGGTACTTCTAGAGAGTTAAAGGAGTTAAAGGAGAAACATGCTAAGTTGCAGGAGTCATATAATATTGTGATAGCTAGGCTTGAAGCCATTGAACCAAGTCAAAGAAGAGGGATGGTGGTGGAAGATGTTAGTGATGAAGAAGAAGAGTTTCTAGAAATAGAAGAGGAAGAAGAGGAGTTGGATCCTGAGGATCAGAGGTTTGCTAAGCTTCTAAAGGTAGTCAAGGATGACAAACACAAGGTAAAGGTTGATTTGCCCACATATGGTGGAAATTTGAATGATGAGGAACTATTAGATTGGGTTGCAGCCATGGACAATCACTTTGAAAGTGAAGATGTTCCTGATGATCAAAAGGTCAAGATAGCCAAGACAAAGATTAAAGGACATGCCCTACTATGGTGGGAATATGAACAATCCGATAGGAGAAAAAGAGGTAAGTCAAAGATAATCTCTTGGGACTGCATGGTAGAAAAATTGAAAGGTAAGTTCCTTCCTAAAGATCATAGTGTTCAGTTGTATAAGAAATTGCAAGGTCTGAAACAAAGAGATCTAAATGTTAAAACTTACACTGATGAATTTTATAAGTTGAGTATAAGATCAGGTACAATGGAAGATGAAGTTGAGAAGGTTGCTAGATATCTAGGAGGATTGAGAGTTAACATCCAAGATGAATTAGTTGTTGCTAATCCAAGGATTGTTGAAGAGTGTTTCCAATTGGCTATTAGGGTGGAGGAAAAGATACAAAGAAGACAAGACAAGGCAGTTAGAGGAAGAGGCAACAATATGAGAGGAAGAGGATCACTTCCCACAAGACAAGCAATTGAAAATCAAGATGATGTAAATAAAGGACAAGGACAAAGTGCAAATTTCAGAGGTAGAGGTACAAGGGGAAGATTTGGAGGTGGAAGAAGTTCAAATGTGTTTGCAGGTAGATGCTACAATTGTAACGAGTTTGGACATCCAGCCTATAAGTACCCTGACAAGCAAGGTTCAACATCAAATAGTGAAAGGAAAGGTGAAAGAAGAACTCAACTTGTTCATGAGGAAGAGTGTGAAAGTTCAAAACCTCCATATGTTGAAGTTGTTTAAGAGACAGGAGAGACACTAATGCTGAGAAGAACACTATTGTAGACATATAAGGAAGAAAACATGAGTCAAAGAAGGAACTTGTTCAAGACTACATGCAAATGTAGAGATAAAGTATGCAAAGTTGTTATTGATTCAGGTTCACAAGATAACATGGTGTCTAGGGAGATGGTAGATAAGTTGAAACTAGATAAAGTGCCTCATGTAGCACCATATAAAGCCTATTGGGTAAATGATAGTTAGTCTCTTCTAGTGAGTGAACAAGCATATGTGGATTTTTAGATTGGTGAATACAAAGATAGGGTCCTATGTGATATCTTACCTATGGATTGTTGCCATTTGCTATTGGGGAGACCATGGCAATTTGATAGGAAGTCATTGTATGATGGTTGGGAGAACACCTACCTTATCAAGAAAGACGAAAAGACATTTAAGCTAACACCTTTGCAAGAAGATGAGAAGGGGAAAGGTAAAACCAAGATTGTTATATTTGGTAAGAAAGAGTTTGTGGATGCCAAGCATTTGGAAGATGCTGCAGTGTTGGGAGATGAAGGTGAGGTGAAGAATGATAAGTTGATGATATGTGAGAGAGAAGAACTTGCCCAAGTTGGGAAAAATCTTAAAGAAGTTGTTGTAGCAGATATGAAGGTAAATGCAGGGTTGCAAGATAGGTTGATAGTGACTTGGAAAGAAAATGTCTTGGTAGGGACCATTGTGTGTCCTTTGATAGGAAGTACAATTGTGAGATATGAAGAAACTATAGGTATAGTTGATTACAAGCATGACAGTACTGCTGACAAGACAGTGAACTTGCTGACAGGGATGAAAAGACAGAGTGCACAAGAAGTTAAGAATGGATATGAGCATGGAGATGAGATAAAGGTAAAGATAGATCAGGGGAATACAAACAAGTGTTTTTTTATAGGTGTAAAAGCAAAGATAGCAGTAGGTTTTGCAAGAGGGCAGACCTTAGGTCTAATAGCAGGTATGAAGACAAGTTCAAATGCCAATAAAAACAAATATGCAGGGCAGAATACTAGTTCATTGTATATGAACCAAAGAAATGTGTTTGCAGGTCAGAGAGTGTGTGGAGTAGAGATAAAGTATTGAGGAATAGAGGCAAACCCAACTCATGTGACATCAGTTCTTTTAAGGGGAGTTGTATCGTGCAGGGGCACCAATGCAAGTTTTACTAGATTGTAGGGGTTGAGGCCTTTTTGGTCACTTAATAAGGTCATTATGGACCTTGGTTGTTGTAATAAGATCTAGAAAAGACCATTTCTATGTCTTAAAGTCATTTAGGGGTCAGGTAGTTAAGTATTGTTAGGTTGTCATAATGTTGCTTATGCAAACTACATTGTTTTGTCCTTTTTAAAAGAAAATCCAATGGTTATGTCCTTAAAAATATGGTTGGATTAGTTGTAAGGCAGTTGAGGTGTGATGTAATAAGTGCCCCATCGAGGAAACAAGAGGGGCAAGATATTTTTGGTGAAGAAATATAATACAAACTCAGATTTTCTATTTTTTTATTGTTCAAACGCTGCTCTAGGACGTACATCTCTACCATACAGTACCTTCATGGTCTGAAACTTTTTTGCATTGGATGAAGGAGTGAGTTACCTTTCATTTGCATCAAGTTTGAGGTTTTAATATTTAATTTGGCGTGAGATATCTTGTTTTTTTTTAAACTGCCTATTTAAGGCCAGTCAGGGGACAATTTTGGGGTTTTAGCAATGTATTAGTTATTCCACCTACTGTTATGACTTGTATCTTAGTGGGATGACTCTTTAGATGGAAGTTCAAATGTGCTCATGGTTTACAAGGCAGAGAAGTGGATTTGTAGGGTTTTAGGGGGGTGTTTAGAGGTGTTTTGAAGTGTTTTCCATGTAGATGAGAGGAACCAAAAAGGGGTTTTTGATAAAAACGTCAATGGAACTATCTATCTAATGGTTTTGTAAGGCCCAAAAATAGGGTCAGTAGACCTAGTAGAATAGGCCTGATTGGAATATGAAATCTGTGAAGATTAGGACTTAGAGGTTTGAAAGCTGTTTGACTTGCATCCAATTGAGTTGGTTGATTGTTTGACACCCCTCTAGTACACCAAAGTGAGAGAACTCCTTTTGTAGTGCATCAGTTAGTATCCAAAGTATAATGTATATATCAAAAAAATCATAATAATAATAGAATTTCACATGAGTTTTGAAAAAACAAGGGAATCATTATTTATTAATTTTGAAAGACCAAGGTTTACATTTCTCAAAAGATCTTTGACTTATGCTAAGAAAAATTATAATTGAATCATCAAAAAAAAAATTATATAATTTTGTTTGAGTAATGTCTAATAGAGTTTTTGGATGAGGATCATGATTTTTGACCCCACTCTTAATTTAAAAACATCTCTAGCATTAGACATCGATACCCTTGTATTACCATGCCAATATTTTTCCATTAAAGACTTGATTTCATTATTTAGTTTCATGTCAAATTTTGGGAGTCTACCACTAAAAGCCCAACATTGGTTAATTAGATCATCTTCAATACTTACTCTTCCCTTTACCGCTCTTCTTAAAGTTTTAGCATTCACATTAATAAAAACCCACTTGTCTTACTTATCATTCTTTTGCTTACAACTGATTTATTAACTAAAGCAGTTGTTATTACTCGTTGTGCTACATTCTTATCTTTAGATCGACTATTTTCTAATAGAATCAATAGCATTAGCAACACTAGACATAACTTATTCCATCGATTCATCTACCTTTTTGGGTTTTACAAATATGCCTAATATATTCATTACTTTTTGTATTTTTGACATTATGATTAATTGCATTACGAGTTGACATTGATATCCTAGATTTTTCCTATAAAAAAGGTTTATACAATCTCTTTGCATGGGTTTGAATTTGTCTCTAGGGTATCTTACCATGAAGATTATCCAAAACATTTCTTTCAATTTAAAAAAAATATTTTCATTTTCACTCATAAAGGTTTTCATTTTCATTTTTTGTTGTGTTGTTTCTAATAGAAGAATTTATATCAACATTGCTATATTTAGATTTCTTTAAACAACTAATATCATTATCATTGAGTTCAATTGAAGACTTACCTAGATTAATTTCTATAATCACCTTTTCCATATCTTGAACTCTTCCACATTTGCATATTCTCCATTCACGTCATCCATGTTGGTCTCTTCAATGTTCTCCTCTTCAATAGTCATCGAATTGGATGCTTCAACATTCTTCATTTCTTGAATCCTCTCTCCTATCTCTTTGCCATTTTGTCTCTTTCTCTTGATGTGCTTTAGTTTCTTCAGGTGTCAAATCAACAAATGATCTTTAATTTACTTTGAGATGGATCCTTCCTTAAGCTTTCTAAAGTACAAGTAGATGTAGAACCTTTGTTCAATATATCACATGTGCTTGATTTATCTAAAAAATAGTTATTGTATTTGAGTCATTTTGAAAATGGTCCCTATGATTGAATTCATTTAAAAATTGAATATGCCATGGCTTGTTCAGAGATTGTAAGAGACACCTGCATAAAAAATGTAGAAATAATCGTTGTCAGGTCATACATATAAAAAGAAAAGCTGGAGAGATTCTGTCATAGTACATTTTACTAAAAAATGAAGGATAATGGATATATTAGAAATGTGTATCCACTTATAAACAAGTGCCCATTCACTTTTAAAATGCATACACATTTAGAATGGGTACCTGCTTCATTTTATTTAGTAGGTAGCCATTTAGTTTTAGATTGCATACCTATTTATTTTAGGAACACATATGCATTCTAGAGCAGGTACGTGTTCCATGAAAGTTGAATTTTGAAACCCATGGATTTGATTTGGTTTTAGGCTTGGAAACCCAACCCTCAACTTTGGACCTACAAGTACAAGGTCATGATAATAACAAGAGAAAAAGATGACTTTACCGATATAACTAATGACTTTTTTTTTAGAATTTTTGGACCAAATTAAAACTCATTACAAATTACAATGTCGTTTTCAAATATGTAATTATTTTTACTTTTGGACATATTTTTCTATTTATTGATTAATTTTAAACTAAGACACTCATTAACTTGAAATGACATACTTTACTATTTTTTTAATAACTTTTGATTTTGAAAGTTTTTTGAAAAAGAAATTATGCTCGACCAATCTAGACATCATTCTTTACATCATGTAATTTTTTTTATGTTATGATTAGTTTAGCTTTGTTGTCATTTTTTTTGCTTGACCACAAAATATTCTATTTCTCCTCTTCTATCAGAGAAATCCGATCAGAGAAAGCCTAAATAGAAGGAGAAAAGGGTTAAATCCTTCAATTACCCATGCTTTGCCTTGCCAAAAATCCCAAAATCTCACCTTGAGAATCCTTGCAGAAAACCCAGAAATCTTTTGTCTCCAATTGTTTTCTATCGCAGAGATTTCTCAGTTTTATACTTAGGCATTTTTCATGTATATGATGATGACGTCATCCTTGTTTTGGGGTTTTCTATCATTTGGTCGGTTTGCATCTTAGATACAATTTTTCCTTGTATCTTGGTCATGTACGATGTTACTGTACATCAGGTCCTTTGTATGTATTGTTGTATGTATTTTTGTTTGCAAAGGCAATATACAAAGGTGAATGAACATCGGCAAGATACATAAGGCAATATACAAGGGGTAGACATACAAAGGATTTTCAGCGTAACATGCTTATCGGCGGCCCAGCTCATAGTCTCTCTAATGGCTGATGAAGCATACAAAGGATTTTTGACGTGACATGCTTATCGGTGGCCCAACTCATAGTCTCTCCGATGGCCGATGAAGCATACAAAGTAGACATACAATAAAAGATGCAAGGGCGCAACATGTAAAGGTGTATACATACAAGGCGGGATACAAAGGCAAATGTGCATTAGGTTACAATTGTATATGCAATGCAAAGATACAAGGGAAGATGCTAAGGCATATAAAAGGATAAATACAAAGGGTGGGGCCCACCAATTGTATGTATATGCAATTGTATCTTTGCAATTGTATGCATATACAATCCTGACATACAAATCTCGGGCCCGAAAGGAGTATGCAATTTGATTTATAAAGGTGGATAGCGATTGTATGCATCTTTGTATGTATGTTTGCATTGTATGTTTGCAAATGCAAAGGTCATATACAATGCGACATACAAAGGTCAGATGCATTTTTTGTAGGTACAAGTGCGATTGTATGTATGTTTTGCTTGTATATTCGCATTGTATATGGAATATGCAAAGGCAATATACAAAAGGAAAACATACATTCCAAACCCGACTGGGGAATCAAATGCAGCAGATAATCATTTTGGGGTCCACAGTTTGTATGTTGAGTTGCATGTATGTACTGATATGCAAAAAGGTAGGGATACAAGCCGGACCTGTTCCAAAGTTTCAATATGGTTAATAATCCTTTGAGTTTCGCATTGTATATATGTGCGATTGTATCTCATATACAATTGCGATGTACAATGCAGATACAAAGGGATTTTTTCAGCAAGACATTAGGCATCGGCGACTCAGTTTGTCATCTTTTCAACGATCGATAAAGCATGCGAATGTTCAGCGATGGGTCCCAGGTTCAACTCAACAGCAAATCAGATAGTGCCATGTGTCAGGGCTGATTCAAATGGGCAATACAAAGGCACATACAATCGCACATGCAAAGCGAATTGAATATGCAAGAGGCGAAAGGAGGGAAGTTGCATGAATGCACCAAGTGAACCTAAAAGTGTAGTTGCAATTATATATACAATGGAGCATTAAAAAAAAAGCATCTACAAGTACATATATGCAGAGCAATATGCAGATATAAGACATAGTTGACCATAACTTTGACCACCCATATCTCCCTCATTCTAGAAAATTTCAACATGCTTCAAAAGGCAAAAGTGCTTATTTTTGCCTCCTCTTTCATCTAGTGGGCTTTTGAGGTGATTTTTCTCACTTTCAAAAATTGTATCTGGCTTTGCATGCTCGATCGACTGGACATTTCAGTGACCAATTTGACATATGAAGATGCAGATATTTGTTGCATTTATGGGTGCAGGTCGATGATTTAGCAACTCACATTGAGGATTTAAAAATATCTCTCATCTGCCCTGTTCTAGATATTTGATTCCATAACTTCTTGCAGGTGGACATCCCTTCAGACGTAGATATTTTCCTAACACAGCCCATGGGGCAAATTGATTGTAACCAACTTAGGTCAAAATGCAAAAATGCTATATATACATAGAGATGAGATGTAAAAAGGGTTGGACATTGGAAGATTTAGTAATATATGCTTTGGAATCCAAACAGAGTATTCCTCTACTGTAACCTTGCCTTTTGACTAAATACATATTGGTTATTTTACCTCTTCATGCTATTTTAACTCTGTGTGATCTAAGAATGATGTGTTTGTGAATGTTTAAATTCCTTCTAGTCATCTCTTGCTCCTTGACTCTGTTAAAATCAGTTTGACCTATGTATGTTTATTGGTTGTATCTAGTCATTTTGTGCATTTTATCAGTTCTATGAGGGTTCTTTTATTCAGTTTGGTGCATCATCCTTATTTTCAAGTTTTCCAGTTTTATCTTTCATTTTAAAAGCATTCCTTCTCCCTTTTCCTTCACAAATTCAATAGATTTTAGGTGATAACCAGCTAGGAAGCCGGCCTTCTCCAGAGATTCTTTCCAACATAGGTGACCCACAGACCTGGAAAGATCCCATGTTTCTCTAGATTGCCAAGTTTTTTTTACAAACTTAGCAAGGGTGCAAATCTGGGTGATAACAAGCTTAAATTATGTTGGTCATACATGAGGGGTTTTAAAAAACACAAATTAGGGCCAATAAAAAATTAATTATAAAAAAATTACAAAAAATATCCTAACCAAACTTCAACATCATATGCATCTTTTCACACAAGGAATTAGAAAATACTTTCATTTAGGTCAAATTATGCTGGCCATATACGTGCATGTTTTGGCCCAAAATAAATGACTTTTAAAAAGCCACTTTTTGTACATCCTATACAAAACCAACTTTTATCATCTGGGTAAATTAGAATAAATTAGATATTTAAAAACTAGAAATAAAATCTTATATTTATATTTTTATATCATATTAATATTCTATGTGTAAGTGCTTTAAATTTTTAATCCAACTATGACAAACTTTGATTTTTAGAAAAAAAAGACTTCCACTTTTTGGCCAAAAAGTGGACTTAACTTCTTGCACTCACCCTAAAATGATACTTTTAAAACAAAAATATTATCAATTTCTAAAATGAAAAAATGCCAAAAGTGATGAGAGAAATAAGATCCAAGTCACAAGCAACCACAACGAACAACGTTTAAAGAGCATGGCTACAACGTGCATTTGTTCAGTCCAAACATACTCCACAAAATGAATTGCACAAAAATGCATACTAAATGTACCTGAATCATTATAGAAGGTCATTGGATAAACGTAATACCTGGTGCTTGGTGAGACACCGCCTAATGGCACGAGTGTTCTTTGGGTGCATGTCAAGTGGTGTGTACTTCTTCTTATTGAATGCTTACCTCAACGCAATTTTCTAAGTTTGGGAGATAATAGCCAAAACTGCTGCTATTGATTTCCTTACCCCTTTACTGAAAATAAAAACAAATCAACATTGAATACACAATGCTTTATAAAATGATCCAAATCAAGCTTACAACTTTATTGTAACTATTGCATGCATGAAACAATTATGATTGAAGGGTAGGAACAACCTACAGGACTCAATCAATATACTACTCACAATTCAAAGCAACGATTTGATATTGTTGTAACTGTTGCATCTTCTTGTTTTTTTGGTTTTTATTTGTAGAGTGACTATTTTTATTATTTAATTTTTTTAATAAAGATTCTAGATTTGAATCTTATAAGTTTACATAGAAATTCTAGAATCTTTCAGCCCCCATCCATGCTGTGAATGTAGGAACGCCTCTCGATGTAACTTAAGGTTTATTTTCATAAACGGATAAGATTAAAAAATAACATAATTTTAAAGAGTGCTATTGTATAAAGAACATAAAATATTTTCTTATTACTTTTAGAATAACCAATAATTTACATGTATTTATAAAGATTTTTATGTAAAAACTAGCTTTTTTATAAAATATCTTTCTAATTTATTATATTTTGCATGCAATCTAATTTAGCATGTTGTGCATGCAAATGCATTTTTAATCTAAAATAAAAATAGAATTAAACATAAAAATCTTTATGCATTCTATCATTGATAGTGGCCCAGATCAACAGGGACAATGGGAACACTCTGACACCACACTAGCTTAAACTGAAACAATTATCACCAATGGCACTACCCCAGATGTTGGTACTTCAAAGTTAACTATATGACCCAGTTGCTTAGGTGTAGGTGCAAGTGATTTTTTGCAGACTATGTTGACCTCCTCCAATTGCTATAGGTGACCCAAATCAACTTGCACACTCATCCCTATTGCTACAAGAAAATAACACACATGTGCACATATACACTTTCCACAACATTCAAAATGGGGAACTACCCACCAACACAAGCAAGTAGAGAGGAATTAAATAGCAAGGGGGAATGGAACCTTGAATCCCACATAGACAATGGTACCCAACACCCAACATTGTGTGGCAAGTGAAATCATCATTCCTTCATTAACATATATCGAATACAACTTTTAGACATTTACATTAAACAACTACATTAAAAAGGAAGGGATTAATTTTTTCCCATCTCACAATGTATAGATGGATGTACTCTTCATACGATATGCTTCTCATCTAGCTTGAACATTCACTTGAAGTTAATCAACACACAACTCTTGTTGATAGCCAACCTCTCATCATTCATGAAACTCATTTGTTTATCATGTGTTTTTACTTTTATACACCTAGTGTATATATAATCTTTGATTTGAGTGCCAAAACTAGGTGCATCAATTAGTGCCCGGGTAGGTTCAAAACCACCTAACCTTCATACTTTGTTGGACATTAACACAACTAAGAGGGGTTGATTGAATGGCTCCAAAATAGACAATAGCTTTTTTTAATTTTAAATACATGGTAAAAAGTGGGGCTACTCATTGGTTTTGACATGATGCCCTCGCATCAAACTCCTAGGGTTACAAAAATGTGAGCCCATGTTCACTGTCAAAATTGTATGACTGCAACCTTGGTTACCTCCTGCTCATTACCTCTCAAGGAAATCTTCTCCCTTATCTTCTACTATTTTTTTAGTCCTCCTCATTGTCCCTAATGGAGCCCATTTTTGCATGCCCTAGAAAATTGAATTTTTTGGTCTGGTGCCCTCTTTGTTGCCTTGGCTTTATTTTAATTAGTATCAATATCTGATCAAAGTATTCTTTCAATGGCCCCCCTTGTTCAATTTGTGCTCAAGTGTTGTGCTTTTCATCCCCTCATGTCTTGGTCAAGTGCTCAAATCACAAAAAATCATCTTTTCTAAGTGTGGAGGTCTTAAATCAATTTTTGGCCTTAGGTGGAATTTCAAGATTTCCTTTACCTTGGTGCCTTTTTATCCTTTTCCCCATTCCTAAACCCTTGATTTGTTTTCCCTATTCATGTTTTAGAATTTCCTTTACCAACATCCCTTTCCTCTAAATCCCATTTCCCCACACATCCCTTTTCCCTGCCTCTTTCTATCCTTCTTCCTTTTTAGGTCTAGACGTTCAAGGGTGCACTTAACTTTGTACTACATGAGTGGTAAGCCTAAAGTCTGAACACCTATGTCTTGCATCCCTTCCCAAACCTTCAACTTTTCTTTATTGAGATCCCTAAGTATGTGACTTCCTTGAATTTTATCTCTGATACAAGTTGGGCTCCCAAAATTTTATTTACCATCTTACCTTGAAGGAATGTTGTATATAGGAACCCTATTCCATGAGCCCTAACAAACTTTTGATCTCTATTCATCCTCAACCTATTGTATAAAATATTCCTAATCTCTGATCCTCAAGTATTCAAAAGTTGTGATTCCTGCTCATCTTTGACCAACTGGTTATAGGCCCCCAGATCTTTTGATCCCTTTGTCCCATGGCACTCAGTATTCCATTTTTCCAACTCTTTCCCTTCATCTTGCATTCTATTGGGTCTCAAAAATGCAGGTTACAAATCCTAAGAGGATGTCAGGCTCTATGATCAGACTTGCAACATTTTTGAACCAACGAACAGAGTTAACCTATATGGTTGATGACTCCCTGCACTTCAAGTTCTGCTAAACCTAGGTGGGTGGTCCTTGACAGCTGAAGCAGATTAAGAATTGTATGACTTAGTTGAATTTATGGATCTATCCACAGTGGCATGAAGTGAAATAGATGAAGGCTTACTAACTACTCCTACTAAAATTTGAAATGTGAATGTATGGATAAGATTTTATAAAATTCTAAAATGGAATGGGTATGACCAGTGCCTTCTTCTGTGGGCTAATGGAGTCAAGAGGCAAATGATATGTGACTTACTTGCTGGCTACAATTCGAATTGCTTGGCACTTGTGATTGTTTATACTTTGTACAAACATGCAAGAATCTAACTATCATACTCTTCTTTATTGATCCAAATGATTATTACCAGGTTACTGTGATTAATTAATAGAAAATTTTAATCCTTTTGAAGGAACCAGTCAATTGAATCACACAAAAGCATCAAATGTGCCCTGACAAATCAAATGTAGATTTGAATAACAAGATAAAATCAAGTTGGAGACAGTATGATAATTTTATCGATTATAGGGCTCTTCTTTAATGATCCAAGTGACACTCCCAGATTACTGTGATCTATTGAAAGGATATTTAATTCTCTGAGAGAAACCAATCAATGAAACCACACAAGAACAGCAAATGTGTTTTGAAAAATTGAGTTCTGACACTCCAATTTAAATAATATGAAAGCACCAATCTGGGGATAGCCAAATAATCAGATATTATCAACAAACAATTGAAACCAGTGTTGGACCACTAATTCATGCATTCTTCTCCATTATATAATTTCAAAAGATTTTGCAATACATAGTATAATGTTCTGTTGAGGCAACTATGATGATCTTACCTACTGCTAATAATTTATTGCTTCTCCATGATTGATCATATATACTTTTGTATTTTAGGGTTACAACCCTTTGCATGTCTGTCCCATGCAACTTTTCATTAATTAATTAATTATCTTTCGTAGATTGAAATATTTAATTTTAATCTTTTTGACTTTATACTCCCCCTCTCTCCTAGTGAAACTATTTCACATCTTGGTGAAAAATATTTCACAACTTCATTAAATTTTCACTTTGCATTTTGATCTTTCTCTGGGATCTTATTTCTTATTTCTGTGAAATATTTTATCTGCCTGGCATTTAATTTTTCCTTAACATTTGTTTAAATATTCCTCACCTTCATTTACTTCTGAGTGAAATCCATTTACCTCGACACCTTTTTACGAAAGTGTGAAATTTATATTTTAGTATAATCACATTGTATTATAAATTCTTATTTGTACATTAGAAATTTCCCTCATCAATATTTGTTTTCCCATTAATGATGTTCATTCTTCCTTGTTATTTCTACATCTAGTTTTTCGAAGAGACATTCAGCACACCCTCTTTGATATCCACAAACATATTGATTATTCATCTCGGGGGCCCACTTTATGTATTTTTGATTTTAACTAATATCTGATCATTATTTATTTTACCAGTATGATTTATCCTTCCCGATGATTTTAAACAAATATTTTAATTCATTTGGATACATCGATGAGACTTTCCTTGAAAACTTTTTAGTTCTTTCTCATCGGAATGACCTATATAGTGGGCGAGATATGGAAAATCCACTCCAATCACATATGTCATTCCAATAGAACTATGGTCTTGACTTACCAGTGGGAGTGTATATATCTCTTGCCAAAATTATATTCATCGGTATGACTCCTGAGATCGACATGATTTAAAATTTTCATTCTGACTTTATTTCTTTTGCCGATGAGTTTTTTTTTTTAGCGAAACATTATGTACTGTCTTCCCGATATTAGTGTTTTTTTGTTGAGCTTTCACTTTTGCCCTAATTGTTTTAGCTCAAACATGGAGGATGATGTCAACAATTGTGGTGTCTAGTTTTATACCTATCACATGCATTTGCTTGAGAGTTTCTAAAACATTATCAACAACTCCATTTTGTGCATACCCTGCAATCATTATAATTCACGAGATAACATTTCTTCGAGGCAGATTGTCATAGAGTTCGGATGCCTCATCCATGCTTCCATAATTGTATTTGATGAGATGATGTCTCGTTCCTTTATGTGGTTAAACACCTTACGGGCATCTACCAGACTTCCACACTTGACATACATGCAAATAAGCTTATTGTGAATAGTTATGCGTGCAGCAAATACAAATTGCCTGTGGGTGATGAAAGAATGGACTTTTTTTCCCTTGTGAAAGCATGTTCTTGAGAATGCAAGTCTGCAATAATCAAAAATATGTAAATGAATCTAGAGGGGGGATTACGTGCAGCAAGCAGAATTTGCAACGCCTTCTTCAACTGACTCGCTCTACATAATGCTGTGAGATAATGGATAGCAGAGGCATTTTATGATCGTAATTTGAGCATGGAGAACGTGCAGTGTTAAGACATTGTCAGTGGTAGACTTCATTATGCACATGATTGAGTTGATCAAGAAAATCTCTCCATGATATTAAAAAATATGAAGAGTTTCGCTATCTAAAATGATGACTTGCTAGAATGTGTTTCTAGATGAGGACATCATAAAGGGCATCGTCCACATCGTTCAGCAAAGCCTTTGCTTGTTTGAATAGGTGCACCTGAGCTTATATGGAGAAGAGATCCCTGTATGCCTAAAGGAGATGCCCATCATATCCTTTTTGAAGGGCGGCTAACTTAAAGAGGCAAAATGCCTACTAAGCCTCCTTATTCTATTTCAAAACTTCCAGATAAGATGAAACTTGTAATCCCAAAACCGTATATACGATCCTTAGAGAATATCCTTCTTCGAGATAGAATCCAGATGTTTTTTTCTGTCAATGTATTGGCAATTTTGAGCGTATCTTTGTGCTATCTATGGCATCCCACAAAGGCTGCACATGCCCCTCTACTATGCCTCATGCTGCCAAAGGCTTTGAACATCATTGTTACCTTCTTCAAAACTCGAATGCACAAAGTTTTACTATGGGACGGGAGCTCTGAATACTATTTAGGGTTTGGACAATTCTCCATTTTTCTCCTTCATTCTACGACAGGCAAATTTATAAGATAGAGCCTAAGTGCACTAGCTCCATCATTAACTACTTTCATTGGTGAGGGATAATTCTTAAGTCGTTTTCTCATTTTCTTTTCTTTCTCATCTAAGACAAGGCCATTATAATTAGATTCTTAAATGGTGGTTTAACAAAGCTGTTGATAATGCCATTAGAGTATAAAACCATCCACAGGTCTGATCAAGGCCTTCTGCAATGAAATGTCCTGGGAAGCTGCCCTCAAATGCCTCCATGTTCACGAAAGGATAGTGAATATAAGCATAAGGTATTGATCCACTCTCAAATGAGCAACCAAATACATCATCAACACATGAAACTACAACAGCATAGTCATTGCTAATAGAAGCTTCAATACCAATGTGTGGTTCCTCCAAGTATTATATGTAGATGCGGGTTGATAGTAAGCAAATCTTTGCAACATTTTGATGAGATATTCATGCCTCAGACATCTGTGCTTAGTGTATCTTCTGAGTGCTGAAATTGATTTTCTACCATGGGGACCTAAAATTTGCTGAAATTTTAGGTCCCAACACATTCCTCTTTCAAACCTCTAAGAATTTTAATACCTTCATCCCTCTTGCAAAAGTGATCATATGGTATCTCAACTTCTACTTTCCCAATCTTTAATCCCATGTCCCTTTTGGGCCCTTGGGGTTTTCTTTACCATCCTTCCTCTTGCCAATCATTTGCCTTCCCCTCTAATCCCTAAATTTGCACCACTTCTCCACTCCATTTTCTCAAGTTTGTTAACTTTTCTTTTCCCACGCTCCTAACATTCTTGTGCACTCCAACTCCTAATCCCCCAATCTCTACTTGTAGTCTTGCATTCCTCATGCATCCAAATCTTTGAATCTCTAACATTGAACCTTTGGCATATTTTTTCCCTACCTTGGCCCTTTAGCATTGAATTCTACGAAACCCCACTGTTCAAGCTATGAACCCTACTTACCTCCCCTACATTTCCAAGGATGCCATTAATGCTTAGAATTGACAATGATGGACATGTACCACCATCCAAATCCTACCAAAATATTGTGAGACTCCATAAAGACATGAATTCACACATGAGGCCATGAAAGATGATGAATATGGGTATGGGCACCTAAATCTAAAGTAAGATTTTTATAATTATTACTTAATTAATGTCTCTAGATATATATGTGACGGTAGTTTTATTTTCTCACAAAGAGAAAATTAACAAGCAAGGCTATACATTCATATTACATTGCAATAAAAATTATAACCACTATGTAATGAGAACATGAACCTCCTAAACTCTCTTACATTTGAGAAACACATATGAAAGTAACATTATAGGGGAACATAGATGACACAAGTAGTGAAAATTGATGGTTTACACATTTCTGCACACAAATAAAAATAACAATAATTAGGAAAATAGATAGCTTGTTAATAGTCCAACCTCATAATAAGTCCCATAATTATTGGAGCTACAACCATCCCCAATAATTGTATAGCAAGACTCATTTATTGCTATTTTTCAAATTGAAAAAAATGAATATGTAAATCAACTTCCTATGTCGATCCACAACCCTCAACAAAATATGCAATATATTACAAATTGCATCACCCAATTATTCTTATCTTCAGAAGCAAAAAAAAACCTTTAGTTATTAATTATTGAACAATAACTTAAATTATAAAGATTAAGTTTTTACAGTTTATTACAATTACAATTGTATATCCAAGTATTTGATAGAACTGTATAGAGGTTTTCATATATTTATTTACCTTACATCATGATGATAGATTGAATGTTAATGTAAAAATATCCATATAATATTATCCAAAACCATATAATAATGACTTAATGTTAAGAGTCCTACAAACAATTCTAAGACAATATCAGACTTTGGCAACCGATTAACTTGTTGAACAAATTACCTTATTGTTGAAGTACCAATATATGTTATGTGGCAAGCGTGGTGTGGATATTGCTTGCAATTCTTGACGCTTCTTCAATACCACTCCAAATAAATAGTCTATGTCAAGTTCCTTTGCTCTCATTCCATCGGGTAGATTCCAATAGAAGGAGTGGACCAACAAAGCCAAAATCAAATGAATCATCTTATCAGCCAAAGGAAGCCCCAAGCATATCCTTCTCCCTGCTCCAAATGGTATAAACTCAAAATCTTGTCCCTTAAAGTCCATCTTAGCCTTCTCACCCTCCAAAAATCTCTCTGGCATAAATTGGGAGGGCTCCTTCCAAAAAATGGGATCCCTTCTCATTGCCCACATGTTAACCCACACCTGTGTATCTTTGGGGATCACAAATCCCTCTATTTCACAAGAGATAATCACTCTATGAGGGATCCGAAGAGGACTGGCTAGATACAGTCGGAGCACTTCTTTCACCACTACATGGAGATAAGACAAATGGTCCATATCAGATTCTTCCACTCTTCTATTGCGACCTATAGCCTCCTCCAATTCCACTTGGATTCGTTTCATTTTGTGTGGATTACGAATGAGCTCTGCCATCGCCCATTCTAGTGTTGCAGCTGTGGTGTCACTACCGGCCATCAACATATCCTGCAATGTCCAGAACAGTCAGCTAAAAATAATGTAATACATTGTTATTATTTAATTGTAAATTTGACATATAGAAAAAAAGAAGCTTGATAAATCTATATAGTAGAAATAGTGTAAATACAATTTGAAATAATAACAAAATAAATAAAAAGTAAAGACAATACATGGTATTTTTTTCTAGGAAAATTCTTTCATGTGAAAAACTTAACACAGTAAGATTCTTCACTATTGCAAAAACTCAAATATTCTAAAATACAATAATAAATCTTTCTTACTTCACCATTAAACATGTGTGGATATAAATTGGAAAACCATTTTAACATTAAATAAATCATTAAAAAAAAAACTAGTACTTTAAAACTGGACGAAAATTTAAAATCCCAAAATAATACCCAAGTTTTTTTAACTGCATGTCACATAAAAAATACGGGAGATCCAGTCCAAAATGACATCAAATTAAACTTAATCACACTTGATGTTCAAGCCCAGCACAGAACTGACACCAATTTAAACTCATACAAAATACCAGAAAATTTAACTTACAAAAAATATTGCTCTGATATCTGTCAGACTGAGATCATGGCCTCTCATATCTAGCAGCACGTCCAGAAAATCCATAATAATAACAGTACAACAGTTGGCTATCCATGAAAATACAAGATAAAGTTCCAGCAATGAGGTGTCACTCCCACCACACAAATCATTATATTTTTGTAGCGCCTTTCAATCGACGTATCCACTGTCTCGAGAGCCATCCATTGAATGCTATACGACAGTTGTAAGGGAAATAAAATAAAATATTGATCGGTTCTTCCTATGCTTCTATCTCAATGAGTTACGCGTTCCCCTTCGGAATCTATGAAAGGTTCTCTTGGAAATACAAAAGAGCTCATCTTGATAAATTGTGAAGTAACATACATAAATTTCTTCATAATATATTCCTTGCATTCTTTGTATTTTAGAACAAAATAATAACATTCCATTTTTAATTTGAGATGAGAGATTTCAATGCTTTAAACAAGATAAAATTAGGTAAGGTTTCAGTTCTCGGCACTCTTAAGGTTTTTGGTGTCCATGTCATATTGTTTTTCTTAATTGTTTTCTGCATTTAGTGTGACACTTATTAGGCTGCCATATTTGTGGGCATTTTTTGCTGAAGTCAATCTTGCTAAGGCTATCCTCAACCATGATGGCCCTTGGCTAGTTTGTTCTTCTTTGTTGGTTTTCAAACCTTAGACTTAAGAATTTGTTGTATCCCATGAAAAGTCTCTTTGGGTCCCTATTTGGGTTGAGTTTGGGTTGAGTTCCCTGGATACACTTTAGAGGAAGTTTCCTTTTATCTACAGTGCCAACTCAAGGGCAAGCATCAACCATGTATCTAGTGGCATAACAAGCTCGATATCTAAAAATACTACCTTCATAGCCCAAAATTTGACTCCACATTTTGTAACCAACCTAAAGACCATTTTTTACTGGTAGCTCTACTTGGAAGCATCCAATTCTACAAATATGAAAGCATATGTGAATTGAGAATGAAACTCAAAATTTTTAGGAAGTGAAATAAAAATTTACCAATGGAGTTTCCAATAGAAGTCAAGCAAGAAGAACCCTAGAATGCAAAGGGAGATTTAGTAGATGCACCCAAACTAGAATAGCTGAAAATGATTCTTTGAGAGGATTGAAATCATGATTCCATGGTTTAATACATAAATGATCTCTATCCTAAGATCACAACCCTTTTAGAAGTAGTAGGTCCCTATCCTCTAGAGAACCACATATGACAAGGAAGGACCCTTTTGCACATAGAAAAATAAAAAATTCTACCTCCAATAAGGATTGCTAAATTTCGGTTATCCATTTCATTAGCTTCACCAAACTTGGGTAGTGAAATCTACACATTCGAGTATGGTCTAGGTAAGTCCTTTCTACTACTAAAACTTCATCCTTGAATTCCATGACTATGTATTTTTTGGTTGAACCCTAGCATATGTGGGAAAGAACTAATTTAGAGAGGGGATCCCAAATTTAGGTCATGCTTCAAAGAGGGATGAAACGCGACTAGTACTTGGTGAAGTTATCTCATTAAATGGACTAGAGAAGTCCTTATTGTCAATACACAACCCAAGTGAATGAAAATGCATTGCCTTTGCATTCATTGTGAGATTCAAAGGGTCCACTAGAAGAAATTTCTAGCCCAAAGCAACCTTAGAAAGGTATGGAGACTTGACACAATCTTTTGCAAATCCTAAACTATCAAATATCATAGTCTTCTTTGATCTCAAATTTCCATAATCTCCCAAGGTCACCATGTATGATTGAGAGCCATTGAAAATCTATGACCCAACACAATCAACTATCTTGCAAATTTTTGTGTCACGAATCATTCCTTGAATCATTGGGTTTGATTGAAACCTTAGTGGCAATACTATCACAAGTAGAAACTATTATAACCATCTTGTGAGAGTGATCAAAGTGATTGCATTTTTCCAAAGTAAGAGTTTTATTATTGTTACTCAATTAATGTCTCTAGATATATGTGAGGGTGATTTTATTTTCTCACAAGGAGAAATTTAACCATCATAGCTATACATTCATATTACATTGCTTAAAAATTAAAAACATTATATAATGAGAGCATGGACATCCTAAACTCTCTTACATTTGAGAAACACGTATGAAAGTAACATTATAGGAAAACATAGATGACACAAGTAATTAAAATTGATGGTCTACACATTTTATGCACACAAAAAATAAATAACAATAATTAGGGAAATAGATGACTTGTTAATAGGGCAGCCTCATAATAAGTGGCATGGTTATTGGAGCTACAAGCATCCCCAATAATTGTATAGCAAGGCCCATCAACTACTACTTTCCAAAATAAAAAAGTAAATATGTAAATCAACTTTCTATGCTGATCCACAACCCTCAACAAAATTTGCATTATGTTATCCAATTAGTCTTATCTTTGGGAAAAAAAGACTTACTCATTAATTATTGAACAATATATTAAATTATAAAGATTAAGTTTCTATAGTCTTACAATTGTATATCCAAGTTTTTGATAGAATTGTGTAGAGGGTTTCATATATTTATTTATCTTGGACATCATGATGATAGACTGGATGTTAATGTGAAAATATACATACAGTATTTATCCAAAACCATGTAATAATGGCTTAAATGATATTTTATTTCAGGGTTTAACTGCATTGTTTTTGAGTCAAACACATGACCCATATTTCATGAGTAGTGGTTCACATGAACCCATCTCTCATGTTAATGAATGGTCCACTTAGCACTCATTGCATCTAGGTGATGCACACAGGGGTGAAGCATCGGGACTTCCCAGGAGGTCACCCATCCCAGTACTACTATGACTCAAGCGCGCTTAACCATGGAGTTTCCCCCAAGATCAAGCCCACTTAGCTTGCTACCCCATTTGCAAGCTAAGTGGAAACTCCATGGTTAAGCGTGCTTGAGTCAGAGTAGTACTAGGATGGGTGACCTCCCGGGAAGTCTCGATGCTTCACCCCTATGTGCATCACCTAGATGCAATGCTAAGTGGACCATTCATTAACATGAGAGATGGGTTCATGTGAACCACTACTCATGAAATATGGGTCTGTAGGAATCAAGGGCAACACTGAGAGGGGGGGTGAATCAGTGTTGTGTGAATTTTCAAAACCTTTGTTTAAACTTTAACTTTCAGAGCTCAAAAGAAAGATACCATTGATTTGTAAAATGCACATGACTATGAATACAGAAAAAGAACAAAAACTTCATAAGTAAATCAAACATAAACAAAGATGATCAATATGAATCATGACACAAGATATGCACGAGTGGAAAACCCTCCAGGGGTAGAAAAACCACTCCAGAACTGCCTCACTGGCTTAAATGAAAAATCTTCTTACAAATGTCTCACTGACATATACAGAGGTCTCACTGACCAAGGTCTCACTGACCACAAGCCTCATAGGCATACTGTGCCTCACTGGCAAACACAATCACTATAAACAAAACATCAAACTTTGTGTGCAAGACATGATTGTTGTTCAATCAGATTTGCACCATTGTATACAATCTTATACCTCCTGTTTGATTTTCAAATCAAGACCATTTTCTTTTACATACTCCTGCAAACAAGATCCATATACAAATCTCTATAAACAATTTTCTCTGCAAATTAATCCTGTATTCTGATCCATTCAACAACACTGCATATCAAATATGTATTCTAATCCATTCAACAACACTGCATATCAAATCTGTATTCTGATCCATTCAACAACACTGCATAACCCTGTATGTTTCATCTCTATCTTGCAAGTTGTCCATCAATGCAGCTGAAAAACATTTTTATACAAGTTGAATGTCTTTTCACCTTTCATCTTCTGTAAGTTCCATCTCTGTCAAATAAAATACAATTGCCCTTTCAAATTCACAAAACCCTTCAATCTGCAAATTTCTTAAACCAAATTTTCATTATCCTCTTTGTACAAAACCCTTCATCTTCTCTTCAATTTTCATCTTGAATCTCCTTTTTGTATTCTCCAATCTACAAAGAAAATCTCCTTAAAAACTTCCAAGCTTTTACATTCAAAACCCTTGAGCTTCTTCTTCTTCTCAATCTGCAAGAGTATCTTCAATCTCTCTTTGGATTAAAACAATATTTTCAATCTGCAAAAATATCATTTTCAAAACTAAAAATTTGCATCCAATGCCCTGCTCACAAAAATAATATCTTAAAAAAAATTTCCAAATTATTCAAAAACATCTTCTTATGACCTTTCATGTCCTTCACCAATTTTTCTTAAAAAAAATCTCCTCAAAAATTTTGATCTTTTCTATCTTTCAATATCCTCAAAAAAAAACTCTTAAGAGTTGTTAAATTAGAAAAATCAATTTCTAATTTTATTTTTCTTTAAAAAAAAAACTTATCACCACAAAAAGAAACTCTCCATTTTGTAGGGGCCGACCACTTAGAATTTAAACAAGTTTCTAAAAAAATTTAAAGCCATCAAAGGCTTAGAGATTGGCATATTAGAAACTTTAATAATTATGATGCCTTTGTTTTAAAACATTTATTTCTCCCTTGAAAAATGCATCGTGGCATTTGGACTTCCTTAAGAAATTCGGGCTAAATAAAAACTTTGAAAGTTTCTAAGTTTAAACATTCCCCATGCTCTCCCTTTTTTTTTATTTTTATAAAACATAAATTTCTTTAAAAGAAATTCGGGCTCCCTTTTTAAAATTCGATGGCTTTAGAAAAACTTTATAAATTCAAACTCCTTTATATATGGCAAAAAGTGCTTTTCATAAAAAATCCTCCTCCTTAACATGGTTTCCAATATAATCTTAAGGCATAAATCGTGCCTTTTACTAAATACATTTTATGCTTTATAAAATAAAGCTTTCCCCAAAAATATGCCTTTTTCTTTTTTAAAAAAAAATTAAAACCAATTAAATCTATGTTATGGCATTTCTTCTTTTGGAGGTCTTTTCAATAAAAATTTGAATGGAGTAATAAACTTTCATCGGGCTCTCCTTAAAGAAGCATTCCAAACTTTTTTATTTGAAATTCTTTTTACCGCTCAAACTTCTTATGAGATGACATGACTTAGGATTTTAATGATTTAAACCTCTTATATCTGCCATTAAAAAAAATTAATGCTTCTGTCAAAGACACTGATGAAGATCAATAACTACTATGCAGGCATGTGGATATGAACAACCAAAATGATCAAGTATGAAGATATATTGAAAGAATCCATTCAACATTACTCCTCCAAAGCAACATATGACTTGAGATCCTTTGAACTATGATCATCATCATGATTTGATCTTGTACCTTTGTTATGCAACTTACTGATATTGTCATAATGAGATCTACTGCAGACAAAGTGACATCTATGTATTCCTGTGATCCTGTAAGCACTTGAAACACCAATATAGTGAGCATGATTAATACATGAATGTTCTCAAACACTTGTAATATTATCATCCATTTATCAAGTCAATCCCAACTGACAATATCCTTCAACACTATGAGAACAACTGTGAAATGCATGATCATGAACAACTTTTGTCAATAGTACAAGTGATCCACAAATGACCTGTAGCCTGATGATACTTTGCACAACTCAACTTTCTCAATACCTTTTGACATCAATGGCAAACTATCACCATCAGGGTCACGTGTTTGACTCAAAAACTACGTGGTTAAACCCTGAAATAAAATATCATAATTTGACATGCTGCGAAAAATACCTCCTACTTATCAATGGCTTAAATGTTAAAAATCCTACAAGCAATTCTAAGATGTTATCAAACTTTGACAACCAATTAACTCGCTGAACAAATTACCTTACTGTTGAAGTGCTAATATATGTAATGTGGTAGGCGTGGTGTGGGGATTGCTTGCAACTCTTGATGCTTCTTCAATACCACTCCAAATAAATAGTCCATGTCCAATTCCTTCGTGCTCATTCCATCAGGTCGATTCCAGTCGAAGGAGTGGACCAGTGAATCCAAAATCAAATGAAGCATCTTATCAGCCAAAGGAAGCTCCAGGCATATTCGTCTCCCTACTCCAAATGGTATAAACTCAAAATCTTGTCCCTTAAAGTCCATTTTAGCCTTCTCACCCTCCAAAAATCTCTCTGGCATAAATTGAGAGGGCTCCTTCCAGACAGTGGGATCCCTTCCCATTGCCCACATGTTAACCCACACTTGTGTGTCTTTGGGGATCACAAATCCCTCTATTTCACAAGCATTGGTTGCTCTATGAGGGACCATAAGAGGATCAACTGGATATAGTCGAAGCAATTCTTTCACCGCCGCATGGAGATAAGGCAGATGGTCTATATCGCTTTCTTCCACTCTTCTATTGCGACCTACAACCTCCTCCAATTCTAGTTGGATTCTTTTCATTTTGTGTGGATTGTGAAAGAGTTCCACCATCGCCCATTCTAGTGTTGCAACAGTGGTATCACTACCAGTGATTAATAGATCCTACAATATCCAAAAGTCAAAGTAAAATAACATAATATATTATTATCATTTCATTGTAAATTTAATATGTACATAAAAGAAGTTCAATAAATTTGTACAATAGAAATAGTGTATATACAATCCAAAATAAATAGAAAGTAAAGATGATACACAATATTTTCAGCTAGGAAAATCCTTTTAAAATTAAAAAATCTAACACAGTAAAATTCTTCACTGTTGCAAAACTCAAACCAATCTAAAATACAATAATGAATCTTTCTTTGTTCATCCTTAAACATGTGAGGATAAAAAAAATGCCATTTTAAACTTTATAGAAAATACTAGAAAATTTAACTTACAAAAAATATTGCTCTAATATCTGTCAGACTGAGATCATGGCCTCTCATATCTAGTAGCACGTCCAGAAAATCCTTGTCTGTCTGTCTTTCATGACTCACCTCTCTACTTCTCCTCGCCAGTCAATTGCTTATGATTAGATCTAAAAAATAATGAGCTCATTTTAAATGGGCTCCTATCTTACGGTTGACGCCATGAGGATCCAGAAACCCAAGCCATGGAAAAAAAATAGCTAAATTGGGTTTTTTGGCAAGCTTCACCCATGAAGTAAGAGTGTTGGTGAACTCCACAGAGTTGGGATTATTTGGGTCGAAGACATTTGTACTGAATAGCTGATTACCTATCACATTTAGACACTTGATGAGATACAAGAATGGGGTTGAGGTATTCTCCCCCTCTCTGTCTCATGATTATAGAAAAAATAGACAAGCATAAATAACTTGATAGGACACTATAAATGAATTTCAACTGGAAATTACCAAAGAAGAGATAGTTAACCACTCACATATATTCTCACTAGAATATAAACTATATCAGGAAAAATGTCAACTATCATCTACATCTTGTCGATGGACGACTAACCCTTCTAGGTTTTTCAACAAAATCTATGATAAAGGATTTTGACATCAAATTGACTATTGTCGAATTGAAAAAAAACTAAGACCAATAAAGTTGAAAACAACTTACCCAACTTAACAAGGTTCACTAAATTTTGCAACATAGGACTTAGATGGAAACTACATGTTCTTTCCACACATCTATTCACTTCTCTCCGATGATGCTCTCCTTCTCTTTCTTGGAGGGTGAAAACCTATTTCCTAAATACAACTTGCAATCACCAAATTGGGATTAGTGTATCATTAGTTAATCCATATACATCATGAATAAATAATTATGATAACATATAATCACATGTCTAAATTCTATGAATATATACTCAAACTCATGAAATCATTAATTTATCTTGACATTTTAACATAACGTCAAATCATTAAATCATGTAAAATTATCTACTAATTAGATACAAGTTAAAAGTAAAGCATAGTAAAAAATTAGGGATGTGACACTTTCCCTTACTTAGATCCCTAAGATTGTAATTTCCTTGAATTCAATCTTCAAGACAAGTTGGGCTCCTAAACTTTTATTTACCGTCTTACCTTGAAGGAACATTGTATCTAGGAACCATGTCCCCTGAACTCTGATGAACTTTTGAGCCCTATTCATCCTTGACCTATGGTATCGAATATGCCTAGTCTCCAATCCCCACTATATTGAGTATTCAAAAGTCATGATTCCCACTCATACTTGATCAACTACTTGCAAGCCCCTAGATATTTTCATCCCTTCCTCCCGTGGCACTCAATATTCCATTTTCCCAACTCCTACCCTCCATCTTGTATTCCTCTTCTAGACCTTTTAGACTTTTACTACCATCACGCCTCCTACAAAAGTGATCATATTGTATCTCAACTTATGTTTTCCCAATCCCTGATCCCTTGTCCCTTTTTTACCCTTAGGGTTTTCTTTAGCAACCTTCCTCTTGCAAGTCATTTTCCTTCCCCCTAAATTCCTAAGCTCCAATCGCTTCTCCACTCCACTTTCCCAAGCTCGCAAACTTTTCTTTTCCTATGTTCCTAATATTCCTACACTCCAACTCTCAATTCTTTGGTCTCCTCTTGTATTCTTGCATCCCTCTAAATCCAAATCCTTGAATCCCCCATGTTGAACCTTTGGCATATTTTTTCCCTGCCCCCACCCTTTAGCATGAAATTATACAAAACCCCACCATTCAAGATGTGAACCCTATCTGCCTCCCCTACATTTCCAAGGATGCTAGTAAAGATCATAATTGACAATGATGGACATGTAAAACCATCCAATTCTTGCCCAAATATTGTGAGACTCCATGAAGGTAGTATGGGTGCTTGAATGCCATTAACACAAACCTTATTCATAGATGTCTAAGGTGAGGTACTAGGCTACTCTTCTGAGTGCATAAATGATGTCTTCACTACTCTAAGCCATATTGCACTAGATCTAAGGTCAAATGAGATGAAAATTTTTTTACTTGTAGTTGTCATTTACTAGAAATGAAATCTTGTGACCCCCAAAAATCTACCAAGGTAGCTACAATGCATGTGAACTGATTTCTATATATAAAAGGGAAGATGCAGAAAAGGTTGTTTACTGCTTCTAAGGTTGTAAGTGTCTAAGGGTATTTTAGGGTTTCAACTTTTGCAAGTCTAGTTTGTAAGTTGGAAAGCACATTTTGTGAATCACAAAAAGGGTTTCAAATAGAAAATATGTTTATAATTTAATATCTTGATGGTATTCTATATTTTTTAGGGAAATTTCTAACCTAGTTGTCGATTTCCTCTTGGCCCCATTTGTTGGCATGAATGTAGTAGAGGTTTGATAAATGTGTGAAATCATGTTAAAACATTACAAATATTTTGTAATGGTCTTTTGTTTGTCTCATATCAAACTTTACAACATTGATATGGATCATTAACTATGTTCAGTTCTATGAAATAACATCTCTAATTTGTGTATGTATACAAATCTAGTTTTAGCTGTGATTTACAAGTTTGCTCTCTCCTTCCTTGTAAGTTGAGACTGTAGTACCCTTTGGAGTAGGTACCGATCTTGGAGGTCAATGAACAAACACACTTCTAATAAAAAATATACCATCCTTAGTAGTTTAGAGTTTTACGTACTTGTGTGATTTAGTGATACCACCCAAGGAATATTATCAATGAATTCTAATAGTCATTATTTCAGATAATCATGTCACATATGCACACATATATTACATGTTTGTGATAAGTTAAGTGGATTCATTTATGAAAATATTATATTGTTGTTGTTTTTATCTACACATATGTAATGATGTTGTTATTAGTTAAGTATGCAACTAATACGTCATAATGTTGGTGTAATTAATTATTATTGGACCTTATATTAAGTTTACTTAGGTAATTATTATTTATTTACTTGAGTAAATTAGGAAATAAGAGCACATGCCACCTCTACCTCATTCAACTCCTTGATTGATGGTAGTTAGGTGCCACATCTCCCTCATTAAGGTGAGTTCAATTGGTCATCAAGATGAGTTCACTTGACATCTCTGCTCCTATAATTGAGTCAGTCTCTAGTTTACTACTCTCCTCAAGGAAACTTGTCACCTTGACTTGTGCATGCTTGAGCTTATATATTGTAGTCATTTCCTTCATTTTACATCTTAAGCACCTTGAATATAGATATTGGAATGTTATTATTCTTAATTTGTTTGCATATTGAATTAGTGTCATCGTATTGTTCATTCTTGGATGATTTGTAGTTATTACAAATTCTTACATGGTATCAGAGCAAGGAAATTTAGGTGCAAAATAATTCAACTAGGATATTGTCTTAGTTTTTTCACCTAGGTTTATATTCTTACAAATTGGGTGTTTTTCAAATCACTCATTGTAGAAAGCCTCTGAGGAAGAAATTGACTATTCCATTGCATTCCAAAGGGTCAAGTTAGCTAAATTAGGGCTTCATTTCTTAAAAAAATGACACCATGAAGTCAAGTAACTAGTTTTGCCTATAAGGTTTCAATTCATTTTCGTAGACAACACACATTTTGAGGTAGTTTTGAGAGAAAAGAAGAGCACCATTACATTCAGAAGGCATGAAAACATAAGAATTGACTATCAATTTGATGAATTTGGAGTTATTTGTAGAAAAAAACATTTTTCTTGCCTAGGGATGTCGTGTGGCCTAATTGCACAAAACTATGTAGGTATAGAAATAATAAAATATTTTTTAATTTTTTTTATATGTTTTTAGATTTATAAATATGAAAAAAGAAGAAAAACATAAAATATATAAAATAATGTTTATTTATTTAAAAAAACTAAAACTAAAAAAAATTGTTTATGACATTTCAACCTACACAATAGGGGTATGAGAGTCCCCTTGCCACACCTATCATATAAAATACATGGTTAGGGGATGTCATCCACCATTGGTCTCTGCCACTCACCTACCAATAGGATTTTTTGACAACTCATGGGCTCCTCCTTTGGTTGCCACTAGTAGCCGTCCTCTGTGGCCTAGCCACTCAGGCTCTATTAGAAACATCACCCCCACAACCCTTCCACTGCACATGGCTGGTCCCTCATCCTTAGTTCCACTTGGCCAATCTATCACCCACCTCCACCCTTGCTCCACTACCCAATCACCACTAGTCTATTGCAATATCAAATTTGATGTAAAAACATGTAATTGGAATCTTCTACATTGATACAAGAAAAAAAATGTGAAATAATTTTGTCAACCAATCATTGTAGATCCTTAGAATATCAAAATTGTTTTGTATTTCATAAAAATCATAGAGCAGGGGAGTAAACATAGAATGTAGGTCCAAAATCACGTGATGTGTATTTTTGTAGGCCATTGCTTAGCATTTTAATTGATAGGAAACACAAGCATGTTATAGCATGCTCACATTATAATGCACTCGCGTTATAATGCACTCACATTATAATGTGAGAGTGCTTTTTATTTCTTTGGGAAATTAAAACCCTAATGGTTGGATTTGCCTTGGGCATCCAACCCAAAGGGTTGGACCTACCTTTTAGATTCCAAAAACTTGTTTTTAAAAAACATAGAAAATTAACTTAATCTCAAGTGTGAGCTCTCCATCAGACTTACACATTTTTTAATGTTAATATGAAAAAATGCCAAGAAGACTTCAAGTTTTTTTATTACTTTCTAACCATGTATTTTTTTTCTAAAATCTAAAACATTAAGGTTTCCATCTTCAATTTCTTTTTCTATTGTGTTTATTTTTTGCATAAAACCCATGTATAGTATTTTTGGTGTCATTTTTTATGTGTTCATCAATATTTGAAACAAATTGCATTTTTTGATTCTAGACTCTATTCTATACACATTGAAAAAAATGATTTTTGATTAGTTTGCAAAAAAAAAAATGGGGGGAGCACATTCAACTTTTTATTTTATAGGATGTGTTCACTTTGAAAATTCATAAAAAATCATATATTAATTAGAAAAAATTAGCACCAAAATAAGACAAACTATGTGATGTTAGCTAATTTTCCATTGAAGTAATTTATGAAATACTTAAAAAAAGTCAAAATTTTAGGGGGGACCACACCAGATGCTATGTTATATTTCTTTGACAAAAATAGGAGCACTTTGTGTGCTCCCCCTATTAGAACCTCTTTATCTCCACCATTTTTAGAAAAAAATAGTAGTTTAGAAACTAGATTTCCAACACTACAAATCTTGTTCTTATCGCATCTTCTAATTTTGAGCGTGGTTATCTTCAATTTCTCATCCAAGATCAAATTTTATTGATTTCAGGAAAAAAAAAAAAAAAAAGTGACCAATTTTTACTCCATTTTGGTCTTACATCTCCATGCACATACTCCTTGACCAATTAACAAATCTTCCATCTTTCTAGCTTCCACATCTCAAAAATATTACCTAAAAATTTCTCTACCCCTAGTCTTCCTAATGTGCTCACCATCTGAAATTTTTGAAAGATCACAATGTATCTTCTACACAAGCTCCCACTCAAAACTAGATTAGTTCAAAAAACCCAACAACCCATAATTGAAACCAAATCTGATCAAGACCTGATACCATTTGTAAGGAAGCTAAGGTAGTGGAAAATTTTTTACACTAATCTTGATAGCGAGATTATGCAAAGCTTTTCAAATCTTTACAATAGTTGCAAAAATTATATAGAAATACACATCAAAGAACTTAACAAAATCAAGAGAAAAGGGACTTAATTGATAGGATCAAATCCATGTGGTAGAGGATGAATTCATAGATGTGTAAGTGACCTACTGTCATGGATTGGATCCAAACAAAGGCAGAAATCTTGTGCAAATTTTGAGGCTAATTATAAACAAAGAAGTTTGATTCCTAGTCCCAAGACAACCGATAATTTAGAGTTATCCATCATCAATCCTAAAGCTAAGGACATTTCTTCTTGACATTTGATGTCATCAAATGTAACTACTTCCTCATCAATTCTTGAGCAACCTCCCCACCTCTAATTCTGCACCTTTAGAGGCTTTCTTTTTACACTTTGACTTTGTAGGCTTTGTTTTTAGCCATATGGTGTCCATTTTGGTTATTTTTTGAAACTAACTATTTTTTATGGATAGACAATGACACGGATGGTTTTCACATTTGATACCCCATTTTTCTAAAAATATAGTTTCTTAGGGATTTTATTGTAAAGTTCTCATTTTTAGAACTTTGAAGGTCCATAACTTGAGCATACAAACTCGTTTTTGGGTCCATTTTTTACGAGTGAATATTTTTGTGTACTTTATAGTGTTGTGGTTACTTCGTTCTCATTGTGAGTCTATACTTTTATTTTAGTGTTATGGTCCTTTTTAGAGACTATAATATCCTATTAAACATAAACATGCATTGTAAAAGTTCACATTAAGTATAAAGTGACATCATGTACTAGTCTAGGGGGTTCTTGCATCATCAAAAATGAGTGTTGTATTTATGTGGTTGCATTTTCCCTTTTGCAGTCTTCTTTCATTTCAGCACCATCAACCAACAAACTATTCTAATTTTGACACCCTATAACTACTTTGCTTGTAAAATAAACATCACTATGTTACTAAGGACTAAGGGTACATAATAACATAAGGAACTAAAGTTGCACTAAGGGAGAGGTGGATAAAATTAAATTTATCAACAAATGTGATGAAGCTTTTGGCTCCCTGTGTCTATCTATGTCTAGCAATTTACTCTTTCATATACAAGAATTAAAGACTCCTAATGTAATATGAAATAAACTACAAACCTTCTTTGGCCAAATAGATGAGTTCAGAGGTCACCAATTGAAGAAAAATCTAATAAGTTTTGATCCAAGTAATGTTTACAATATTCAGGATTTCATCACATAATTTAAGTCACTTAGAACACAAAAGACTATAAGATTGAAAAGAAGGAATCTTAGTTGGTATTGAGAGTGTTCTTTAAGCTTAGATTTGGTTATTCAATGTTCATTTCTACTTTGAATGTTACTAAAACTTCTCTATAATAGAGTTTAAAATGCCCTCCTTTGATGTATTTGCAAATGCACTAACAAGAGAGAAAGACAAACTAATCTAGATGGGCACAATAAAATCTTGTGAGTCACATGCTTTGGTGGAATAAATAAAGCACTACAAATAAGAAAGATTATGGTAACAAGGGAAAGAAGTAGAACATACATATCCAACATCAATCAAAGCAACACATCAACTAATCAACGTAAGTTTGAATCAAATTGCAAATTTGAATCTAAGACCTACTCTTTTAAAGATGATTCATCAATGAAAGAGAGGGTTAAGTGTGGCTATATGTTGCAAAAAATGGAACATGAAGAATCCAAGTGCATGAAGAAGCAAGTTGATTGACTAGTGAGTCTTATCAAGAAGAACAATATCAACATTCCCTAGCTTTTCCATGGGTTCTTCTACATCTCCTTCTTCTAGTCATAAAAGGGAAAGGGAAAGGCACTTGTAGTTGCAACTCCTAGTTCAAGGGCATAGATTAGTAATTATTAGAAGATACATGTCTTAAAAAGAAAATTATAAATTAATCTTTTTTATGGTTAATGCTTATGTATCACAATTAAGTATCTTTGTAAATCATCATCAATGTTAATATATTAAAATACCTTCAAAGTTGCTTCTTTCTTATAAAATTATAGAAAATCTCATAAATTATAGAAAATCTCATAAATTATCACATTGATAAACTTCTTGAAAACTAGTAACAACACCTAAAAGTACTATCAAATGGTTAATAGATATAAATATTTATAGTGCTTTTGGCTAAGTACTGCATATAACTCTCAAAAATATATAAATGTACAATACTTGCGAATATGACTACAAATATTTGTGCCTATCAACCATTTTATAACACCTTTGGATGTTGTTACTAATAATTTAAGCTATGTAAATCATATATTATAAATCTTTGCTTCGCACTATCTCAATATCTTATTTTCATTTATTAATTTTGTAGGTATGTGATTTATTATAGATTTGTAAATAATAGAATACCTACTTGTCACATAATTCCATCAATTTTGATTTTGATTTTATTTTTCTTTTTTGTTTTTTTGGACGTGGTTAGGTTTTTTATTGAGCTTTGGTTTTTTGTGCCTCCCCTCTTCTACCCCTTCTTTTTATAGACTTTGAATGCAATCTATTACTTATTTTGTTCCTCGTCTTCTTAATGAATCAACCAATCTAAAATATATCGATATAAAAATCTTTACACAATTATCTACCAAAAGTTCTCTACTATTACTGTAAGTTCTCTACTATTACTCTAATGGACTGGAAATACCATCTCTTTAAGCATATATTACTGTTATAGTGGAACAAAATTCTAAAAACAACCATTTATTTAGAACTTTTTTGGGTTGCTAGTTCTTGATTAAGCCTTTTCCTTGTGCCTGCTATGAACGTGGGAATTGCAATGTAAACTCAACACACACAAACATTTATGTGCTTCAATTGAATGAAGAGATTGTAAGGGAGCGTTTCTGAATTCATCCAGCTCAATAAAGAGAGAGAATATATTATTATCCAGGTTCTTAATCTTGGTGGTTCCGGGTATGGGCACATCATCATTCCCCCGGTGTTGAACCCATGCAAGAGCAATCTGGCTTGGGCTGCACCCTTTTCTTGAGCTCATCTCACATAGCTTTTCGAATAGAGCTTGGTTGTGCTCAAGATTCTCACTTTGAAACCTGGGATTCCCCTGTTTAACAAATCAATTATATGATCTGAAATAATCTTCAATCATAAAATCAAATGAAAGTAATTGCCACCCTGAATCCCCCATCTTCATCTTTTAATGTCGAAATGAGGCAAAAATCCTATTCTTTACCTTACGGAAGTCATTATCAGTCATACTTTCAAGATGTTTTGCTCCTGAGGCAAAGAAACCCCTGCCTAAAGGGCTGTATGTAACAAACCCAATCCCCAACTCTCTGCAAATAAGAAAAACGAAATTAAACAAATCAGGATATACATAGTACATGCACTAGTATTTGATTCTTACATGCCATTTCAGTTGGTTTGGAACAAAGTTCTTAAAAGTTCCTTACCAAAAACTCCGATTTAATCTTTTGATATAAACTCAAATTCACAAATATTTGCTGTTCTATACATAAAGGAAGTAAAAATGAAATTACTGACTGTTGAGGTATTGTACTGTCACACTGTGTACCTGCAGGTCGGAATGGTTTGGGCCTCAGCATCCCTAGTCCAGAGAGACCATACAAGCTGCACAGCAGAGATTGGATGCACTCAATTGTTGAAGCCGCAGCTTTGGACAGACCCACATATTTTTTCAACAATTTTGACCATTATTTGAAATCAAACAGCTGACACATTATTTGATGTTTAAGACTTTTGATGGCCTATCTAGAAATAATTATCCAACACTATTACTGGTAAAAGATCAATAGTTTCACCTCTGTGTAACCAATAATAGAGTCTACCCTACCAAATTTAGTCTAATCCCATTAGACTTCCCCATTAAGATAAAAAATATTTAACCTTAAGATTTACAGTAGCTTCATATAAAATATTTTGTTGCAAGATTACAAAGTTTGAAATCTTAAGACTTACAGTAGCTTGTATGGGTACAGTAATATCCACCCTGTGCTGATAATAAAGAGCAATGTAGTCTATATCATATTATCAAGCCTCTTGAGGCTAGCTTCACAGGCAGCCCTTACGTATGCAGGATTTCCCTTCACACCAAATGTCCATTAACCCAAGTCAATTTAAACTTCGTAGCAATCTGGACCTTCTCTCTGATGCCTTTCATAGCCTATTTAAGAACAATAAAGGCATATGATGCATGATTTTCAGGAAAAAACAAGACCAAGGCCAACCTCATCTTAAAGTTAGAACAATGAGAAAATACATTAAGTTCATAGAAGTATCAGATTAAGTATTGAAAACAAGATATACTTATGGAAGAGACCATGGACAACATTTTTGGATCAATGATCTCAACATATGCATCTTTTAAGTCACATTACATCATTTTTTACTGATAGGTTATATAATTTGTCCCAAATCAACTATCTGTAAAGCTTGTAGGCAGTTTTTCAAAACCATCTTCTTTTCAATTATTATGAAAGTGTCAGGTTAAAGATTTAGTAACATAACTGACCTTTCCTATAAGAATTTCATTGGTTTTTGGTCCATAAATATCTTAAGTATCTAAAAAAGTGACACCTCTGCCCACAGCATAGTGAATGAGGTCTATCATCTCTTGCTCAGGTTTGGGAGGGCCATACAAGAAAGACATACCCATACATCCCAGACCCTGTTCAGATACACAAAGTCTCTGTTGTTCTACCCACATTCTCGATGACACTATTTTCTTCTCTATACATATCAATGTTCAGGGTCTTTTTAATTGTTAATTTATGTTTATTAAGTAATGTAATTATTTTTTATAAATTAGTTTAAATTAAGTAATGATAGTTAGGGTTAATAAATTTAATAATTCCTTTAATCCAATATAAAAATTAATTTCTTACAATATTACATAACAAATCATTAATCGTGTGATATTGTACAAATAAATAAAAAAATATAATAAATTTAATAAATGAGATTATAAACATTATTATCGAAGAATTTCTAATATACAATGAAACATGAGTTCCATCTTTGTACTCATAATTTAAAGTGATTATTCTTTTATATAATATAGGTATATCATTATTTAGTCACCAACAAATCCTAATTTTAATAGGATCCATGTCTTTTTGGATAGCCATATTATGTCTTTAATGACAATTATAAATTACAAACTAATTTTTTATCTAAAACTTTTTATTATAAACAATTTTAAGTGTGTGTGTGAGAGTAAGAATGTAAATGTGATTATGAATTAGGTTTATTGATGTTTATAACTAGCACTTGCATCCATTGGAGGTTCAAGGAATATGCTGATTGGAACAACTAATGAAGCACTATAATGCTCACATATAAAAGCCTATCGGCTAAATATGGAATTTTATTTTTAATATTACACGGAATCTTGGAATCTTTCAACTCTTCAACTCCACCCCTGCTGTGAATGTAGAACACCTCTCGCATAATAATCTCCTTTATCAAAAACTTTGATACCTAGATGTTTTCCGTTAAAAATCATCTCCGTTAACAAATATCATTGAAAAAACGTCACGGCTGTCGTCATTGTTAAATTGGCGGTTGATTCTATACCGCAAATCTGATTCTACACGTACACGGCAAATCTGATCCTACACGGCAACCACCCTTTAAGAAAGAATTTTACAAAAGGGCGCGTTAAGTAAACGAATCGGCGGTTCATAATTCTTGTTAAGCCTTGCAAGACCGTAAGTTAGATCCTGACCTGAGACGTCTAATTTTTTTGGTCAAAAAAATCATGATGAGGAAGATAGGATGCAAATTTCATTCACACTTTATGAGTTGCTATTTCCATTTGTGATCAAAGAATATAGGCCATTATATTTTGTAGTTAGGTAGATATGGAGACATCACAGGAGTGGACCATAGATCTAGATTGAACATTTGTAATCAACATTTTATAGATGCGACTCAAGTTAACTATTTTAATTTTTTAAAATTTGATATAATTATTAAAGGGTTCTATAATGTTTTATATAGATTCTTTGGTTGGATTATTTTGCCTATCATTTTATGACGGATTACTCTGATACCACTTTCCATGTGATGTCTTGAACATTAATGTATAATATTATTTTAATGCGTCCATGGATCAACACAATGGGTGTTGCCCATCTACACTCTATCACAAACTCAAGTCTATCCATCAGAACAAGCAATGTGTAGTTACAATTGATAGCAACCCATACAAATTATGTCAAATAATTGAAAAAGATAAAACATATATGTCTCCAACATGACTAATCATACCTATGATACATTCAAAAACTTTCCCTAGTTAACCCATTGATCATGTCAATCTTGAGGATGATTAGGGCTCTCTAGACTCTGAATCATCAAGTCCTACAAAAAAACAAACCAAGAAATGAAAACTATGGAGACTTGAACATTCTTCTACAAATCCTAAGCTATTCATAGCCACAGTGTTCTCTGATCAAGTTGCTAGCCCAAAGCAACTTTATAAAGGTATGGAGACTTGGAACATTCCTCTACAAATCCTAAACTATCCACAGCCACAATCTTCTTTGATCTCAAATTTCTACTATCTCCCAAGGCCACCACACATGATTTGCAGCCATTGAAAATTCTTGACCCAATCCAATTAACTATCTTGCAAATTTTTGGGGTGCAAGAATACTATGTTGAATCATTGGGTTTGATTGAAACCCTAGTAGTAATGCTATCACAAGTAGAAACTACTAAAACCATATTTCAAGAGCAAACAAGGTGATTGGGTTTTTCCAAAGTAAGATTTTTATTATTATTACTTATTAAATGTCTCTAGATATATATGCAAAGGCAGTTTTATTTCCTTATAAGGAGAAATTTAACCAACAAAGCTATATATTAATATTACATTGCTTAAAAATTAAAATCATTATATAATGAGAGCATGGTTATCCTTAACTCTCTTACATTTGAGAAATGTATATGAAAATAACATTACAAACCAACATAGATGACATAATTAGTTAAAATTGATGGTTTATACAATTTATGCACATAAATATAAATAACAATAATTGAGAAAATAGATGACTTGTTAATGGGCTAAGCTCATAATAGGTGCCATAGTTATTAGAGCTACAACCATCCCAATAATTGTATAGCAATGCCCATCTATACCTACTTTCCAAATATAAAAAAATAAATATGTAAATCAACCTCTAAATTGATCAACAACCCTCAACAAAATATGCATTATATTGCATATTACATCGCCCAATAAATCTATCTAAAATAAAGCAAAAGAAAAAAACTTAGTCACTATAAAGATGATGTTTTTATTGAATTTTTGATAGAACTGTATAAAGATTTTTATATATTCATTTACCTTGGACATCATGATGATAGACTAAATGTTAATGTAAAAATATCCAAAACCATATAATAATGACTTAAATGTTAAAAGTCCTACAAGCAATTCTAAGACGGTATCAAAGTTTGGCCACTCTACTTAAATATCATCCATATCAATGGTCAAACACTCAATAGTAATTTTACACCTTATCCACACCAAAAACTGGTAAATATTTGTTCTATTTTTATTGGTCAAAATTAACATTTGACTATTGAAGTGGACGATGTTTAAGAATAGCCCACTTTGGCAGCCAATTAACTTGTAGAACAAATTACCTTATCGGTGAAGTACTAATATATGTTATGTGGCAGGCGTGGTGTGGGGATTGCCTGCAACTGTTGGTGCTTCTTCAATACCACTCCAAGTAAATAGTCCATGTCTACTTCCTCCGCGCTCAATCCATCAAAAAGACTCCAATCGAAGGAGTGGAGCAGCGAAGCCAAAATCAAATGAAGCATCTTATCAGCCAAAGGAAGCCCTAGACATATTCTTCTCCCTGCTCCAAATGGTATAAATTCAAAATCTTGTCCCTTAAAGTCCATCTTAGCCTTCTCACCCTCCAAAAACCCCTCTGGCATAAATTGGGAGGGCTCCTTCCAAACAGCAGGATCCCTTCCCATTGCCCACACATTAACCAACCCCTGTGTGTCTTTGGGGATCACATATCCCTCTATTTCACAAGAAGTGGCCGCTCTGTGAGGGATCATAAGAGGACCGGCTGGATACAGTCGAAGCACTTCTTTCACCACTGCATGGAGATAAGGCAAATGGTCTATATCAGATTCTTCCACTCTTCTATTGCGACCTACAACCTCCTCGAATTCCAGTTGGATTCTTTTCATTTTGTGTGGATTCCGAATGAGTTCCGTCATTGCCCATTCTAGTGTTGCAGCAGTGGTATCACTACCAGCGATTAACAGATCCTGCAATATCCAAAAGTCAGTAAAATAACGTAATATATTATTATCATTTCATTGTAAATTTTATATGTACAAAAAAAGAAGTTCAATAAATTTGTACAATAGAAATAGTATATATACAATCCAAACCAATAACAAAATAAATAGAAAGTAAAGACAATACACAATATTTTCAGCCAGAAAAATCCTTTTAAAATAAAAAATCTAACACAGTAAAATTCTTCACTGTTGCAAAACTCAACCATTCTAAAATACAATAATGAACCTTTCTTTGTTCATCCTTAAACATGTGAGGATAAAAAAATGCCATTTTAAACTTTATAGAAAATACCAGAAAATTTAACTTACAAAAAATATTGCTCTGATATCTGTAAGACTGAGATCATGGGCTATCATATCTAGCAGCACGTCCAGAAAATCCCTCTCTGTCTCTGTTTCATGACTCAGCTCTCTGCTTCTCCTCGCCAGTCGATTGCTTATGATTAGATCTAAAAAATAATGAGCTCGTTTTAAATGGGCTCCTATCTTACGGTCGACGCCATGAGGATCCAGAAACCCAAGCCATGGAAAAAAATCAGCTAAATTGGGTTTTTCGGCAAGCTTCACCCATGAAGTAAGAGCGTTGGTGAACTCCACAGAGTCGGGATTATTTGGGTCGAAGACATTTGTACCGAACAGCAGATTACCTATCATATTCAGACCCGTGTGGATCATTAAATCAGCAAAGTTCACACTCTTTCCCTTCACACTGTTCTCCTCGAAAATCAATCGAATCATTTGGAAAACTGAATCTCTTCTGACATGTTGCGAAGCTTGGAGTTTCTTGGGAGAGAAAAGCTCCATAGTGCAAACACGTCTGAATTTTCGCCATTGGGATCCATTTTGATCCCATATTATTGAGGACTTGTCGTAAGAGAGTATCTTCGCTGCATGAATGGCTACCCGCCCAGCAAAGATGTTGTCATGGGTTTTGAGCACCTCCTTCGCCATGGCAGCAGAGGACACCACCACAGTCGTTTTCATGCCAAGAAAGAGAGTCATTAATGGACCATATTGGGCAGAAAGGGCAAACAGTGCCTCGTTGGGCTTTTTGCCCAGCAGAAAGAGGTTTCCTACAATAGGCCAAGCAGGTGGCCCAGGTGGAAGAAGAAGCCTTTTCGTCTTTTTTCTCCATTGTAATACAGAGAACAAGACCAAAACACTGCTAACAACCACAGAATACCATTACAACAGTTGGGTATCCATGAGAATACAGGACAAGGTTCCAGTAACGAGGAGTCACTTCCACCACTCAAATCATTACATCTTTCTAGCACCTTCAATCGACTTACCCACTGTCTCGAGAACCATCCATTGAATGAATGCTATACGACAGCTGTAAGGGAAATAAAATAAAATATTGATCGGTTCTTCAGATGCTCTTATCCCTATGATTTGTGACAATCTATCAATAAAATATTGATCGGTTCTTCCGATGCTTTTATCTCAATCTATTTTATTTAATCTGCAGTGTTTCCTTGTCTTGCTGTCTGCAAACCGGTAAACACAAAAAAAGCCATTCCTCATAGCATTCTCACAAAAGGGGGGTTCCTTACTCAACCTCTATTTGAAAAGTATTAAAACTAGTAATTGGACCCATAGGTTCAATGGGCGCGCCGATAGTTTTATGATTAGAGGAAAATTTAGTTGGAGTTAGATACATTAAGGATAATATGAGTCCACTTGAAATAAACTAAGAATCAAATGGTGAATGTATGATTTCTTAGAGCAACATGAATAGTAATAAGCATTAGATATTATATATGATATATAAAATAATAATAACAGAAACTAGAAACATATCAGAGCCTACAGAGATGCAGAAATGGGCAGGGGGGGTGAGGTTCAAAAGGTGAAGAGATTGATGGAGTGAAGAGAACTTGTGTCTCAAATTACTGCTTGAACCTCATGTTTAATTGTTGTTCTTCATTGAACCGTTCTAGAAGTTCATCGGATTGAATGACTGGTCAAGAGTTTAACAGGTTCAAGGTTCAACGTGAACAGTCATCGCTGTGATTGAACACTATCGGCATATCTCGAGTTGGCTCTACCGATGATTTTGTGTTACACCGATAGTCACTACCGTCGGATAGACTTTAACTATCGATGGGAGTTCAAAGACATTGCCCGATATGTGAAAGTTTCATCGATGACTTATATTTGCTCCAATAGTTATATGTTACTTTGATAGGAGTTGGAGATGGAGTTTTGGTCGGGGTGAGAACTGCTTTCGGCTAGGCTTTGTTAAGTCCCTCTGACGCTCACTATCTTATCGATGGTAGCTCCTTCGGACGATTGACAGTGTAAAGTGTTTGGACCGATGGAGGAGATCTTTCCAATGAAGGATGGAGGACTTGGGCGTTGCGGAGACATTGAACTATTGATGTAGGAAGTGTAACGCTTACCGATGGAGCAGGTTATTCCGATGAGGCTATAGTTTGGTATCGTCGGTAACAAAATTGCCGACGCTTATATTACTAAGCGTTCGGAGATATAAACTGGAATGTTGTCTGCGACCTTGTGCATGTGGGATTAACCATCTCGCAAGAATGTGAATAGTTATGACGGTTTGAAGGCAGCAGCGTTGGGGAAGTCAAATCGATCAGTTAGGGCAAAAGTTGAATAATTATCTTTGCTCTTGAAGACTGGAAATATAAATGGATCTACGTGTGTAGTTGATGATTGATGAAACGATTTGAATTATATAGTTTATTCTGTAGATGTGTAGATGAAATAAACGGTTTTGTATAATTGTAAAAGAATCGATATCTGAGCAAAAAGAGCTGGGATCTTTATTGTAATCTTTTAGTTTACTGTAATAAAGATAGCTTCTATTGTGGTGGTGGGTTTTTTACCCGAAAGGGTTTTCCCACGTAAAACTAGTATCGTTCTGTGTTGTATTGATTGTTTATTCTGCTTTTCTAGTGTATTCATCTGTGGTTTTTGAATTGAAAGTTACCAGTCTACATAATCCCCTTTGAATTATCATTAGGGAAGTTGTATTCCACACCTGTGCTTTCCTTACATGGAGGACAGAGGAAATAAAAAGGAACCTGGATGTCGTTGGATTGAAGTCCATAAAATTGTACGTGCTTTTTGTGTAGGAGACAGATCACACCCACAGACACAGGAGATCTATGCAATGTTGGAGAAATTGTCCTGGGACATGAGGGCATTAGGGTATTTTCCAGATTCAAAATGTGTATTGAACGATGTGGAGGAAAAAGAATTATTCCTCTTCCACCATTAGAGTTGTCAAGAACCTTCAAGTATTTGTTAACTGCCACACTGCAATCAAATTTATCTCCAAGATTGTTAGAAGACAAAATTGTTGTGAGAGATGTAAACTAGTTCCATCATTTCAAACATGGACAATTTAATTTTGAGTCATAGTTTTGAATTGAACATATATTTTCATGCAAACAAAAAGCAGATTTAACCAAGAAAACTACAGTGACAAACTGACATAGAGCTAAATTGTGTTTGTCACAACTTACCACAAAATGTAGGATTACAGCTTTTGTTTTTATTTTTAAATATTGTTTGTGATTCACTGATTTCTAGATTTCACATTATTTTGGTTCAATTGTTGAGTTATTTTGTGAGTGAATCAGATTTATTTGTTAGCTGTTGAGGTGGATTAGACTATATCTTACATGCATCTTAAGTACTTAATCTTGGCCATGCATCTGGATCGAACACCCACAAAGGTGGTTTGCACCCAGAACAAATATAGCCTAAAAAGGATAGCACAGTAAAGCTAGATCCAGAAAACAACTGCTCCTGGACAATGTTAAGAGTTATTAACTTATTTGTGGTAGCAGCAAAACAATAATGTGTATCTTCTGATGTGTCTGAAAGTGAAGTAAATGCAGTGACCTTATTTTTCAACCTTACCAAACACTCATTCATCCAATTCAGAAATGTTCATTCATATAGGACTATCAAGTCCATGTGGCCTATTTTTTAGAATTCAAGTATTTGTATTGTATAAAGATACCATTCATTTATTTGACCACTGATAAATTAAATTTTAGTCCTTTGGTATCCAGATGCACACACCAATATATTTTTCAAGTATTGAATGCAGTCATGGTAAAGGGTGATGAATCTACACAAACTCTACCAAGTAATATAGCTCGGTATCATATCCCCCTCCCAAGGATATTAGAGATTCCTTGTTGGTCAGGAAAAGGTCATAGCAAAAGACCATGTGGATAAAATGTTCTCATAAAACTGGATGACTTTTAGGAAAGGTTTCAGGAATATAGACCAAAGAACATGACACCCTCTCCCCATTTCAATCTAGCAAGAGGGCATAAACATATTACTCCAAAATTTGTCACAAGTAACCTTTCAAAGCTTCATGTTTGTCCAGACTACTTGGCATTGGTGTTGCTTTGTGCTCTTTGTCTATTTTTGCAATGTAAAGGTCTATTGCAATGGAACTTTAGGCAATGCCTCTTCACATATATTATATATAGTAATGTCAAAAGCTTACCACAGCATGCATGGTTTTAAGAATAATTCTAACGTACTTTGTGGGGGCTGTTAAAGTTTACTCTATAGCTTATATGACTAGACAACACTTCGTAAGTTGGCTAACAAGCTTATTTTACCTATATATAATGTTTCAAGACTTACAAAGGTGAGAAAGAATTTCACCTTCAATCCTACACCTCTGATATGTGGGGTAAAAGTTTTTATATCATATGGAATATTTATTCCAATAGAAAGTAGGGCTACAAATCAAATCAGTTACCGTTTTACCTCTAGGTACCTCAAACCCCATGTAAAGAGGCGGTGCCCCACCCTGGTAGGGTTTGATTTCCATCCTCTATACTCATAAAGGCATGTGGATGGGTAAATACAACAATTAACTCTCTGATATGATGTCTCTAAAGGTACACTTCCACAAGTTACGTCCTGCATAATAGTAAGAAGAATCACAAACCAAGAGAATAGAGTAAATTTGCCTCAAACGAAAAATGGGTCAGAAAATCTTATTCAATGTAATTTTGATACTAATACATTCTTAGAACCACACAAATCAGTAACAACAGAGACATTGTTCAAGGTTGTTGACATAAAAGACAATGATCATAAATGAAAGGAGATAATTTATCAAAATGTAAAATTCCACGTTTACAACAATCATCATTTAGAGGAGATCGAAGCACTGCCAAGGACAATCGAGTCAATATATTTGTCAAACTGTGAAATGATGAAGAACATTATGAATTTTTCACGATTAACTTCTCTCAGAACATTTGAAGTAAATTTATATAGTGCTGGATTAGTTATATTCACCAGTATAGGACCCCGCTTCACATTGGAAAGCAAAATGGTAGCAATCTTCAAGCCAACGTAGGTTTTGCCAGTACCAGGAGGGCCTTGAATAAGAGCCAATCTTTTTGTGATGCTCTGTTTCACAGCTTCCATCTAGCTTTCATCGAGGTTACAATCCCACGGAGGCCATACTTCTCGCAAGATTCAAACCGTGCATGTTCCCATGCATCTACTGATGTTTGGAAATGCACATTGGAAATCATAAGCATCCTTATCTTTCCTCTGTTGCACATAATAAGGTTCCAAGACATGCAGTTGTAATGACATCAAATACTCTGAGAAAAGAAATTCTTGCCGAAATCCTGAATAGGGCGACTTAGTAATGCAAAACAATCTTCAAGGATCAAATGAAATTGTGTTGACAGATATTCAGCCACACCATTATAACTCTAGCATACTCGATTATTCAGTACTTTTGTGAGACGAGGGCAAGCGATTTCCTCTTTGCTTGGTATTATAGCACACCTTTCTGTGCAAGAAATGCTAAGCCCAAAAATAAAAATGCCCCATATGTTCTATTTGCATCATGTTTTTGTAAACTACACCTTATATCTCCCTGGATCATGTGGCAGGAGAAGATATTTACGTATTGTTGTTTCCCTCACGAAGTTACTTCCTTCTCGTCCTTTCGTTCCTCCAGTTTCCTGTCCTCCACCCACGGTTTAGGTTGGTGAAAACGACGATAAGCTTATTGACTTAACAATAAATTTTCCTGTCAAGCCTATGACTTCAACAATCTCGTGCAAACTTGGGGTTGCTAGCGATGTTCAAGTAAAAAATAAGTAATACAAAATCATATCTTCTAATTAACCACCGCCACTACAATAGAGAATGCCAAATAGTATTTCTTTTTTCTTTATGTCTTTTAATATTTTGTCTTTTATCATTTATTACTTCTTTTAACAAATCAATGGCTCAGATTTATTCTATGGTAGCTCTTTTAATCTAGACTATTCATGTATGTATTTGAGGTAATGCTGCTCACTAAGGAAATGCCTATCGGCATAAACATAAACAAAAGGAGAATTTGGGGTGGGGCCCTCCTCAGAGCAAATAAAATTTCAAACCAGGTGACAAGCAGGGGTGGGGCCTTATGGTAGGGCTCACTGGAAACAATAATGACTTGGCAGACTCGGGGGATCCAAATGGGGTTCGGGAGGGATACAAAACCACAAATATCACATCACAGATAGAAATTACAAGCTCAGCGAAGTGTATCACCAGAAAGGATGAAACTGTAGAGTAGATTCTAGGGGGTAAGCATGTTTAGAGGCCTATGGTGGAGAGGCTAACCCAGGGAGGTTTTCTAATACCTTTTAACCTCTCAATGCACTTCCCAGTAGATCCTTCAAAAAATCTTCTGTACCCCAGTCTTATTGCTCATGCAAGAGCAACTAATGATGTTTAGGCTTACGCGGTAGGAAACACTCAGAGTAACCTTTCAAAGGCTAGAGAACGGTGTGTCTATGTAGATGCGAAACAATACAAAGGGATACTAAGACATAGAAAAACTATAATCCTAAAACATGCAACAAAGAGGAGATTCACAACTATCTATTTGAAAACAACACATAAGACCCTGGTAGACACGACAGAAAATCAACAAAAACAAGTTCAGATCAAAATGAGCAAGATAAAGGAAGAGGAAAGGAGAGTTCAACGTTTCACTCATAAGTAGACGCAAAGAAAATTGAGGATACAAACCAACCAGCAGGTAATGAGGATAGGGCTGAAGGTATTCAAGACAATACGACACCACTAAGATGGTCCTTAGAGTTGTACGTTAGTGAGCTAATGATCTTGAAAAAGAGAATTTGGTCCCTTGAAAAAAAGAGCCAAGTCGAGGACAACAAGTGGAAAGAGGTCATAGAATCTAAGCAGAAATTAACAAGGGAAAATGAACTACTTAGAGAGCAGGGCAATACTTTACAAAACACCATGGCAAGATGCGAGAAATAATTGACGGAGATAAGGCAACTGCTGGACCAAACGAAAACAACATAAGAAGTCAAGACAAAAGTAGTGGAAGGAAACAATGATTGTCAAATAAAAGAGATCCAATCAATGATGGCCAGCATAGAGATAAAAGAAAAACAATTAAGAGAACAAATAGAGGAGACTAAATCCTAGGCTCAAGTAGAGAAAGGACCTTCAGACACACAAAGGGAACTCATAGAAAAATAGGTCAGAAAATAGATAAGAGAAGAGAATGACATAAATGACAGGGTTGTCAATATCATCATAAAAAGACTAAACGATTATGGCGAGAAGGAAGTCATGAAAGAGTTGAGAAGAGACTTTTTTAAAGATCAAATGCAATGGATAGGAGTCATACATCAAGCAAATACGATTGGAAGATGGATAGGAGATGGCAAAAATAGACATATAAGAGTCACCTTGAGGAACATAGAGGACAAAAGCATGATACTAAGGAATAAAAGATTTCTTAGAGGTACACAAATTTACATTGATGAGGACCTAACCATAGTGCAACAAAAAGAAAGGCAGAAAGAATGGAAAAAAGTAAAGTTAGTAAGAGATGCGAGAAAATGAGCTTGGCTACAAAATGGCAAAGCCCAAATGAGTGACAAAATGACATAAAAGAAATAGGAATTAGGGCCCCAAGAATAGCTTTCTAAATAATATAATACCTACTTGTCATATAATCCCATCAAATTGTTTTATATATATATGTGTGTGTGTTACCTATTGAGCTTTGGTTTTTTGGGTCCTCCTTCTAACTTTTGTTTTTTTCATAAAATCTTACTTATTTTGTTCCTCATCTTAATGATGAATCAGAAATTGTGCATTAAAAAAATCTTTACACAGTTATCTTCTTAAAAAAATCTTTCTACTATTGCTCTAGTCAATTGTTCCTCATCGTAATGATGAATCAGAAATTGTGCATTAAAAAAGTCTTTACACAGTTATCTTCTTAAAAAAACTCTCTACTATTACTCTAGTCAATTATTCCTCATCTTAATGATAAATCAGAAATTGTGCATTAAAAAAATCTTTACACAGTTATCTTCTTATAAAAAACTAGCTACTATTACTCTAGTCAATTGTGGAAATACCATGTCTTTAAGCATATATTACTGTTATAGTGGAACGAAATTCTCAAAACAGAAAACCATTTATTTAAAACATTTTTGGTGTTGCTAATTCTTCATAAGCCTTTTCCTTGTGCCTGCTATGAACGTGGGTATTGCGATGCAAACTCAACACATACAAACATTTATGTGCTTTAATTCAATGGAGAGTATTGTAAGAGGGCGTTTCTGAATGCATCCAGCTCAATTGCAAATGCTCTGCCCTGTTTCGATCTCCAGCTGCAGCATCTATACCAAAAATGGCCTCAATTTCATTCATGTCATCTGCAGTCAGATTTATAGTGAGAGAAAATATATTATCATCCAGGTTCTTAATCTTGGTGGTTCCGGGTATGGGCACAACATCATTCCCCTGGTGCTGAACCCATGCAAGAGCAATCTGGCTTGGGCTGCACCCTTTTCTTGAGCTGATCTCACTTAGCGTTTGGAATAGAGCTTGGTTGTGCTCAAGATTCTCACTTTGAAACCTCGGATTCCCCTGTTTAACAAATCAATTATATGATCTGAAATAATCCACAATGATAAAATCAAATGAAAGTAATGGCATGTAAGACAAAATTCCTATCCTTTACCTTACGGAAGTCATTGTCAGTCACACTTTCAAGAAGTTTTGCTCCCGAGGTAAAGAAACCAAAGCCTAAAGGGCTGTATGTAACAATCCCAATCCCCAACTCCCTGCAAATGGGGAAAACGAAATTAAACAAATCGGGATATACACAGAAGTATTTGATTCTGAGTTCTAATCTTACATACATCCTACATGCCATTTCAGTTGGTATGGTACAAAGTTCCTTACCAGAAACTCCAATTTAATCTTTGACAAACATAAATTCACGAATATTTGATTCTGGATTCTATAAATGAAATTACTGACTGTCACACTGTGTACCTGCAGGTCCGAATAATTTGGGCCTCAGAATCCCTACTCCAGAGAGACCATTCAAGCTGCACGGCAGAGATTGGATGCACTGCATGGGCTCTACGAATTGTTGAAGCAGAGGCTTCGGACAGACCCACATATTTTATCTTTCCCTCTTCGACCAGCTTCTTCAGTTCACCCATCTGTATAAAAGGCGAAGTCAATTGTTTGTTATCAGATTTTTTGTTTTGTTTTGTTAATCCATCCTTATCACCAGACCTCAGTAAAGAGCCATAGAGATACACGTTTCGTATGGAAGAGAGAAGGGAACAGTCATTTTTACAACAGTTTTGACCAATGTCACAGTGCAGGAAGGCTGAAAGTAAACAGCTGGCAAATTGTTTGGGATTTCTGATGCTCTAAATAAAAACGATGTGCCCACTGTTTAATCTCTTCCATGCATGGGTTGAAATCAAACAACTGACACATTATTTGTTTTGACTATGGTAATCGCTTTTAATTGGAGCTCTGAATTGATGGGTTTTTGAAAGGGCCCAAACCCTTGAACAGCCAACCAGACAGGCCAAAAACAACAGAAACAAAGAAGCAAACCCTAGGCCACAAGGAACAGCAAAACAAATACCAAAGAATAACAACCAGCAACTATCCAGCAACACCCCCAAACAGCAGGGTGAGAACAACCTGACCGGGACAGATCCCAGGAACAGAGAAAAACACTCCACTCAGAGTGGCTTAAAGCCAAACTTCATCAGGGAGTCCTCTACATCAACCTTGTCCTCAGGAATAATTTGTTGTCTTTTGGGAGAGGCCTCAATGCAGAGCGTCTTCTCTATTCCAATCTCCTGAACGCTAGGAACCCTGTTAGAAGGAGCACAACCTGAAGCTGTTTCTGTGATATTTTCCTTGTTTGCCGATTAGCTGCGAAGAGCAACAGTCATCTTACAACTCTTATCGACCTCTGAGGTCTAGTCTAAGAGAGGGCTATCATGCCTCGTGCATTTCCGAATAATTGGTTAAGACTATTGATGGCCTAAATAGAAAGAATTGTCCAACACTATTACTGGTAAGAGATCAATAGCTTCACCTCTATGTAACCAATAATAGAGTCTACCATACCATACTTAATTTTATCCCATAGACTTCCCCATAAAGATAAAAAAATATTTTTCTGCAAGATTACAGGCTTGAAATCTTAAGATTTACAGTAGCTTGATAAAAAAATATTTTGTTGCAAGATTACAAGTTTGAAATCTTATGACTTACAGTAGCTTCTATGGGTACAGTAGTATCCACCCTGTGCTGATAATAAAGATCAATGTAGTCTATATCAAGCCTCTTGAGGCTTGCTTCACAGGCAGCCCTTACGTATGCAGGATCTCCCCTCACAACAACTTGTCCATTTATCCAAGTCACTCCAAACTTAGTAGCAATCTGGACCTTCTCTCTGATGCCTTTCAGAGCCTATTTAGGAACAATAAGGCTTAACGTATGATTTCGAGGAAAAAACAAGACCAAGGCCAACCTCGTCTAGAAGTTAGAACAATGAGAAAATACGTTAAGTTCGTAGAAGTAACAGAAGAAGTATTGAAAACAAGATATACTTATGGAAGAGACCATGAAGGTTTCAATATATGCATCTTTTATGTCACATCAGACCATTTTTTAATGATGGGTTTTTTAGTTTGTCCCAAATCAACCATCTGTAGACAATTATTATGGAAGTGTCACATAACTGACCTTTCCTAAAAGAATCTCATTGGTTTCTGGTCCATAAACATCTGAAGTATCAAGAAAAGTGACGCCTCTGCCCACAGCATAGTGAATGAGGTCTATCATCTCTTGCTCAGGTTTGGGAGGGCCATAGAAGAAAGACATACCCATACATCCCAGACCCTGTTCAGATACACACAGTCCCTGCTGCCCCAACTTTGTTCTACCCACATTCTCCATCACACTATTTTCTTCTCTATAGATATCAGTGTTCACTGTCTCACTTTGAGGTTCCCTCAGATTGTTTATATTCATGTCAGGGTACTTCGAATTCCAAAGGTGATCTAGATGTAAACCGTGGACCATCTCCTTAGATATTTATTTGTTTCCGCCTATAGAAATTGACTTGGATTAATACACACCGTCTATCGAAATTGCTTAGATTAATACACAATTCAAATCTATGAGTGTGGTGGCCCAGCAAGAACATAGAACCCAATACTAACACACAGTTTAGATGTAAACCGTCAATTGACTGCCCACTTAAACATATTGACTTTGGCAAATCTGATTCTACATGACAGTCACCCTCTAAAGACACGGGCCATTGATAGGGCTCTTGTTACGTCTTCAGCAAATACATTCTACTTAAATATCATCCACTTCAATGGTCAAACAGGCAATAACAATTTTACACCTCATTTACAATAAAAAGTGGTAAATATTTGTCCTATTTTTATTGGCTTGACCTTTGACTGTTGAAGTGGATGATATTTAAGAATAGCCAGTTCATGAAAGAGTTTCATTATAATGAGAGTTTTAGCTCTATCACAGAAAATAACAACCTAGAACCAGCAAGTACGATCCCTTTGGTTTAGATGTTCATTTAAAATAACAACTTCTCATATCTTTACTATGGGTTGCAAATGAATAATATGGATAATAAAACAAATAATGATAGCAAAGTTGTTTTAATAAGATCAACAAATAATCCATGACCTTGTTGTTTTCTTCCAATTCTTTTTCGTTGACTATTGCAAGAGTGGATTGCTGTAATAATAATAAAACAACTTCTATATTGATTGAGCCCTTGGTAGCCTCAACACGACCTCCATGGTTATTTGTTAAGAAATCCTACTCCCATGCCAAGTTAGAAGACAAATGTCCCACATGTAGACGATTTCACTCCTCCAAGTGCAAGTATGTTACCTTCTTCATCTATATTTCCAAATTCACATTATTCATTTAAATGAAAGCAAAAACCAAGAAAGCCATGTGACGAAAAATCTCTCCATTAATCACAAGGAGTTAAGAACAAGAATATATATATGAGATAAAGAGCTTTGTTGATCACTTATTTTCTGTTCATGTTGATTGGTTCAATGATGTATTCAATCTTATCCATTGTATTTTTCATAGTTACGAGACATAGGAAAATGTCATGTCCTTATACTAACAATTTATAATTGAATCGATTATACATTATTCATTCAAGTTGAAGATATGAATGACATTAAAATATTGTAAATCGATTAAATAATAACGAATTAAATATTATATAAATCCTTAAAGCACTATTATTAATTAATATAAAATAATATATAATATATATTTATTTAAAATATATTATTAAATATAAATAACAAATATAATTATTAATATAAATATAAATATAAATATCAAAATACATAATAACAATACATGGTTATAAATATTAATAATTAAATATTATCATAATATATATTATTATATTATAATAAATATGAATTAAATATTATAAGTAATTGTTATATAACAAATAAAAAATAATAAAGAGGATCGATATCCTCTAACTCAGGGGCGACCCAAGTAATAGACTATTCAAAGCAAACAAAGAATGGATGACAAAAAAAGGTATCGGGGAGTCTTAGTACATACAACGATTACTGAGGTTAAAAAAAGTCAACGATTCTAAAAATAAGACCAGCGCTTACACAAAGTTTACGTCAGACTAGGAAATGGGGCAGTGATTCCTATAGAAATTGTTGATAAGCATATGAAACTGCAGTGATGATAAAAAGAAGTAATTACTTTTAAAGAACAATGAACTAAATAAAAGTACAATCACGTCCCCTTAGAAGGTGGTGACCGATGGGCAAGTGAAAGAATATAAAGGTGGGATTGGTGAACAGGATAAGAGATAGGAAGGAATACAATTCAACTACTATGGAGCAGTCTAAGAAATACAAATTGAATATCTAACTCAGTAAGAAAGTGCAACAATTTCATTATTACATATCCAGCCATAGTTGGTGGATAATATTATTAAATAAACTTAGTTCCTATTATAGGAACACTAGTAATAAAGAGGAATTTCAAATTCCCCATAATAGCCTTGTGAGAAATCATCTCAAGGTAATCATTATATTGGTGATCATAGGATCACTTGTGCATCTCCAAATCATTTAAGGAGAAGAATCACGTATTGGTATGATATCTCTAACCTATATGACTAGTTATACTTTGAATAGTTATACTTGGTCTAACTCATGATATACGAGGGATGAGCATGTCTTGCCGCATCTTTAATCTTTCACTATTGCCCTTATGAAGACGTTTGGGTTGTTAGGGAAGGGTGGTTTGTTATTAATGTCCCACACAGTAGGTGACTCCCAAATGGTGGTATCACTAATAGAAATATGACAAATAAATGACTAGTTGACTAAAACTTTTAGTCACATAATTAAAATTCTACTAATTTTTTGCAACACAACTATAAATGACTAATTTGGTCATTGGTTTGAATGACTAAATAAATGACTAATTTGGATCAGGAAAACACACAACTAAATAATTAGTCACACAAATAAAAATTAGACAATATTATATTAAAGTGGATAATTTAAAAAAATATTTTAAATTCAGGAAGTAGGTTGTATTATAATATAATATAATATTATTATGATATTTTATTTCAGGGTTTAATTGCGTAGTTTTTGAGTCAAACATATGACCCATAATTCATGAGTAGTGGTTCACATGAACCCATCTCTCATGTTAATGAATGGTCCACTTAGCACTCATTGCATCTAGGTGATGCACACAGGGGTGAAGCATCGGGACTTCCCGAGAGGTCACCCATCCTAGTACTACTCCGACTCAAGCGTGCTTAACTATGGAGTTTCCCCCAAGATCAAACCCACTTAGCTTGCTACCCCATTTGCAAAACCTTCAGCGAGTGTTGTGCCTTATGAACCATTCATTATAGAGCCTTATGGGTCATGTGTTTGACTCAAAAACTACGCAGTTAAACCCTAAAATAAAATATCATAATTTAACATGCTGTGAAAAACACCTCCTACTTATCAATATAATATAATATTATATTATATTATAATACAATACAATATAATTTAATATATTATAATATGATATTATATAATATAATATTATATTATAAAATAATATAATTATTATATTATAATATAAAATAATATAATTATTATATATTATAATACTATACTATAATATTATAATATTATATAATATTATTATATTATAATACTATATAATATTATAATATTATATTATAATAAATAATATTATATATTAATATTATTATATATTATAATATTATATATTATATTATATTATTATATATTATATACTATATTATTAATATTATAACATTATATTTTATTAAATGGGTGCCAAATTTAATTTTTACCTTAACTCGGCTCAAAACCTTAACTTATTTTGTTTCATCTCCTTTTTATTTTCTTACTCTTATCAGGGTACTGTTTTTTTGCTGTGAAGGATTGGAGCGGCCGAACAGGGAATCAAACTTGTGTCTTCGACATGAGAAGGCGATGTCTCAGCAGGTGGGGCGCTTAAAATTTTATCGCAGTGCAGCGGGTGGGGCGTTGTATGAATGTGTTGCTTCTCATTGAAACCCAAGTAAACTGTAACTCGGAAAGACTCAAAACCCTAACCTATTTTATTTCATCTCCTTTTTATTTTCTTACTCTTATTAAGCTTCTCTTTTTTGCTATGAATGATTGGAACGGCCAATCTGGGAATCAAACCTATGTCTTCAACATGAGAAGGTGATCTCTCAACAGGTGGGGCGCTTAAAATTTTATCGTAATGCAGCAGGTGGGGCGTTGTATGAATGTGTTGCTTCTTTTGAAACCCAAATAAACCATAACTAAGAAAGACTCAAAACCCTAACCTATTTTGTTTCATCTCCTTTTTATTTTCTCTCTTATCAGTCTCAGCGTCTCTTTTTTTTGCTGTGAATGATTGGAGTAGAGCGGGGCGCTTAAAATTTCATCGTAGTGTTGCTTCTGCTGACCACGCAGTCCATGCAGTTGGTTCCGTTGCCTCGGTGGAAGGGCCAGCAGCATAATCATGCATGGTTCTAGAAACAAAGTACAGGCTCAATGTGGGAGGGAGGGCGATTCAACCGATTCAGGGCTCTAATCTCAGCCGCACCTGGTATGACGATACGCCGTACATTTACGGGGCTTCGTACGGGGTAACTGGCGACAATGGCTCCAATAACTTGGTTTATGGGTCCCTCCCGCAGTACATTGCTCTGGTCAAAGTTTATACGGCCTACAGATCCATGACATCTGATCCAAGAGTAAATGTTAACTTCAATTTGACATGTATGTTTTATGTTGACGCCAGTTTTACCTATTTGGTGTGGCTGCATTTTTGTGAGTGGATCTATTCTTTGCCTAACCAGAGGGTTTTTAATATTTATGTCAATAATCAGACGGCTCAGACTTCGTTTGATGTGATTGGAACCGGGGCGGAATTGGTAAATCCTATATACAGGGATTATGCTATATAAATGCCGCCGCAGCAAGGCGATCCTTATTTATTTATAGCATTGCAACCAGATACTTCCACAAAGCCACAATTATATGATGCGATCTTGAATGGACTGGAGGTGTTCAAGCTCAATGACAGTGCAGGGAATCTTGCAGGCCCAAATCTGATGGCAAGTACTCAATTTAATGTCTAGGTATGGGGTTTATTACTAAGTCATTTTAAATGTTTAAAAGTTTGGCTGTTTTGGGAATCATACCATGAGTTTTCTGAACAGTATCATTATAATTTGGCCTGGGCCTGGGGTTCTGTGATAGATAATCAGAATACTGGAAGCTGAATCTGATTCATTTTGACTTATTGGGCAAAAGTATAAAGCTTTAAGTTATTATTTTTTTAAATATTGAACAATGCAAATCACATAGAATAAGGAGCAGACAACAGTATGCAAGATATAGATACAATAGAGATCAAATACAAACCACCAAATGAAAGATAAAACGGAACAATGCATAGACCATAGTCTGCCAACCTTCTCAAGATCAAAAGCTATAAACAAGGCAAACTAAAAGAACCCACAGAAATAAACCATCTGCAAAGAAGTGAAGTTGCTACCCAAAGACCAAGAACACTCAAAAAATATCTAGTTCATGATCAGGGCCCGGTACAGGGTATACAATGCAAAAAGATAGTTTTATGAGTTTCATTTGATATGGTCGAACTTTGAGACATGAAGTCTCTCGACCTAGGGTTTTAACAGTTTGAAGATTCTTGTAATCATGATGCCGGATATTGAGGGATTTGACAATGCTAACTCACTGAGAGCAGCAGAAGATAGTAGAAGGGAGCTTGGCAGTTAATTTTGTCTATTAGAGCTCGAAGGCACAGCAAAATCTTTGACCTGTCGGCATATTTAGGTGATATCTTTCTTTTGGTTGTGTAAATTGATGTTTCTCTTTGATCTTTCATGCGGGTCCTTGAGCTAATGAAAAATGGTTGAATGGAATTTATTCACAGTTTTACATAGTTTGTAATATAGTTACATGTTAGTGCTGAGTTCAATCTTGACTTCAAAATGAGGTTTCTTGGCTCATATACTCTTCACTTACCTATTCTGTTGTAAAACAGTTGAGAATCAAAAATGGCGGAAGCTTAGTGGAATTAGATGGCCATCACACCCATACAAATTTATTTCTTATATATATTACTGTGCATTTTTAGTGAGGTTTCTTTCTTTTCTCGAAGAAACAATTGTTTATATTCGAGGCTTAGAGCTGCCACTAAGAACTCTAGACATTGTTTTTTTGTTGTTGTGTTGGATCATGTAGCCTTTTGCCATGTTTTAAATGTATATTTTTCACGAGACTTATTAGGAAGCCTTGCATTTTGTTTCTGGTATTTCCATTTTAGTGGTGGTTAGGCTCTGTAGATTATGCTTCCTTTGCATTTGCATTTCTTGCTAACATTCTAGAGAAAATTGTTGTATCTAGATTTTCTCTTTGTTTGACATGGACATACTTGAGTAAATCCTAAAGATAGATCATATTGTATTTGTTTGTATGCATCTAAGAAGAAAGATATGGTAAAACTAGGAAATATAATAAAGCTTTCCAATACTTGACTATCAGCTATATGCATTGAAAATAGCAGTCCTATACCTGAACATTACCTTATTCATTCAACTGCAGCAATGTAGAAATGCATGAAAATGTTACTTATCTGTGATTTAGATCTTTTGGGTTGCGAGAGGAATGGACATCTAGAAACTTGTCAATTAGCAACTCCTATTGATCTGTAAATGTTTGTTTTTACTAGTAAAATGCATTTAAAAGAGGCTCATGACACAAATATGTTTTCCAGTGCATTCAACATTGATGGTTTTGTAGTGACTAGAAGCTGGAGTATGATAGTTGCACAAGAAAATTTAAATAATAAAAGAGATTGAAATTCTTCCCTAGGGCTTGCATCAAGAATACATGCTAGGGAGATATCTCACACTGACACAAGTTTTGGCTGAATTCCACAAGACTGCAGCTATTTGTGAGTAGTCACAACAAATAGATAATAGATATTAAAAATTTATTTCTATCCAATGCGAATCTCACACAATAAGAATATATAATGATCTTTTAGTTCTAGATAATGATCTTTTAATTTCATCAAATTATATGATTTTGTTTTTATGTTCATACCTCTTGACATTGCATTATTATGACTGCCATACTTATACATCAGTATGCCCTGAAGATTTTCACTCAGCCTTAATTAATTTTGAATTTTTGTTTGTTTACTGCTCACTTTTTATGTACTATAGGAGCTGCTTTACATTAAATTATGTATCTTGTGGTCAAGGGTTTGAAACTTGACCCAGCAAAAAGTTTCAAAACATTTGTGCATGTTTAATGAAATTAAAATACCTAATGGTGTTATTGTTTTTTGACCTTTTTTTGATTTGTAGGCTTTTGATGGTACACAGAATGTATCAAATTCACAAAAGGATATTGAAGCTTGGAAGGTGAAAGGTGTATACCAGTAAGGAAGAGTTTGAATGTGAAATGCTCTGCTACAAATTCACTGTTTAACAATGCATGAGCTAAGATGAATAAGAAGAAACCCATTTTATAGTATTCATTATGTTGTCAGTGAGACATTGAATGTAACTAGTGAGGCTTAATGAAATAAATTTTTAGAATATTTGTTCCAGCATTTTAGTCTTCATTTCATGGTGCTTCTCTCAACATTTGAATATCTATGATATTTGAAGTTTATATGCATAAATTTGTGAGGATTAATTAAATTAAATTTGATTTGTAACTTGATTCACCCAAATAAATGACTAAACCATAACTAAATAAATGACTACAATGACTAAATAAATGACTGCAATTTTTAGTAGTTTTTTTAGTCATTTATTTATTTTTAATCAATGACCAGTTAACAACAATCAATGACTAAATTAATTCCTAAATATACTACCAAATTGATGACTAAATATACTACCAAATTACCAAATATACTACCAAATTGATGACTAAATATATTACCAAATTAATGACTAAAATTTGTTTAGCCATAAATTTGGTCATGAGATAAATGACTGGCAATAAACTACCAATGGTCATGTGACCAAATTGATGACTAAATATACTACCAAATTAATGACTAAAATTTGTTTAGCCATAAATTTGGTCATGAGATAAATGACCGGCAATAAACTACCAATGGTCACGTGACCAAACTAATGGTCACATGACCAATTTTTAGTTGTTTTTTTAGTCATTTATTTCTATTTTTCTACTAGTGTATTGATAGGCATTCATGACACCTTTGGGCCAAGTGGTGGTATTAACGGGCGTTCATGACACCCTATAGCCTATGGTAGTGGAGAGTAGTTACAAGTTTTGTTATTAATGTCTCACACAATGGGTGACTCCCAAATGGTGGTATTGATGGGTGTTCATGACACCTTTGGGTAAAGTGGTGGTATTGACAGGCGTTCATGAAACCCTTGGGCCCATGGTAGTAGAGAATAGTTATCCAGCACCTTAATGTAATATTTTCCCCTCCTTCACTAGGGTAGATGATTAGGCTAGATTAATGACTGAACTCGACGTTCACCATTCCCAAAGTATATCATGAGGCATATAAGACATGTTAAGTATAAGTATGTTAAGGTATGTGGAAATACATTTGAATATATGTATGCACAAGTAACATTACATTCTTGTTCATTGTTATTGATTATGATTATGATGTATTGATTTTATTCCTATATTTTAATTTATTGATGTTTAATATTGCTAATGTCCCTTTCTATTAGTTATTCTTGTGTGCAGGTTAAGAAATCAAGAATATCCTAAAGGGGGGCATTACAAAAAATAACTAAGCTATCATCGTTGATGGCTTCATCCACCATTAGTTGATTACTGCCTTCTTTTCATGTTGGAGTAATATGGCTACTGAGATAGTGGAGGGAACACCATTTCTCTCTATATTGATGAACATATAAGGGAATATGTTCACTTGGTCAAATGTGACACAAATAGAAAGTAGAAAAAGTTATACGTGTTATGCAAACCAAGATTGAGTGTAGCATCTACAATTTATATTTGGTTAAATTCTTTTTTGCTCTTTAGAATATAGTTTTCTCTCATTTGTTTCTATTGTTTCTTGCTTAACTAGAAATATCTTGCACACTTTCTTTAATTCATGAAAAGATGGTTCTTGTGTGTCCATGTTTAAAATAATTTTAGTTTTTTTTTTCTTCCTAAGTGGTTTTAAAGGTAGCATACATTAAAATATTGGGATATATTTTATCCTTAAGTAGCTCAAACTTTGAAACTTGTAATGTGTAGATTCATTCTAGAGATATTGGAGTGTATTCGTAGAGCTTGCAGTACATGTACACCATCTCATACAATATGTTTAACATGAAATTTGAGCTACTCTAGGCAATTTGATGATGTAAAGGGCCTCTCATGTATGAACAAGAAATGTTTCATGTGTATTAAAATTATTGCAATTAAGGTGCCATCAACCTTGTAAATTCCATGGTTATTTATTCCTTATTATTATTTGTAATTCACCCATTAGAGATGTTGAGTTTCATTGACAGCTGTAAAAGGTATTTACTAGTTACAGTAATTAGAGAGTTACTAGTTGCGGTAATTCTAGAGTTACTGGTAGAAGTTATGAAGTTACATTTACTATTTGCATCATGAATAATGGTAAAAAGGTGATTTGAGAGAATCTAGTGCCACCTTGAGGATTTGCCTATTTTTAGGGTGTTATAACAACTGTCATTTAGGCTATAAGAGCATCTATGACAACTGTAAGTTGACATAAGATTCTATGACGGTTATGATAGCAATAATTGAGGTGTAAGAAGATATTTTTTAGCCCAAGCGCCCATGCATGGAAGATGCTCTATGACAAGTGTAAGAGGTGTGTAAGAGGTCATTAAATGTTTGATTGCATACAAGATTGAGAATCCAAAGCTTGGATGCCATCTTCTAGGTTCATCATCTTCTATATATTGTGATTCATTATAAGTGTTGTTCATAGTAAGTTCTTAGACTTGTTTATACCTGTACTACCAGGATGCTACCAAATTAAAGGCTGAAAGAGAAATTGAAAGTGATATTGTATTGTATTCTCTTATTTACAGATTAATACAAGCTTGTGCCTCTCTTCTTGGTGGAATTTTTTACCAGAAAGGGTATTTTCCACATACATACTATGTTATGTGTTCAGCTCTTTGATCTATTGTTTCTAGGTGTCATTGTTTTGTTTTTATTGCAATCTCCATTCGATTGTACGCTTGCATGCATACATATTGTTGAGATTAGATTTCTACCTATAGTTGTTTACCTTCATTTCTAACATTTGGTATCAAATCCTCTAGTTCTAACTCTTAGGTGGGAGTGTGTAGGTTTTCTGAGCTGTAGTGGGAGTTTTGGTTGCATTTGTTTTATAGATTTTGTGTTGAAATCATGGTTGCAACAAAAACCTATTTGGACATAGAGAAGTTCAATGGTATAGGCTACGAGTTGTGGAAGCTAAAAATAGAGGATTTTCTTGAAGAAAGAAACCAATGGTTAGATGTAACAATTTAAGAGAAGAAACCTAATGATGTCAGTCAAAATGAGTGGGATAGACTGGATAAAAAGGCATGGGGTACAATCTGGTTGTGTCTTGCAGACTTTGTGTTGCTGAATAATGTTGGAGAAGCCACCGCATATTCTTTATAAAAATGGTTAGGTAAGATCTACCAAGAAAAGAGTCTAGTAAATAAGTTATAATTAGAAAGAAAATTATTTTCTCTTAAGATGAAGGAGGGTGATTCAATAGCTGAGCATTTAAATTCATTCAATTTAATTTTGAGTCAGTTAGCCTTTGTTGATGTTAAGATTGACATGGAAGATAAATGTATCATGTTGCTTTGTTCTTTTCTTGAGTCATGGGAGAACATGATTCTTGCTTTCAGTGCTAACCTTTCAGATGCTTCAAATATGGACAATGTTGTTGCTACTTTGTTATCAAAGGAGATGAGGAAGAAGACCACTGTAGGAAGTTTTGAAAGATGCTTTCCATGTCAGGGGAAGGTCCAAGGAAATAGGATCTAAGGGAGATGGGGCTAAGGACAAGTCCAAGGGTAGATCTAAGACTCTTGGGAAAAAGAATAGAGTGAAGTGTTTGAATTGTGGAAAGAGGGGGCATGTGAAGAAGCAATGTCAGAATAAAAAGAAACAGTTTGATTCCTCCACAGAGAAGTCCTCAAATTCATGTGATGAAGTTTTGATTTCCTTGTGTAATGTTATGTCTAACAAATATTGGCATATTGATTTAGGATGCTCATGTCATATCACTCCTCATAAGGAGCGGTTTTCCACATATGAGAAGTATGATGGAGGAAATGTCTACCTCAGTGATAATAGTTCATATCCTCTTATTAGAAGGGGTAAGATTCAATTGTGTTTTAGTGATGGGAGGATAAAAACTCTCCCTGATGTTTTGCATATTCTAGGTTTAGCTAGAAATTTGATTTCAATTTCTAAGTTGAATGATGTTGGAATGCATGTAACATTTGATAAGCATGATTGCAGATTGGTAAGAGGAAATTTGGTGATAGTGGGAGGGAAAAAGATGGGAACTCTATTTATGCTAGAAGCCGCTACTATTTTTAATTCTACCAATGTAATTGAAAGTACTAAAAATACTCATATGTTATTGTTTTAAAGGAAAAGAAGGGTTTTCAATTTCAATGGATGTGTGGGTTAAATCTTCTTTTCACTACAAACATTCAAGGACATTTCAATCGATTTGAATCACACCTTTTGCAAGAGGAATCACCAACATATTAGGTTTCACTTGTAACGCTATGGAAACTCAGAAATTATCAATTAATGTATTAATTTAAAGCCCAAATACGCTCAAAACCCTAATTATGCAAAATCAGAAGCAAACTGATAAATTACGACAAATGCTCGCAGACCAAGATAGTAGACAGAGATTAGTTACTAACCATTTTTTAAAGTTCGTGATGCAGAATGTTTGGGGACATTGGCACTCATGCCCTAGTCCAATGTAGTCTTTTCTTCAGGGATTCTAGGCCTCCTTATAACATTGATGATCACTGTTTAGTTTGTTCTGTCATAAAAGATGTGGGGGACACTAGCACTAGCACCCCTATCCAAGGTAGGATGTTCTTCAGGATGTCGAGACTTCTTCAGATGTTGATTATTACTGTCATAAAGGTTTCTATTTTTGCAACCTTGAAGGACATTGGCACTAGTTCCCTTGTCCCAAAAGTGCTCCAGGCAGCTTCTTTCCGCTAGATTTGGAATTCTTATCCTCTGCAACTCCACTCTATGAAATTTGATACCTGTAACTTGCAATCACAAGGAATGTGGTTGGGGGTTGTGGTGTTTAGAAGCTTGCCTCAGTCAAGCCCCAAAAGGACATTCAATTCTTCTAAACACCGTTGTTAGATAAAGATTGTGTATCCCTATGGGATAGAGGTAAAAACAAATTGATAAATGATTCAAGCACAACTAGATATCACCTTAGAGATGTAGCTCACATGTAAATGAAAATCCTTCAAGACATGAGAAGATGACTTGCTAAATCTGTAATCACAATCACAACAACAATACTCTTCTATGCAACAATGAATATCTTGAGTGCTCTAAAATTATATGTGTGCCAAAAGTTCATAATCATCTTCTAGTTTACAAATGAAACCCTAAACATGATTATATATGCATTCCCACTACAAATTTCGTAATTCAAACTTAAGATGTCAGCAATGGAAAATGGTCACATAATCGACATTCAAATTTTGGACCTTCCTAAAATAGAGCAGGGCAAGGGTGCGAGCGCCCATGTCCTCAGGTCCTATTTCAGGGTGGGATCAAATGCAACAATGTCCCTCAAGCCCCATGTGACATGGGTTTCAGGCCATTTTCTTCCATGAGTCAAAATGAACATGCAATATACAAAAGAAGAGACTCAGGAGCTAAACTTAGGAGGTAAAAGTCCTAGGGGGACATTTTATGACATAACGTTTAGCCCCCACTTTAATGTATGCACAAACGCAAGACCCATACATGCATTAAAGTACGGTCGAAATACAACAAACATGTCGGGCACTTGAAGCTAATGCATACACAAAGATTGAGGAACTATTTCTAGCCCCCAGTCTCATATAGACATTAGAGAAAATGCATTACAGACATGATGGACATAGTGAAGATAGTAACAGGCACACAAAACATGGAGAAGACAGTAACAGGCATGCAAGACATGGAGAAGACAATATTGAAGAGATGCAAAACACAATGAATATAGTGAATGCAGTGATTATTTCTTTTTCATTTTCATATATAAATGAATGGAAATGTAGATACATGGAAAGTAAAAATGCAACACACAACCTAAAATGTAGGAGGGACATTTTGCCATGCTGTTTGGACTACATATGGGGCAACAAACATGTAATACAAATTTCAAAGTGTAGGGAGGGTCTCATCGCCACACAGCTGTAGACTATGCTTGAGAACAAACACGCCATACAAAACCCAAGGTCTAGGGAGGGTCTCATCACCACACAACTTTAGATTACACCTGGGACAAACATGTCATACAAATCCCAAAGCATAGGAGGGGCATTTCCCCACGCTCTTTGGACTATACTTGGGAACAAACACACAGAAGACACATGGAAAACACGAGCATCGTATAGCATGCCAAACACATACTATACGTCTAAAACATAGAAACCAAGGCGATGGAAGGAACTTATTGCTAAGTCCCCACCATCTCAGGCACATTATAGGCACACTTGATGGTTGGGATTATGCCACAACAACTGCCAAAGACACAATTAAGGGAGGATACACCAAGCCCGCCTACTTGGAGGACTTTTGAAATAAAATGGATGTGCACTAGCTCAAGAGATACACCATCCCCGCCTCGCATAGAGGGCTTTAAAATAAAAGGATACACACTAGCTCAAGAAATACGATATCCTGCCTCCACATAGGGCTTAAAATAAAAGGATATGCATGATATCCCACCTTCGTAGAGGGCTTTCTCATTGCAATATAAAATAAAGATGTGCACTTGTGCAGAGATACATCCCGCCTTCATAGAGGGCTTATGAACACGCTTCGTTAGTACCAAAATCATCAAACAACTTACCTTATATGCCCCCACCTTAAGGTGGTTGATATCGTGTACTGATATCAAGAACGTTAAGGTACAGAGAAAATGCACAAGGGAACAAGAGCTCTCACAAAGCCCATGCCCCCAATGGTGACATGTACTTTACAATCACCAAATGTTCCCACAAACACACAATTTCTTGTAAGAAGAGAGGTTAGAAATCTTTCTCTAAGATAATAACCACATCACATGATAAAAAGCAATGCATAAACATAATCACATCAAGAGCCAAGGTGATACTACAGCTTCAGAAACTAAGTATAACCATGGGGCTATACTATAGAGATCTTAGAACTGAGTGTAACCAAGGCGAGACCCAAGATAAACAAAGTGCACGGAGTAGATATATTGTTATGGTTTGTTAGCAAATATAAGACATCATCAAAATTTCACACAGAGTGATTCTACTAGCCAAGCATCGAATAATATATATCAACCCCATCGTCATGTATGGACTAGGTCCATTTTTGCTTACTTGCTGAAGGGACACATGGTCCGTATCAGTATTATGTTTGTTTTTCATTTTCCAGCTCGATACAACCACTAGAAGAAGGTAAACAATGAATCAAGAGAGGAGATCAAGTGCCTTAGGGTCATCATGTAAGAATATGCCCCTAGGTCACCAACCGCAACGCTATGCCCCTAAGACACAACACACAATAATGAAAATAGAGGAAAAGAAAGATAGAAGAATGATGATACAAATATAATAAGAGTCACAATAGAGGCAATCTCCCAATATCCTTGACCTTACAAGAGTATCAAGGGTCATCCAAAGAGGCCTAAACAACAGTAAACATTATGAGGGAAACACAACACAAAGATAAAGAGTTAGAAATACTTACCTATTACAAGCCAATGTTAAGAACATACAAATCTAGGAGGAGGCCACCCTTGAGAGAGACTATAATAGTTGCTACAACAAGTGTGGCTTAAAGAAGGAGAAATGTTTACCTATTTCAATGAAATATTTCCTGGCAGACAATTCTTGTCTATTAGCCCAGGATACCTTGCATGTTGATATGGTCTTGTTGATATTGCATTAACATTAAGTTTAGGATGACGAGAGGCTTTGGTAGGTTTCAAAGAGAGGTATCCTATATTGGCTATGTAATTAATTCTAGCAACTTGTAAAGGTACTCTGATTCCTTGTTAATTTACACCACATCCATTACCTGTATAGTCACAATTTTTGTATAAAATCTGAAATCCATGACCATATAGAGAGTCCATTTCTTTACAAGATGGTGAAGCCTCATAGGCATCATAATCTCTAGTATAAGTAAGGGTATTTCCTTTGTTTTCTACCAAGGATGCTTTAGATTTATTAGGTGTTTTAAAAGTTTGCTTAAATAAGACCGATGTGACTTTTGATGTGCCAGAGTTATTAAGTTTATATTCCCCATTAAAGGAAGGAGTAAAATCTAATGTACCCTAATTGTCACCAAAAAGTGCATTAGATGTTTTAGACTCTTGCATAACATTATCTATGGCAAGAGGCATTGATGAATCATCTCGTAAATTGTTTAAGCTCATATGATTGTAAACTTGTTTTCATGCTTCAATATGTAAACAACTATCTAGTTCAGGATCAGCTTCCATGGTGTAGGGCTTGTTTCGATAAATAAACTTTATTGATCTATGAAGGGTAGATGGAACTTCCCCCATGGCATGGATCCACGGTCTACCAAGAACCATATTATATGAAATTGATCCAGGCATGACATGAAAAATAGTAGGCAAAGTCATAGGTTTGACCTTTATAGGGAAAATTATAGTACCCTCAGATTGTCTACCAACATGTTATCAAAGCCATGGATACTAAGCCTATCCGGTTTGATTTTTGATGTGTCGACCTTTATTTTGTGTAGTAAGTTCATGCCTCAAACATTAAGAGCTGATCCATTATCAATCATAACTCACTTTACCAACTTTTTATCTATCATGACAAATATTATAAGCAGATCATATTGGTTTTGAACTTCAATTGATGGTAATTCAAGTGGTTGAAAGAGAATATCCATTTTTGTCACATGCATACTATCTAATATAGCTTCTACATCATTTGGCTTAGCAGTAGGTGGAACAATCACCTTTCGTAAAGCTTCTTGGAGCATTCCATGGTATGTAGGCGATGTTTGTATTAAATCCCAAAGATAGATCTTAGTTGAAGTAGCGTGAAGGTGCTTGAGAAGATTGTGTTCTTGACCTTTTTTAGGAGTGAGATAAGGTGGTGGAGGTAGTATAGGTTGAGAACATGGAAGGGAGATAGGCACATGAGGTTCTTGCTTACCATACATGTTATTATGGGTTTTATATATGTGAGCAATCACATTGTGGTGTGGTTGTTGCGACACATTTTGAACATCTTTATTTCTTTGAGTGATTTGTCTTGCATAGTTTAGAATGTAATCTAGGGGTCGAGGTGGTTTTTGATCACCTTGAACCGTAATCATTGGTTTTAAGCAAGAAGCTGCCTTAGGTGCCCCTCGTACAATCATCTAAGGAACATTACTACAAAGTCTATTAGTGAAGATTAAACTAACATTGTTTTCTTCTCTATTATACCCAACATCTATCCCTAAAGGATTTAATGTGTAAGACCTTTTCTCATAAACCAATGCTTCATCTTGGCTAGGGAGAGAATTGGAATGAAAGAAAGGTATGGTGTCTAAGGGACTTACAGTAGGACTATCCATGGTCTTCTCATCCAAGGTTTTTGAACATTCAATTATAAGAAAAGTAGGACAACTTATGGAATCATCATTATCATCCTCATATACTTTAGCTATTAGTTCCAAAGCATTTTAGAGAACTTTCACACTCATCATTCTCAATGTGTTTTGCCAAATCTTCTACTACCAAAGGGTATGTATTCGTGAAAGATATGAAGTTGTCAAAATCAGATACATAGTCAAGGATTTCAAATGAAGAGCATTTAAATATATCCCTATGATACATAGCTTGTATACAAGTGAGAACATGAGGATTCGTATTAAGAAATTTGTAAAAATCTCAAAGTTTTTGATATATGCATGTAAAGATACCAAAGAGAAATGAGATGAAGATGCCATAATGAAATGTCTTGTAACATCAATGTCCAATGAGATATAATAATCTGCAAGACATGCAAAGTTATAGGATACTAAACACACCTTGGACGTATGACTATTTCACTCCTAAGCACTTGTTTGACGGAAAGGGTTAAAAGGACGCACAAAGTCCATGAAAAACACAATGGATAGGAGGAAAAGAGTACAACACAACAAGGCCCAATTGATGAGTTTATGTATTTAGATTGAATGCAATGAAACAACACAAATTATGCTTGTTTATGCACCTTAAATGTTCACTTTTTTCACTTTATTTCAATGCATATGCCTAAAATATGAAGTGTTGTAAGGAAATTGCAAAGGGGCAGTGAATAAGAGCCTTAATATTAGTCCAATGATGCATCAATATCCTTCACAACTTACCCATAATGCAAATCTATATAGACGACAAGGCCAAATCTAATGAAAATGCAAGGTTTTCAAACCCTAATTGTGAAATTAAGATATGAATATATGGAAAATTATGTATGAATGTTTTCTAATCAGATTTAAGATGAAAAAAAAGTCATCTCAGATCTGAAAATAATTTTGAAATCCTATAATGCTCAATGCAAGTGCAATTTTAAGGATGATTGAGTGAAAATGGTAGTTTTTTTTGTTGAAATTGAGCATGTGTAAATGCAAATTTTTGAGATATGAATGCAAAGACACACAAAAATGCAACACTACAAAAAAAATCAGATTTCAATGAGTGCCTAAGATAAGTATAAAATTTTAAAACAAGATTTTACCTACAAACCCTAGTTTTTGAAATCACTAGGTTATGAGCAAAATTCAAAATTTCAAGCAAAACCCTAGCAATTTTATGATGAAAATGCGATGTAAAAGATTTTAAGATGATAATTTTCTACAATTTATATTAGATCTAATGAAAATATCAGAAATTAAATGAATTTCAATTAAATTATGTAAAAATGCAAGCTAAAATGCTTTAATTTTTTCAAAATTTTCAAATTTTCCATTTTTTTTTGTAAATTTTCAAATGCAATAAGATGAAAACTAAATGAATGGATGCAAATATAAAGTAAAACACTCAGCAAGGTGTAAAATTCAAATAAACCTGGGTTCACCAAAATGTTTTATAGGAAAAGAAGGGTTTTTAATTTCAATGGATGTGTGGGTTAAATCCTCCTTTCACTACAAACATTCAAGGACATTTCAACTGAGTTGAATTACACATTTTGCAATAAGATTCACCTAAACGTCGGGTGTCACTTGTAACACTGTGGTAACTTAGAAATTATCAATTAATGTATTAATTTAAAGCTCAAATATGCTCAAAACCCTAATTATGCAAAATCAGAAGCAAACTGATAAATTATGACAAATGCTCGCAGACCAAGACAGTAGACAGAGATTAGTTACTGACCACTTTTTGAAGTTCATGATGTGGAATATCTAGGGACACTAGTACTCATGCCCTAGTCCAATGTAGTCTTTTCTTTAGGGATTCCTAGGCTCCTTACGACACTAATGATCACTGTTCAGTTTGTTTCTATCATGGAAGATGCAGGGGACACTAGCACTAGCGCCCCTGTCCAAGACAGGATATTCGTCAAGATGTCAGGACTTCTTTAGATGTTGATTATTACTGTCACAAATGTTTCTATGTTTGCAACCTTAGAGAACACTGGCACTAGCTTCTTTCCACTGGATCCATAATCCTTATCCTCTGCAACTTCACTCCATGAAATTTGATACCTGTAACCTGCAATCACAAGGAGTGTGGTTGGGGGTTGTGGTGTTTAAGAGCTTGCCTCAGTCAAGTCCTGGAAGGACATTCAAGTCTTCCAAACATCATTGTCAAATAAAAAGTGTGTATCCCTGCGGGATAGAGGCAAAAATAAATTGATAAATGATTCAAACACAAATAGATATCACCTCAGAGGTGTAGCTTGCATGTAGATGAAAATCCTTCAACACATGAGAAGATGAAGCTAAATCTATAATCGCAAACACAACAACAATACTCTGCTCTACAACAATGAATATCTTGAATGCTCTAAAATCATAAGTTTGCCAAAAGTTCATAATCATCTTCTAGTTTACAAATGAAACCCTAAACATGCTTATATATGCAATTCCACCACAAATTTCATAGTTCAAACTTAAGATTTCAGCAATGGAACCTTCTAGCGGTCACATAACCAAAATTCAAATTTGGGACTTGCCTGAAACATGACAGGACAAGGGTGCGAGTGTCCGTTTCCTTAGATCCTATTTCAGGGTAGGATCAAATTCAACAATGTCCCTTAAGCCCCATGTGACATGGGTTTCATGCCATTTTCTTCTGGGAGTCAAAAGGAACATGCAATATGCAAAACAAGGGACCCGAGAGCTAAACTTAGGAGCTAAAAGTCCTAGGGGACATTTTATGACATAACAGTTATGGCACCGCATATTGAACCACATAAGTGACACTAGTTTAAAAACTATTTTGAATAATAAAATTTTAGATGGTTTATCTTATTTTGATGAGAGTTTGGATTTCTGTTAACATTGTGTGTTTGGAAAATAGAATATAAATCCATTTCCTTTAGATAGTTATAAATCTAAGAATAAATTAGAACTTATTCATTCAAATGTTTTTGGTCATGTGGATGTAGAATCAATTAGAAAATATAGATATTTTGTGTCCTTCATTAATGATGTCTTTAGATTTACCTGGTTATTTTTTATGCAACATAAATATGAAGTTTTCACTAAGTTTACCGAATTTAAGGCTTTCTTTGAAAAGCTTGATCAAATTGTGAAATAAAGGTATTGAGATCAGATAATAGAGGGGAATATTTTTCTAAGGAATTTGATGAATTTTGTAAGCATGTAGGAATTGTTAGATAGACAACTACTTCATATACTCCACAACAAAATGGAGTGGAAGAAAAGATGAATAAGACAATCATGGAAAGAGCTAGAAGAATGTTGAGTGGTTCATAATTATGAGTACTACTTGTTACTTGTTGAATAGATCTCCTTGCAAGACTCTTGAATCAACACCTTATGAGATGTAGAAAGGTAAAAAATTTCTGTTTCACATTTAAGAGTATTTGTTGTGAGGCTTATGTTCATGTGCCTAAATAAAAATGATCTAAGTTGGATCCAAAAGATGAAAAGTGCATTTTCATTGGATATGGTGATAATATTGAAGGATATAAGCTTTGGAATCCACTAACCCATAAGATTATATATTCTAGAGATGTTTTTGATTAGTTTAGCTAGAAAAGAGGGTCCAAAACCCTTTACAAAGCAGCCCTCCAGGAAAAACAAGGCCTTAAACGAGCCAGAGATAGAACATTAATAGCACACAGACAATAGAGAAACAACACCAAAAAATGAACAGACTAATAAAAAACAACCATAAACCAAAGACCAACAAGGGACCGACTAGGGATTCTTAGATATCACATATTTGGATAGGAACTTGAGCATGTCTTTGTAATCTCCCAAACTATCCACCCCAATACCTCTGACCTTAGCATTGAAATCTTTAGTAGCCAACAACACAGACGTTGCACGGTGGAGAGCCTTAGCCACTAATTTTGCCATCACTCACCACTTCTTCTAGAGTTTTTCCATCTTGGTTTTGATCTTGACCACATCCTCAACCGTCTTGCTACACAGAGAGAAACCAACTTCCTTTGTCTACTCCTAGGATACCTTTGTTTCCTCCATTTCCTCCTCTTCATCATCTAAATATGAAAGGTTTAATTATGGAAAATGACTGGCTCCTTCTTCTTCATGAAACAACTTTGTGGGAGTCTTATCTTCCCCTTTCCCTAATGTATCCTCCACAAACTCAGATTCTCTAGATAACTCCATTCCTTGCAGATTGGCAGAGGGAATGTTTGCAATCTGACTAGACCTCTGAACACCATGAACAAGATTTTTAGTAGCAATAACACCCAAATCTCCTCCCTCTCCCTGTTTGGAACCAGTCTTGAGATCAATGACCTTCAAAGTACCCTCATCCCTTAAGAATTCCACCCTCCCAATTTTAGCCTTCTTATGATGTTGCATATCCTCTTCCTCCTCAGTCTCTCGGCCCCTCTTAGCCATCACCATAGTTTCCTTGTCAATCTCGAGGGTAGGGGATTTGTTTTTCTTGCTGGCATTTTTGGGGGTTTTAGATTTAGATTCTAGAGATGTTATTTTTAGGGAACTTAGAGTTATTTCAGATCCTGAACATCCAAGATAAAAAAAAATAAGGAAAAGAAGTTGCACTTTGAAATTAAGCAAGAAGATGCACCCAATGAAGAACAAAGAGATGGATTTGAGGATGAGGAAGATGAAGAAGAAGAAGAGGGTTTAGTTTTTGAGCAAAATGATGAGGTTAGCAAAGGTAACAAAGAAGAAGTTGAGCAAACTCAAGAAGAAGAAGAGCCCCTTACTCCTATTCTCAGAAGATCCACAAGACAATGGAATCCATTTGACAGGTATAGACCACCAAATTTTTGTTGTATTTTTTGCTTTATTAAGTAATAGTGATGAGCCTAGATCCTATAGGGAAGGTATCCTTGTAGATGATAGTGAGTCTTGACAACTAGCCATGTAGGAAAGGATTATGGATTTAGACTCTTGTGACACCTGGGATCTTGTACATTTGCCCAAAGGAAGAAAGGCCATAGTGTCACGTCTCATTTTTATGGACAATATCATTATCCTAGATTAGTGAACAATTATTGTGATTGACTTTACTTTAAGTAATTTTGTATACGTAGAGGTAATTATTATGAGTTATATTGATGAAAATTGGAAATCATTTTAAATGTTAAGTAATATTGATGTAAATGCAATGATTTGCTTTAGCTATGTTTTTGGAGACACTAACCTATTGATGTCAAGTTGAGTGCAAAAGGATGCAGGTACTCGTCGAAGATGAGAGCATGGCTGAGATAGAGATGTTCTAACCACTTGACAAGAACTGATGGATGGATTACCCTGATGCAATCGCACACATCACGTAGTTGCATATGCATTATTGAATGGCTTTGATTGCTTTAATATGTAATTTTTAATCATTTTCAAATGCATGATGTGATTACTTTAACTTAATATCTTTTCAAAAATATATTCAAATGATGTATTGTGTGTTATTTAAATAAATAATAAAAATATTATTTATAAGATGTTTGGAAGACAATATGTTCCTTATATATAATTATGCAATATTATATTGCATTCCTCTTTTGATTATTTAATTGGATTTGTTTTAATAACAATAGTTAAATTAGATTAAAAAAAAGTGTTATTATATTTAGATGAGTACACAAAAGAATTAAAATAGGTTTCCTGTCATCCATGAGACAGTAAGCTGCAAAGGATATTATTTTATTGTTTAAAATAGCATTTTATTTTCTCTAATTCTATTGGTCGAATGTTCATGCAAAATGAAAAATGACACTTGAGTTCTAAACCTAATCTTGGATTGCTAAAATTAAGAAATAAAAACTTTGTTAAAAGAGCAGATTGCTCAGCTGAAATAGGAGACACGAATTGCAGAGAGAACTGTTTACCTGAGCGACAAAAAGGAGAATTGGAGTTGCGAGAGGAGAGAGAAAGAGAAGGCAGCCGCTTCTTCTGCAAAAACCCTTCCTCAAGTGACTACTATCACCAAGTTTTCTTTGTAATGCCTTGCCATGCAACCCTAGAAATAAGTCAACTAAAACACTATAACATAGTCTTAATACAACAAGTTGACAAACATCTCCAGGGATAACATGACTGCATTATTAAAATTAAGCAATAGTCCACAACATATATAACTCATTCAATTTATATTTAATTACATGACTACCTTATTGATTACTAACATGATTTAAACTAACAACCATGGTTTGAAAATAAACACCAAATGAACACACACACACATGCACCATTGGTTATGCCTACCTAGAAATTAGCAATAATGAACTCGATAGAATGATAAGGTATCAATTTACAAAGTTCATCTTAGTAAACCTCAAGTCAATATTCAGAGTATATCAACATTAATGAAATATAATTGTTTCAACAAGTTTATGCATTAATACATGTTTACCAATACTGCCAGACAGTCATTAGTTTGCCAAGTGGAAAAATACCTCCTTAGCTCCAAAGTCTTGCATGGCTATAGATCTCCACTACACATCTAATGAAATGTTAGTCTTGCATAAATACCAATATCAATTGTATGGAATGACTAGCCTAAGGCCCTAAGGGCCAACCTAATGTCTCAGGGGCTCATGATGGCCTTGCCTATGTATGCATACAGCAGAGACTTCGTAGTTTAGGACTTGAACTTGCAACCACAATAAAGGTATCATACAATTTATAACTTTGGTCAACATATTCAATAGATGCTTTATAATCCCATGAACATGTAAGAGAGGCAACATAAATAACACATCATATATTTCATCCAATAAATTAGACTTAATTTATCCATTCAAAGTCTTGTTTAAAGATCTAACTCTTAACAACCAATCATTTAATAGTATACTATTCTTTATTAGGAAACATGAAATAATTCTTGTTATTTAAATCTACCTTTCAATCCACTCATTAGTAGTTCACAAAAAGGATCCAGTTTCTTAGTACACATTATCAATAAGAATGATAGAAAATTCACCCCCATAATGATCTAAATCATCACATATTATCTTCTAGAGTCATTAAACCAATTATTGTACGCATTCTATCGTTCTCAAAATCAAATACACCATGAGATAACTATATCTTTCAAGTTCTATAAAGTGCAAGCAACTAAATAAATTTATAAATAATCTCTACGATTATATTCTAACCATCCTATTATCAATATGAAAATATAATTCATAAGTGCTATACAATGTAATACCCTTCATAAATATGTCTCTATTTATTAATCCATTATAATCTACTAGAAACAACAAATTTATCAAAAATCCAAGTACATGTTGACATATTACTCGTCAAAAATAGGTGATTAATCTTTCCTATAACATTTCTCCATTACAATAATATTCTACCCTACCTATCAAGCAATTAAAACATAATCCCAATCCTAAGAATCTTATTTTATATCTAATCACCATTCAAGGGGAAAAAAGATCTATATTACCCAAACCATATGGACACTTATCAAGTTAACGACTTTTGCTATACTAGCATAACTAAATAGTCTCATTGATAGTCCGATACTAAAAGGGAGATTACTTCTTGCCTAGTGTTAATACCAGAATGAATTTATCAATAAAACAAATGAAAGACATTACTAACTTCATCAGTTCCTAACTATATCTAATAGATTTGATTTTCTATCTATAACATTAATCTATTACATAAACTGAAAAGAACTTAAAGATTTGTTTACCTTATCAAAAGAATTTAAGGACAAGTCCTGAGAGATAATAGTAAAGTCTCCAATCTACAATATAAGTTTTGATAATGTTTTGTATGACTACAATAATACTACTTAACAAATCTAGATTTGGATTGGAACTAAAGAACCAAGAGTTTATCTAGACTTAAGTTATCAAAATTGGAATATTTTCAAGTCGACTTCAAAATCTTAAGCAAGTTCCATAAAATACTTTTTTTATTTTTATGGATACAAAATTATCCACTGCCAAATTATTAAATTCTATGATAAGTTTCTGTCTTTATTCAAAAACATAACACATAAAATATTTCATATTTAATAAAATAAAAATTAAAAAAAAATATTCTAATCATAAAAGGTATTTCTCAATTAATAAAAATCTATATTCTAAAATAAAAGATATCTCATAAAAAAAATCTTTATTCTTAAGAAAAAATAAAAGATATTTCATAATTGGTAAAAATCTAAATTCAAAAAAAATTTAAAAGATATTTCAAAATTAATTAAAAACTAGATTCTAAAAATAAACTCCCTTACTAAGTTTAAATACATACTATTTAGAAAGTTTCAAAGAATGGAACTATAGGGAAAAGGAAGGATATTATAAAAGAATCAATTGAGTAGAACATAAGTTACAGAACATGTTTTTAGGAATCCAATTCATAATGTAGCATCGCTAAAATACTCCAATGCTTTTATTCGTATAAGATCTATAGACACCAAAAAAAAACACATACAACAATAGAAAATTATGTAGCAAAAATAAATGTTGTTCTAAGAGAAGCAGTAAAGAATACTCTCAGGCGATGCAAGCTGCAAATGAAAAGCCAAATCCACAACCTCAAAACATGAGGATTGAAGGATATGTGAAGAATGGTTTGTTGAGTAGACTTTGGAAATAATTAAGCAAATGCAAACATTCTCAGCATGTGTTAGGATAAACAACAAATTGATTCAAATTTGTGCAAGATATGGAACCATGGACAAGGCTTGAGAACTGTTTGGCAAAATGTCATGGTTGCAGATGAAAATCAAATTTTGTAACCCTTGCCTGCATCCTCCATGTCTTTTCCAAAATGGGCCGTGCAAGAGGGGTTTTTGTCAAGATTTGTAGTTGCAGTTGTGAGGTAAGATATGGATGCACGATATGCATAAGAATGCAATATGTGAAGCATACAGACAAGGCACACGACCTGTTTGACAAAATGTCTTGAAGAATATACATAAAGTGTGGAATCACAAGGATGGGATGTGATTTATTTGACAAAAAAATATCTCAATGAATAAGTGAAAACAATAGCACTCGAGCTTTTGTCAAAATGCCTCAAAGAAATCTTCAAATGCAATAGGGATGAGATTTCATTGAATGCCCTAAGACATACATATGAAAGTTAAATATGTAACTGTTGCCTGTATTCTCTACAGTAGGATCATTTGATTAGCATGGTCATTTGTACAGAAGGGAAATTCTATTGACATTTTAATTTTGTTGTTGGATCAATTATACAGGTGAGATAAGACTTTTGAGTTTCATTGATTTTGCATAGGGAAAAAGGAAAAGACTTACTTACATGTACTAGAATGCATCTTGTACCTCTCCCATAAACATCAGGACCAAGTAGACCATGTATAAAATAGATCACAAGAAACATAAATGTTTCAAGAACAGAAACAAAAGTAAGGTTCGGCTTCTCTTATATCAAATCCTCCAGTTTCACACGAGTAAACCTTTGGAAAAGAAGAATGCAATGCCCTCACTGTCCTGAGTATTGAAATTGAAGTAGTATTAATTTATGTTGTGTGGGAGATCTGTAATTCTACCAATATACTGCCAAAATACATGTACTATTTTTTTAGTTTTATTGTGCTTTTGCATGTATCTTTTTGTAGCTCGGCGATTCCAAATACCAAGCACTTTGGGAAACAAAACGTTTTCCAAAAATTAAGAGAAGAGTAACGGACCTGGATAACTAGCTGAAATGAGGACAGATGCGTTTAATTGGCATGGCAACTACCTCCTATACCATACGCATTGATTCTAGTTAAATAATAGAATTTAATTTTGTTCAGTTGAGTTTGCAATTGAGTAACTGAGATGAATTGCAATTTATTCACTCTATATTTGTATCAGAGTATTGTGTGCAATAAATAGAGAGAAAACTAGATCACTGTTTCAAATCCAAATGTCACTTCACCTTCTTTCCTTCATTTTCTCCACAAAACTTGCCGAAGTGAATATTGCCAATATCTTCATATCTATTTATGAATTTAAAAACCCCAAACAAAAAACTAACATAGATCTGCATTATAATATAAAATTGGAAACTACAAATGAAACACATAGAAGTGACAATTTAAGAAATTCCCATGAAGGGGTGAAAACAAGAATGGTACATGAGTTTCTTTTAAGGAAAGGTTAAAATAGTGACACTACACCATGACTTCTAATAGCAACAAGCTGCTAACAGGAAGAATACAAATATTGACAATGGTGAAACAACCCCATTCAAAACATGATTTAGGCTTAATAAGAAATACACAAGTGATAGCAAATAGATGAGAATAGCATGGTTATAGAACGTGATATAAACCTCTCAAAACCACAATAAAACTTCCAAATATCTAGTCAGGTTGACAATTAAAATAGAGACATAGTGATCTATAATCTTATAGTGAAAAGATTCAAATATAGGATACCTTTAAAAGTCTTAGAATGATAATGTGTAATCCAGACCTAAAATACCACGCGTAATAACAACACAATTCAGATTACAGAAATCTTTTACTATACGTTGGATTGAATGGAGGTAAACAATGATTGTTCCTATATCAATGACAATGTAAAAACATGAAACATACTGGATTTGATCTCAACTCCATTCCCCAAGTGAATGGCCACATACTGGTCTAAGGTAAAACTCCTCTCTATTTTGACATTCTTCAAAGGAGATAACATTTTGTGCAAAAATCAAATAGCAAAAACAAGCTTACCTGAACACAATGCTTCTAATCTTGGCAATCAGTTTGCAAATGCAATTGGTAGAAGTATAACCAGATCAATCATTAAACTGCACATCCACTGTAAGAATAGAGAGGCACTACATTCTTTGTTATTTATTATGTTGCATTTAAATGGCTTGGCTGTATCTGTAATGACAATGTTTTTATCTTCTTGATTGAGAGGGCAACTATATTGTTGTTTTGGTCGATCCATGTTGTGGTTGGTCATCCCTGTTTTATGACTGCTTGTGCTATTAACCTGGTCATTGTTTTATCTTCTTAGCCATTCTCCTTTTTATTTCTGCTTGGGCGACTTACTATTCCTTCTTGCCATCGTCCTAAACTATGATAGGCCTGCAATCTTGGCCTTGGCCATTTCCTTCTTGCCTAGTCATTTCATCTTTTATATCTGCTTATTCTCAAGCTAGCCATCATTCATTTTATAGCCATCTGGGTTGCTTCCTGTTCAAACTTGTAAAGATTGATCTTGTGGTTCTTGTTGTCTTCTGAACTTATCTTGGCTAAATGTAGTTTAAGACATGACAAATGTTCTCCTTGTTAAAGCTATGTTATCTGAGACTTGTCATTTGTCTCTGTTGCCTTGCCAACAAAGTATTATTATTTAGATTTGTTTTCTTTTGATGAAAAACTCTAAATTCACCTCTAGAGGGTTGTTGATAACTTTATGTTAGACAATTGTATGATTGTATTCTTTATATGCTGGCTGAAATTTGAATATATTAGCGAATCAACCCTTCTATGATGAAACTCCAAAATCTTAATAAATTTAGATGAAACTCCCATGTTCTTGTAGGTACATTTCCTTATGAAATTGTTATTCAAAACATAGTAGAAAACATTGGCAGTGGATGACAGTAGATTACTTATAAACTTAGTTGCTTATTTATTAGATTCTGCCACAGCTCCTGTCGCCACAGCGACATGAAGGTTTTAGAGAGATGTATGTGCTCAAACTGCATGCTTAATAGATTAGTTTCCTGTCACTGGAATGATAGTAAGTTAGAACAATCTGAGAATGAGATTTTATAGTGTTTTTATGACCAAAAATCATAATAAACTATGATTTATGTTCATCTTTTATTTCTGCAATAGCTCCTGTCCCAGTGGTGATAGGAGGACAGTTTTTATTGAATTTATTGTTTTATTATACTTCCTGTCACAGAAATAACAGCGAGGTAGATTAATATTTTAGAAAGACTATTATTGAAGACTTTACGACTGAAATGCAAGATTAGAAACTATATCAAATTGATAGACTTATAATTTCGATTGTATGACCAAAAGATGGTTTATTGCTTGAAAGTGTATTTTCCTTATTTGATGTTTTGGGAAAGGGAATGGATTGATTTATTGGAAATCTTGAATTTTGTGATTCTTTACTTATTTTCTTGCTTCTTTGGGAAAAGAAGTAGTTTTTATATAGGAATGTATTGGGTTACTTTTGGGACTAGAATGTCGAATGTGGGTATTGAGAGATGGCTTTTCCTCTTTTCAGGAATTGACCAAGTTACTTAAATGATTATATCTAATCGGAATGACATTGAAATAGATGTTTATTGTCTAGAAAACTTATTATTGATATCTCTACCACATCTTATTGTGAGACAATTTGCTTTTCATTACTTAGAATTGTACTTTTAGACTTCAAGGTTGCATCGGGTGTTCCCTCTTGCAGTTGTTACCAGGTAGCTAGACATTTTGTGTAGGGCTGGGTTTCCTTCATTTTAGGAAGGGATCCGGGGAAGTGTAAATACTTCATGGTTGGGTGAAAAAACCACCTAAGCCATGTTCCCGTCTCTCGGCTTGCAGGTGGTGGACCACTTGGTTCGTGCAGCTGGAGAGTGTATTGATTTATTTATTTTATTGATGTACTTGTTTATTGTACCTATTTTGGATGTATTATGGCATGATTGCACAAGGATTTATGTATATTATTTTATCATGCTTGTTACCTGGATTGAGCACGTGAATATGTAAGATTTAATGACATTAAGATTCATATTTATTAGAATATCTTTTATTTGAGATATTGTGATTAAGCAGATTAATTACATCTATTATCTTTGAAAGTTGTATCTAAGTGGATTATTTACTTCTTTTCTTATTTTTGGTTATTATGATGTTGTATTTAAGTGGATTACATACTTCATTTACTTTTGAGTTGGTTCAAATGATTTTACATCATTTGTGAGGCTTTACATTTGATATTAGAGATCTAGGTTTAACACTAGGGCCTTTTTTTTAGGACTATTGTGCTAAAGTTGCAAACTTGATACAGACTATCCATCATGAATACGAGAAACACTGATTGTGGTGACAAATTAGGAAGTAGTCAAGGTAGAGGATCATGTGGAGGTGCACATGGAGGTACTCGTGGTGGTCAAACTGCTAGGGATCGCAGAGATGCCAATAATGACCAAGATGGAAGATTTGACTGTATTCTTGATCTCTTGAACCAACAGGACATGAGGATGAATACTCTTGAACAGGAGATCAGAGGAATTCCTAGAGGTCAGAATGCTAATAAAAACCCAAGGGTTGAGACACAAAATGAGAACCTAAGGACAGAAGTTCTAGTTCCTAAAGTTGGAGCTATTGCTGATAATCAAGAAACGATAGCTAAAGAATTGGGGAGAGACCTCAAGAAAGTATCACCGATGAAGTTTGATGGAAAGACCATTAGAGATGGAGCTGAGTCTCAGATAATAGAAATGAAGAAGTACTTTGGACTCTGAAACCTTTTAGATCACATGAAGGCTATGTGGGGATCTTATCAGTTGACTGGTGAAGCAGTAACCTGGTGAGATAATGAGAAGGCAGATAAAAAGTTGTTACCAGGTGAGATAACATGGTAGATTTTCTTGCAATTGTTTAGCAAAAGATGGTTACCATAGTTATTCTTTGACAAGAAGATGACAGAGTTTCAAAACTTGATCTAAGGAGGTATGTCTGTGACCAGTTATTGGGAAAGGTTTTCTCATTTACTGAAGTATGTTCCAAAGTATCAGACAGATGAGAGATTTTGGATTAGAAAGTTTATTTTGGAATTGAGGCCACAGATTGGAGCTGAGGTGGACATTCATAACCTACTCGCTATGGATGTCAATTTTGAGAAAGCAATAAAGCAAGAACAGAGGTTGCAGCAGACAACTAATTACCATAAGCAAAGAGATGGTAAGTTTTTAAATAAGAAACCTTAGAATAATTAGTAGAACTATAAAAAGAATAACAACCAAGGTAATCATAGATAGATCAAGAATCTGAAGAGAGGCAATAATTCTTAGGAGGGGAATGGTGGAAACAAAAGAGGTGGCAATAACAATAGAAACAACAATTAGAGGGAAAGAGCTGAAGGACCGAGAGCACCTAAGGGTGGATGTTACAACTGTGGAGGAGAGCATTATGTAAATGCATGTCCACATAAAAGAGGAAACAAGAATCAACAAGGAGCACCACAGCATCAGATTCACGCCATAGTGGATAATCGGCAAGCAGAGTGTTGAGCAGCACCTATTCAGTTCCAAGGTAAGCTCTATGGACTACCTGTTTCTATTTTAATTGATACTAGTGCCACAAAATCTTTTGTTGATCCTAGAGTAGTATCTAAGTTATCTATTAGACCTAGACATATGGAAAACTCTTGGATGGTACAATATGGCAATAGTGTAGAAAAGAGAGTAGACTCATGTCTAGCTTGTAGTGAGTTAGAATTTCCTAGTTTTCAAACACAAGTGAATCTATATGTAGCACCTTTAGGCTCTTATGATGTAATTCTAGGAATCAACTGGTTAACTGAACATAAGTCTCTAGTAAACTGTGAAGGCAAGGTTGTTAGATGTTTGGATGACCTAGGGAACCAAGTGGAAATTATTGGAACTAAGATATCTTTAGAGCTTAGACAAATCTCGGCTATGCAATTGAAGAAATCCAAGAGGAAAGGATGTTCCATTTATGTTGTCCAAGTAAAGGACCTTGATAAAGAAGAACCAGTGTTTAAGTACTATCCAATCCTTAGAGATTCCATAGATGTATTTCCTGTAGAGTTGATAGAGTCAAGCCACCAAAGAGAGAATTTGACTTCTCAATTGATTTGCTACCATGGATTGAGCCGCAATCTAAGGCACCCTACAGAATGACTACTACAGAGTTGTATGAGATTAAGGCACAATTGTAGGAGTTGCTAAATCAGGGTTCATTAGACCTAGTGTGTCACCATGAGGCGCACTGATCATCTTTGTAATGAAGAAGGATGGTACTTTGAGATTATGCATTGATTATAGGAGGCATAACAAGGCTACTATAAAGAACAAGTATCCACTTCCAAGGATAGATGAGCACTTTGATCAGATGAAAGGAGCAATAGTGTTCTCAAAGATAAACCTTAGATCCAGTTATCATAAATTACAGATTAAGGATGACGACATCTCTAAAATAGATTTTAGGACTCGATATGGTCACTACGAGTTCACAATAGTACCATTTGGGTTGACTAATGCTTCAACAGCTTTCATGAATTTGATGAATAGCATTTTTAAAGATTGTTTAGATGATTTGGTGTTGATCTTCCTTGATGACATATTGATATATTCTAAATCAGTGGAAGAGCATGAAATGCATTTGAGAATTCTTTTGCAGTGGTTGAGAGGAATAAATCTTTTTGGTAAATTATCTCAGTGTACATTCTTTCAAGATAAAGTGCACTACCTTGGTCATGTGGTCTCAGCTGAAGGGATTGTAGTTGACCCTGAAAAGATAAAAGCAATAACAGAATGGCCTGCACCGCGGAGTGTGATAGAAGTTAGAAGTTTTATAGGACTTGCAATTTACTATAGGAAGTTTGTGGAAGGTTTTTTAACCATAGCAATACCGATTACCGCACTTCAAAATAAGGGTAAGAAATTTGAATGCACAGAAAGGTGTGAGCAAGATTTCCAAGTGTTAAAGGAAAATCTCACAACTGCTCCTATCCTGACCATACCAGATCCTAATGGGCACTTTATAGTTATAACAGATGCTTTAGGGGAAGGATTAGGAGGAGTGTTGATGCATAATGAGCAAGTTGTTGCTTATGAGTCAAGAAAGTTAAAGCAACATGAGTTCAACTATGTGCCGAATAATCTTGAGTTAGCTACCATAGTTCATGCACTTCAGATGTGGAGGCATTATCTTCTAGGTAAGCCCTTTGACTTAAAGACAGATCATATGGGGCTCAAGTATATATTTACTCAACCTAACCTTAATGCACGATAGAGAAGATGGTTAGAATTCCTTAGTGAGTATGACTTTTGAATTGAGTATATAAAAGGAACAGAGAATAGAGTAGAAGATCCTCTTAGTAGGAGAAGACATTTGGCTGCTATTGTTACTATGAGATCCAATCTGAAACAGAAAGTGATTCATAATCTTCAAGGGGATGAGCATTATGAAAGAGTAAAACAAGCTTTGGAAGTAGCCCCTTAGATCACAGGTTTGATGGTTATGTTATAGAATTAGATGGACTTTTGAGATTTCAAGGAAGGATGTATATTCCTAACTCTGGAGAGTTGAGGAAGTTAGTCCTCGAAGGGATTCATAGTGCATGTTATTTAGGTCATCCTGGACTGACAAAGATGGTCGAAGGTTTGAAAACTTAATACATCTGGCCTAGACTTAAGAGGGATGTGACGGAATTCGTATCTCAATGTTTGAAATGCCAACGACTCAAGGCTGAGCATGTGCATCCAGTAGGATTGTTGTATCAGCACAGTATCCCTGAGCACAAGTGGCTAGTGATAAGCATGGGTTTTATTCAAGGGTTACCTATGTCTAAGAATAGGCATGATGTCATCTTAGTGGTTGTGGACAAGTTGACAATGGTAGCACATTTTGTTCTAGGGAATCTTTCAGATGGATCTATGGTTTTAGCTAAGAAGTTTGTACAAGAGATTTTTAGATTGCATGGAGTGCCTGAGACGATCATTTCATATCAAGACACTTGAAGTACATCTAGATTTTGGACAAATCTTAATGCAACTTTGGGTACAAGGTTGAATTTTAGTTTGGCTTATCATCCTTAAATGGATCATCAGACAGAAAGAGTTAATCATGTGGTAGAAGACCTTCTCAGAATGTATTGTATGGATCATCAATATAAATGGGAGGAGTATCTTCTATTGGTTGAATTTGCATATAACAATTCATACCATGCATCTTTGGGAATGGCACCTTTCAAAGCTCTTTATGGGCGTAGGTGTCGAACACCTATTAGTTGGGATAGGGTGGAGGACAAAATTATGATGGGTCCTAAAATGTTCAGAGAAATGGATGATTAGATGAAGTTGATCAAGGAGAAGTTGAAGCAAGGTTCAGATCTTCAAAAGAGTTATGCAGATAGGAATAGAACTCCTAGATAGTTTTCATTTGGTGATAAAGTCTTTTTGAGGGTCAGACCTCATAAGAGTTCAGTATCGTTTGGCAAAGCGTCCAAACTAGCTCCTCATTTTGTAGGACTGTTCAAAGTTCTCGAAATGATTAATCATGTAGCTTATAGACTTGCTCTCCCACCTACACTTGCCAGAATCTATAATGTTTTTCATGTGTCTTTACTTAAGCTTTATCATCCTGACACGTCACATATTCTTGATTGGCATGCTTTAAAGGTTTAGGATCTAGGAGTGGTGCTAATGGATCCCACTCAAATTTTGGGGAAGCACAACATTAAGTTACGTAGTAGAGATGTGGTGCAACATAGGGTCTAATGGGATCAGTATTCTAAGGATAGTGCCACATGGGAGGATGCAAAGGAGATCGATAGATCTTTTCCTCATTTGAGGATATAGCTTAGATTTCTTATTCATGCATGGATTATAATAATTTGAGTTTGATTAGTATTTTGAGATACTTTGAGCTCTGTTATGCTTTGATACTTTGAGTTGTTGATTATGATCTTTCATACTTGAGTTGATGTTATTGTTTTATGACACCTTGATACTTTATTGGTGGTAGATGGATACTTTATTGTTTTGATGTTTAATAAGACATCGGGACGACGTCTCTTCCAAGTGGGGAAGGATGTCATGTCTCATTTTTTATGGACAATATGATTATCCTAGTTTAGTGAACAATTATTGTGATTGACTTTACTTTAAGTAATTTTGCATACGTGGATGTAATTATTATGAGAACTATATTGATGAAAATTAGAAATCATTTTAAATGTTAAGTAATATTGATGTAAATGCAATGATTTGCTTCGGCTATGTTTTTGTAGACACTAACCTATTGACGTTGAGTTGAGTTCAAATGGATGCAGGTATTCATTGAAGATGAGAGCATGGCTGAGGTAGAGATGTTCTACCATTTGGCAAGAACTGATAGATGGATTACCCTGATGCAATCACACACATCACATAGTTGCATATGCATTATTGAATGGCTTTGATTTCTTTAATGTGTAATTTTTAATCATTTTCAAATGCATGATATGATTACTTTAACTTAATATCTTTTTGAAAAATATTCAAATGATGTATTGTGTATTATTTAAATAAATAATAAAAATATTGTTTATAAGATGTTTGGAAGACAATATGTTCCTTATATATATTATATATAATTATGCAATATTATATTGCATTCCTCTTTTGATTATTTAATTGGATTTGTTTTAATAACAATAGTTAAATTAGATTAAAAATAGTGTTATTATATTTAGATTAGTAAACAAAAGAATTAAAATAGGTTTCCTGTCATCCATGCGATAATAAGCTGCAAAGGATACTATTTTATTGTTTAAAATAGCATTTTATTTTCTCTAATTCTATTGGTCGAATGTTCATGCAAACTGAAAAATGAAACTTGAGTTCTAAAACTAATCTTGGACTACCAAAATTAAGAAAGAAAAACTTTGTTAAAAGTATAGATCGCTCAATTGAGAAAGGACACATGAATTGCAGAGAGAAATGTTTACCTGAGCGTTAGGAAGGAGAATTGGAGTTGTGATAGGAGATAGAAAGAGAAGGTAGCTGCTTCTTCTACAAAAAATCTTCCTCAGGCGACTGCTATCACCAGGTTTTCTTCGTTATTTATTTTGTTGCATTTAAATGGCTTGGTTGAATATGTAATGAGAACATTTTTATCTGCTTGATTGAGAGGGTGACTGTATTGTTGTTTTAGTCGATCCATGTTGTGGCTGGCCATCCCTCTTTTCTGACCACTTGTGCTATTAACCTAGATGTTGTTTTATCTTATTAGTCATTCTCCCTTTTATTTCTTCCTGGGTGACTTACTATTCCTTCTTGCCATTGTCCTAAACTATGATCGACCTGCGATCTTAGCCTTGGTCATTTCCTCCTTGCCTAGCCATTTCATCTTTTATAGCTACTTATTCTCAGGCTAGCCATTGTTCATTTTATAGCCATCTAGGCTACTTCCTATTCAAACTTGTAAAGATCTATCTCGTGGTTCTTGCTATCTTCTGACCTTATCTTGGCTGAATGGAGTTTAAGACATGACAAATGTTTTCCTTGTTAAAGTTGTGTTATCTGAGAACTGTCATTTATCTTTGTCGCCTTGCCAACAAAGTATTATTATTCAAATATATTTTCTTTTGATGAAAAACTGTAAATTGACCTCTAGAGGGCTATTGATAACTTTCTGTTAGACAATTGTATGATTGTATTCTTTATATGCTAGCTGAAATTTGAATATATGAGCAAATTGACCCTTCTATGATGAAACTCCAAAATCTTAATAAATTTAGATGAAACTCCCATGTTCCTGTAGGTACATTTCCTTATGAAATTGCTATTCAAAACATAGTAGAAAACATTGAGAGTGGATGATAGTAAATTACTTATAAACTTAGTTGATTATTTATTAGATTCTACCATAGCTCTTGTTGCCATAGTGATAAGAAGGTTTTAGAGAGATGTATGTGCTCAAACTGCATGCTCAACATATTAGTTTCATGTCACCGGAATGACAGTAAGTTAGAACAACCTAAGAATGAGATTTTATAGTGTTTTTAAGACCAAAAATTAGATTAAACTATGATTTATGTTCATCTTTTATTTCTGCAACAGCTCCCATCGCAGTGGTGATAGGAGGAGTATTTTTATTGAATTTATTATTTTATTATACTTCCTGTCACAGAAATAACAGCAAGGTAGATTAATATTTTTGAGAGATTATTATTGAAGACGTTGTGACTAAAATGCAAGATTAGAAACTATATCAAATAAATAAACTTATGATTTTGATTGTATGACCAAAAGATGGTTTATTGCTTGAAAGTGTGTTTTCCTTAATTGATGTTTTGGGAAAGGGAATGGATTGATTTATTGGAAATCTTGAATTTTGTGATTCTTTACTTATTTTCTTGCTTCTTTGGGAAAAGAAGTAGTTTTTATATAGGAATGTATTGGGTTACTTTTGGGACTAGGATGTCGAATGTGGGTATTCAGAGATGGATTTTCCTCTTTTCAGGAATTGACCAGGTTACTTAACTATTTAGATCTAATCGGAATGACATTGAAATAGATGTTTATTGTCTAGCAAACTTATTTATTGATATCTTTGCCACATCCTATTGTGAGATAATTTTCTTTTCATTACTTAGAATTGCACTTTCAGACTTAAGGGTTGCATCAGTTGTTCCCTCTTACAGTTGTTACTAGGTAGCTAGACATTTCGTGCAGGGCTGGGTTTCCTTCATTTTAGGAAGGGATCCAGGGAAGTGTAAATACTTCATGGTTGGGTGGAAAAAGCACCTGAGCCATGTTCCCGTCTCTCAGCTTGCAGGTGGTGGACCACTTGGTTCGTGCAGCTGGAGAGTGTATTGATTTATTTATTATTGATATACTTGTTTATTGTACCTATTTTGGATGTATTATGGCATGATTGCCCAAGGATTTATGTATATTATTTTATCGTGCTTGTTACCTAGATTGAGCATGTGAATATACAAGATTTAATGACATTGAGATTCATATCTATGAGAATATATTTTATTTGAGATATTGTGATTAAGCGGATTAATTACATCTATTATCTTTGAAAGTTGTATCTAAGTGGATTATTTACTTCTTTTTTTATTTTCAGTTATTACAATGTTGTATTTAATTGGATTACTTACTTCATTTAGTTTTGAGTTGGTTTAAATGCTTTTACATGATTTGTGACACTTTACATTTGGTATCAGAGTTGTAGGTTTAACACTAGGGCCTTTGTTTTTGGGACTATTGTGCTAAAGTTGCAAACTTGATACAAATTATCCATCATGAATACAAGAAACACTAATCATGGTGACGGATTAGGAAGTAGTCGAGGTAGAGGATCACATGGAGGTGCTCATGGTGGTCGAACTGCTGGGGATCGTGGAGATGCTAGTAATGACCAAGATGGAAGATTTGATCGTATTCTTGATCTCTTGACCCGACAGGACATGAGGATGAATACTCTTGAGCAGGAGATTAGAGGAATCCATAGAGGTCAGAATGCTAATGAAAACTGAAGGGTTGAGACACAAAATAAGTACCCTAGGAAAGAAGTTCCAGTTCCTAAAGTTGGAGCTATTGCTGATAATCAAGCAAAGATAGCTGAAGAATTGGGGAAAGACCTCAAGAAAGTATCACCGATGAAGTTTGATGGAAAAACCATTGGAGATGGAGCTGAGTCTTGCATAATAGAAATGGAGAAGTACTTTGGACTTTGAAACCTTTCAGATCACACAAAGGCTATGTGGGGATCTTATCAGTTGACTGGTGAAGTAGCAACCTGGTGGGATAATGAAAAGGCGGATAAAAAGTTGTTAACCTGGTGAGATAACATGGGAGATTTTCTTGCAACTATTTAGAAAAAGATGGTTACCATAGTTATTCTTCGACAAGAAGATGACATAGTTTCAAAACTTGATCCAAGGAGGTATGTCTATGACCAGTTATTGGGAAAGGTTTTCTCATTTACTGAAGTATGTTCCACAATATCAGACAGATGAGAGATTTTGGATTAGAAAGTTAATTTTGAATTGAGGCCACAGATTGGAACTGAGGTGGACATTCATAACCCACTCACTATGGATGCCAGTTTTGAGAAAGCAATAAAGCAAGAGCAGAGGTTGCAGCAGACAGCGAATTACCATAAGCAAGGGGATGCTAAGTTTTCAAATAAGAAACCATAGAATAATTAGTAGAACTATCAAAAGAATAACAACCAAGGCAATAATAGATAGATCAGGAATCTGAAGAGAGGCAATAATTCTTAGGAGGGGAATGGTGGAAATAAAAGAGGTGGCAATAATAACAGAAACAAAAATCAGAGGGAAAGAGCTGAAGGACTAAGAGCACCTAAGGGTGGATGTTACAACTATGGAGGAGAGCATTATGCAAATGCATGTCCACATAAAAGAGGAAACAAGAATCAACAAGAAGCACCACAGCATTAGATTTATGTTGCAGTGGATAATCGACAAGCAGAGTTTCAAGCAACACCTATTTAGTTCCAAGGTAAGCTTTATGGACTACCTATTTCTATTTTAATTGATACTAGTGCCACAGAATGTATTGTTGATTCTAGACTAGTATCTAGGTTATCTATTAGACCTAGACATATGGAAAACTCTTAGATGGTACAATATGGCAATAGTGCAGAAAAGAGGGTGCAGAAAAGAGGGCAGACTCGTGTCTAGCTTGCAGTGAGTTAGAGCTTCCTAGTTTTCAAACACAAGTGAATCTGTATGTAGTACCTTTAGGCTCTTATGATATAATTCTAGGAATAAATTGGTTAACTAAACATAAGTCTCTAGTAAACTGTGAAGACAAGGTTGTTAGTTGGATGACCTAGGGAACCAAGTGGAAATTATTGGAACTAAGAGATCTTTAGAGCTTAGACAAATCTCGGCTATGCAACTGAAGAAAGCCAAGAGGAAAAGATGTTCCATTTATGTTTTCCAAGTAAAGGACCTTGATAAAGAAGAACTAGTGTTCAATGACTATCCAATCCTTAGAGATTTCACAAATGTATTTCCTGTAGAGTTGATAGAGTTGCCACCAAAGAGAGAATTTGACTTCTTAATTGACTTGCTACTAGGGACTGAGCCACAATTTAGGGCACCCTACAGAATAACTACTATAGAGTTGTATGAGCTTAATGCACAATTGCAAGAGTTGCTAAATCAATGGTTCATTAGACCTAGTGCATCACCATGGGGTGCACAGGTCATCTTTGTAATGAAGAAGGATGGTACTTTGAGATTATGCATTAATTATAGGATGCTTAACAAGGCTACTATAAAGAACAAGTATCCACTTCCAAGGACAGATGAACTCTTTGATCAAATGAAAGGAGCAACAGTGTTCTTAAAGATAGATGTTAGATCTGGTTATCACCAATTGCGGATTAAGGATGAGGACATCTCTAAAATAGTTTTTAAGACTCGATATGGTCACTACGAGTTCACAGTAGTACCATTTGGGTTGACTAATGCTCCAGCAGCTTTCATGAATTTGATGAATATCATTTTTAGAGATTGTTTAGATGATTTTGTGTTGATATTCCTTGATGACATATTGATATACTCTAAATCAGTGGAAGAGCATGAAAGGCATTTGAGAATTCTTTTGTAGCGGTTGAGAGAAAGAAAGCTTTTTGGTAAATTATCTAAGTGTACATTCTTCCAAGATAAAGTACACTACCTTGGTCATGTGATCTCAACTGAAGGGATTGTAGTTGATCCTAAGAAGATAAAAGCAATAATGGAATGGCCTGCACTGCATAGTGTGATAGAAGTCAAAAGTTTTATGGGACTTGCAGGCTACTATACGATGTTTGTGGAAGGTTTTTCAACCATAGTAGCACTGATTACTACACTTCAAAAGAAGGGTAAGAAATTTGAATGGACAGAAAGGTGTGAGCAAGCTTTCCAAGTGTTAAAGGAAAAGCTCACAATTGCTCCTATCCTGACCATACTAGATCCTAATGGGCAGTTTATAGATATAACAGATGCTTTAGGGGAAGGATTTGGAGGAGTGTTGATGCAGAATGAGCAAGTGGTTACTTATGAGTCAAGAAAGTTAAAGCAACATGAGTTCAACTATGCACTGCATGATATTGAGTTAGCTATCATAATTCATGCACTTCAGATGTGGAGGCATTATCTTCTAGGTAAGCCCTTTGAGTTTAAGACAGATCAAGTATATATTTACCCAACCTAACCTTAATGCATGACAGAGAAGATGGTTAGAATTCCTTAGTGAGTATGACTTTGGAATTGAGTATATAAAAGGAAAGGAGAAAAGAGTAGTAGATGCTCTTAGTAGGAGAAGACATCTGGCTACCATTGTTACTATGAGATCCATTTTGAAACAAAAAGTGATTCATAATCTTCAAGGGGATGAGCATTATGAAAGAGTAAAACAAGCTTTGGAAGTAGACCCCGTAGATCACAAGTTTGATGGTTATGTTATAGAATCAGATGGACTTTTGAGATTTCAGGGAAGGATGTATATGCCTAACTTTGGAGAGTTGAGGAAGTTAGTCCTTGAAGAGATTCATAGTGCACCTTATTCAGGTCATCCTGGAGTGACAAAGATGGTCGAAGGTTTGAAACCTTTGTACTTCTAGCCTAGACTTAAGAGGGATGTGATGGAATTTGTAGCTCAATGTTTGGAATGCCAGTGAGTCAAGGCTGAGCATGTGCATCCAGCAGGATTGTTGTATCCACATAGTATCCCTGAGCACAAGTGGCAAGTGATAAGCATGGATTTTATTCAAGGGTTACCTATGTCTAAGAATAGGCATGATGTCATCTTAGTGGTTATGGATAAGTTGACAAAGGTAGCACATTTTATTCTGGGGAATCTTTCAGATGGTTCTATGGTTTTAGCTAAGAAGTTTGTGCAGGAGATTTTTAGATTGCATGGACTACCTGAGACGATCATTTCAGATTGAGACACTCGCAGGACATCTAGATTTTGGACAACTCTTAATGTAGCTTTGGGTATAAGGTTGAATTTTAGTTCGGCTTATCATCCTCAAATGGATGGTCAGATAGAAAGCGTTAATCAGGTGGTAGAAGACCTCCTCATAATGTATTGTATCGATTAGCAGTATAAATGGGAGGAGTATCTTACATTGGTTGAATTTGCATATAACAATTCATACCATGCATCCTTGGGAATGGCACCTATTGAAGCTCTTTATGGGTGTAGGTGTCGAACACCTATTAGTTGGGATAGGGTGGAGGATAGAATCGTGATGGGTCCTAAAATGTTAAGAGAAATGGATGATCAGATGAAGTTGATCAAGGAGAAGTTGAAGCAAGGTTTAGATCGTCAAAAGAGTTATGCAGATAAGAATAGAAATCTTAGACAATTTTCAGTTGGTGATAAAGTCTTTTTGAGGGTCAGACCTCATAAGAGTTCAGTATCATTTGGAAAAGTGTCCAAACTAGCTCCTCGTTTTGTAGCACCATTCGAAGTTCTAGAAGTGATTAATCCTATAGCTTACAAACTTGCTATCCTATCTGCACTTGCCAGAATCCATAATGTTTTTCGTGTGTCTTTACTTAAGATTTATCATCCTAACACGTCACATATTCTTGATTGGCGTACTTTACATGTTCAGGATCCAGGAGTGGTGCTAGTGGAGCCCACTCGAATTACGGGGAAGTGCAACTTTAAGTTGCATAGCAGAGATGTGGTGCAATATAAGGTCCAATGGGATCAGTATTCTGAGGACAATACCACATGGGAGGATGCAGAGAAGATGGATAGATCTTTTCCTCATTTGAGGATAATAACTTAGATTTCTTATTCATGCTTGGATTATGATACTTTGAGTTTGATTATTGTTTTGAGATACTTTGAGTTCTGTTATGCTTTGATACTTTGAGTTATTGATTATGATATTTCATACTTGAGTTGATGTTATTGTTTTATGACACCTTGATACTTTATTGGTGGTAGATGGACACTTTATTGTTTTGATGTTAATAAGACATCAGGATGATGTCTCTTCCAAGTGGGGAAGGATGTCACGTCTCTTTTTTTTATGGACAATATGATTATCCTAGTTTAGTGAACAATTATTGTGATTGACTTTACTTTAAGTAATTTTGCATATGTGGAGGTAATTATTATGAGTTATATTGATAAAAATTGGAAATCATTTTAAATGTTAAGTAATATTGATGTAAATGTAATGATTTGCTTCGGCTATGTTTTTGAAGACACTAACCTATTGACATCGAGTTGAGTGCAAATGGATGTAGGTACTCGTCGAAGACGAGAGCATGGCTGAGGTAGAGATGTTATAGCCACTTGGCAAGAACTAACGGATGGATTACCCTAATGCAATCACAAACATCACGTAGTTGCATATGCATTATTGAATGGCTTTGATTGCTTTAATGTGTAATTTTTAATTGTTTTCAAATGCATGATGTGATTACTTTAACTTAATATCTTTTCGAAATATATTCAAGTGATGTATTGTGTGTTATTTAAATAAATAATAAAAATATTGTTTATAAGATGTTTGGAAGACAATATGTTCCTTATATATATATATATATATATATATATATATATATATATATATATATATATATATATATATATATATATATATATATATATATATGTTAAATTATATATAATTATGCAATATTATATTGTATTCCTCTTTTGATTATTTAATTAGATTTGTTTTAATAACAATAGTTAAATTAGATTAAAAATAGTGTTATTATATTTAGATGAGTAAACAAAAGAATTAAAATAGGTTTCTTGTCATCCATGTGACAGTAAGCTACAAAGGATACTATTTTATTGTTTAAAATAGCATTTTATTTTCTCTAATTCTATTGGTCAAATGTTCATGCAAACTAAAAAATGAGACTTGAATTTGTAAACCTAATCTTGGACCACCAAAATTAAGAAAGAAAAACTTTGTTAAAAGAGCAGATCACTCAGTTGAGAAAGGACACATGAATTGTAGAGAGAACTATTTACCTGAGTGATAGGAAGGAGAATTGGAGTTATGACAGGAGAGAGAAAGAGAAGGCAGCCACTTCTTCTACAAAAACTCTTCCTTAGGCGACTACTATCACCAGGTTTTCTTCATTATTTATTTTGTTGCATTTAAATGGCTTGGTTGTATCTGTAATGAGGACATTTTTATCTGCTTGATTGAAAGGGTGACTATATTGTTGTTTTGGCCAATTCATGTTGTGGCTGGCTGTCCCTCTTTTCTATTTGCTTGTGCTATTAACCTGGCCATTGTTTTATCTTCTTAGCCATTCTCCTTTTTATTTCTACCTGGGCGACTTACTATTCCTTCTTGCCATCGTCTTAAACTATGATCAACCTACGATCTTGGCCTTGGTCATTTTCTCCTTGCATATTTGTTTCATCTTTTATAGCTGCTTATTCTCAGGCTGGCCATCATTCATTTTATAGCCATCTGGGCTGCTTCCTGTTCAAACTTGTAAAGATCAATCCAGTGATTCTTGTTATCTTCTGACCTTATCTTGGCTAAATGTAGTTTAAGACATGACAAATGTTTTCCTTGTTAAAGTTGTGTTATCTGAGATCTGTCATTTATCTCTATCACCTTGTCAACAAAGTATTATTATTCAGATCTATTTTCTTCTGATGAAAAATTGTAAATTGACCTCTAGAGGACTGTTGATAACTTTCTGTTAGACAATTGTATGATTGTATTCTTTATATGTTGGCTGAAATTTGAATATATTAGCAAATCGACCCTTCTATGATGAAACTCCAAAATCTTAATAAATTTAGATGAAACTCTTGTGTTCCTGTAGGTACATTTCCTTATGAAATTGCTATTAAAAACATAGTAGAAAACATTGACAGTGGACAACAGTAGATTACTTATAAACTTAGTTGATTATTTATTAGATTCTGCTATAGCTCCTGTTGCCACATCGAAATGAAGGTTTCAGAGAGATGTATGTGCTCAAACTGCATGCTTAATAGATTAGTTTCCTATCATCAGAATGATAGTAAGTTAGAACAATCTGAGAATGAGATTTTATAGTGTTTTTATGACCAAAAGTCAGACTAAACTATGATTTATGTTCATCTTTTATTTCTGCAACAGCTCCTATCACAGTGGTGACAGGAGAACTATTTTTATTGAATTTATTGTTTTATTATACTTCCTGTCACACAAATAATAGCAAGGTAGATTAATATTTTAGAAAGACTATTATTGAAGACTTTGTGATTGAAATGCAAGATTAGAAACTATATCAAATTGATAAACTTATGATTTCAATTATATGACCAAAAGATAGTTTATTGCTTGAAAGTGTATTTTCCTTATTTGATGTTTTGGGAAAGGGAATGGATTGATTTATTAGAAATCTTGAATTTTGTGATTCTTTACTTATTTTCTTTCTTCTTTGGGAAAAGAAGTAGTTTTTATATAGGAATGTATTGGGTTACTTTTGGGACTAGGATACTGAATGTGGGTATTCATAGATGGCTTTTTATTTTTTTAAGAATTGACCAAGTTACTTAAATGATTAGATCTAATCGAAATGACATTGAAATAGATGTTTGTTGTCTAGCAAACTTATTTATTGATATCTTTGCCACATCCTGTTGTGAGACAATTTTCTTTTCATTACTTAGAATTGCACTTTCAGACTTCAGTGTTGCATCAGGTGTTCCCTCTTGTAGTTGTTACTAGGTAGCTAGACATTTCATGTAGGGTTGGGTTTCCTTCATTTTAGGAAGGGATCCAGGGAATTGTAAATACTTCATGGTTGGGTGGAAAAAGCACTTGAGCCATGTTCTCATCTCTTGACTTGCAGGTGGTGGACCACTTGGTTTGTGCAGCTGGAGAGTGTATTGATTTATTTATTATTGATGTACTTGTTCATTGTACCTATTTTGGATGTATTATGGCATGATTGCCCAATGATTTATGTTTATTATTTTATTGTGCTTGTTACCTAGATTGAGCACGTGAATATACAAGATTTAATGACATTGAGATTCATATCTATGAGAATATATTTTATTTGAGATATTGTGATTAAGCGGATTAATTACATCTATTATCTTTGAAAGTTGTATCTAAGTGGATTATTTACTTCTTCTTCTTCTTTTTTTGGCTATTGCAATGTTGTATTTAAGTGGATTACTTACTTCATTTACTTTTGAGTTGGTTTAAATGCTTTTACATGATTTGTGAGACTTTACACATAGGTTGTAAGTGGGTCTTCAAGAAGAAGTTTGGTGTAGATGGTTCATTGCAGAAGTATAAGACTAGACTAGTATCCAAGGGCTACTACTAGAGAGAGGGATTTTATTTCAGTGAAATATTCTCTCTTGTTTCTAAATTATCTTCTATTAGATTTCTTTTATCCATTGTTGCAACTTATGATTTTGAAATTGAGCAAATGGATGTTAAGACTGTTTTCTTGCATGGAGATCTTGAGGAAGAAATTTACATGCAACAACCTATAGGTTTTGAGATAGAAGGGAAAGAGCAAAGTTTAACAAAAAGACAATCCTTCTTCCATCATAAAACTAAGTACAATTGTCTTATATTTACTTCTTACATTTAATTATTATAAATATTAAAAAACAATTCTCTCTAATATTAACCGATTAATTTAATCTAAATTATTTTTTCTACAATTATGGACTTGACGTAGATGAGTAGATTCAACTCAAGAAAAAATATATAATCAACATAGAATATTAGGAGTTGCACCAATAATGAAGCACCATTTCCAAACTAAATATGAATCACATTTTAGAATCTTCAACAAAAAGACAATGTTTCTTCCATCATAAAACTAAGTACAATTGTCTTCTATTTACTTCTTACATTTAATTATTACAAATATTAAAAAATGATTCTCTCTAATATAAACACTATTAATTTAATCTAATTATTTTTTCTACAATTGCGGACTTGACCTAGATGAGTAGATTTGACTCAAGACAAAATATAAAATCAACATAAAATATGAGAAATTACACCAATAGTGAAGCACCATTTCCAAACTAAATTTGAATCACATTTTAGAATCTTCAACAAAAAGACAATCCTTCTTCCATCATAAAACTAAGTACATTTGTCTTCTATTTAGTTCTTACGTTTAATTATTACAATTATTAAAAACAATTCTCTTTTTTCTACAATTGTGGACTTGATGAGTAGATTCAACTCAAGACAAAATATAAAATCAACATAGAATCTATAGAATTACACCAATAGTGAAGCACCATTTCCAAACTAAATATGAATCACATTTTAGAATATTCAACAAAAAGACATCATTCTTCCATCATAAAACTAAGCATCTTTTCTGGTGACATGTGCAAACTTTGATAGTAATACTTTTTTCTGGTGACATTGATCAGAAAATAATTGCCAACATTTGCGTGCATTGAATATCCCACTTCCATTGCTCTCCAGTCATTGCTTAGTATTAATATTGGTTCTAGATAAAGGTTGAACAATTGATGAAAATGTGTGGACAGTATTAAATATCTTTTCTAGATAATGGTAGAACAATCAATATTAATTTTACATTAAAATTTTATCAGCCAAAATAATTATTAATTACGTCGAAGGCGTTCCCTTTGTCAAACGAATACCTAACATGGGCGATCCAAGACTGTCATGAAGTGAGAGGCGTGCAAGACGATTGAGTCGTCACTCGCTGTCAGATTTTGCATCATTTTTTTCCATTTTCATATTGCTGTCTTTTTCTTTGCGTTGTTTTTCCATTCATTTCGTGTGTTTTTTAACGAAAAATCTGTGGGCTCACAACTACTAGATGTGATGAAGCTTCTCAATTTGAAATGGATGACCTCGCTTTGCAGATTGAAGGCTAATATTCTAGGAGAAGCAGACAAGATGATCAAAGTCATCTGAGCCGCTCATATTTTTCGTCTGTCATTTTCCAGTTGGCATTTTTGTTTTTTTCTTTCTCCCCACCATTTTTCCTTCTCTTTGACCATCGTGTTTTTCTTTCTCCCCATGGTTTCAGATGCAACATTGGAAGGGGGATTTTTGTTAGATATTAGAGTTGGAAATGATCTCGTAGACATGTGCAAAATGTGCATTCTTAGAAAATTTCTTCCCTTAAAAGTGGGCGGTGACAACTGAATATTTTTATTAAAAACATCAAAAGCATGAGAATTAAATTATGATGCAATGTATTTTATAATGTGTGTACGGTTTTTTTTTGCCTTTTAAAAAAAAGACATTAAAATTTGTAATGTAAATCTCCCCCCACTATCAAGCATGTTGGATGCATTTTTCACAAAATAATTATTAATTTTTCATAATTATTTTCATTAAAAGAACATTAAGTATGCTGGATAGATGTTGTTTTGATTTAATTGTATCTATATATTTATGGAGGAGATGGGCATATTAATTAATTTATATTTATTTGTGTGGGAAAATTACATGTATATTATATTTAAAAAGTTTAATCTAATGATTAGATGAATTGTAAATTAATAATAGTTAAGTTGAAGTTGATTAAATGAGATTGAGAAGTTGAGTAATTTGATAGTAAAATAATTGAAATTGATTAAGATGGATTAGATTAGAGTTTACTTGTAAATTGGATCTGGTGGTGTTCACCTGGGATTTGGGTATTGATTCGAGTTTGTAGATTCCTGTGTGTGTTTCTTCAAACCCTTAGTGCCCTGGTTTAAATTGTTCCTCCATCTACATGGAGTGTTTTACCGCCTTTTCCTGTTGCAGTCATGAAAAATGTTAAGTCTTGTATATGCAAATGCAAGTTGCATGTAGGCAGGCTTGTGAAATCTTAATCGGCTTCCATAAAATGTTGAAAATTTGAGTTATATGCATGTTTTAATGTATATCGGGTTGCATATACATTAGTGGAATCTTTCGCAATACTCCCGGGAATATTTTGCACTTGTATGCATTTTCAATTGCATATTGGGTTCAAGGTGGAAGATACATTAAGGGAATATTCTGTAGAAGATCCAGTGTTTGTATATGCAGGAATGAATGTATGTCAATATACATCGGGTCTTATGTAATGAAAAATATACAAGGAGGCCCGATATACATCAGCTACAGTGTAAAGGTTCATCGCCAGCACATACAATGAAAAGATACATGGCGCCTTGTATATTCGGCAACATACAAAGCAACAGGAGACACATGTGGTAGGGCCCGCGGGCATATACAAATAGGTTTGTATATTCAGCATACATGAGGGGCAGATACAAGGTTGAATGTACGTTTGACATACATTGGCGACATACAAGAGGGAATCTATATCGCATATCCTAAAAGATTCCTTGCTTGTATGTTAGGGGATTTGTATGTTTGCATATACAGGCCGATATACAAAAAGAGGACATACATTCTGGACCTGAGGGATAAATCAGATGAAGTTAATAATATTTCAGGTCTGCTGCATGTATATTGGGCACTTGTATGTGCCGATATACATTGTGAAGGTACAAAGGCTAGATACAAGCTGGATTTCAAAACAACTTCAAGTGCCTCATTAAAATTTGAAATCTGCCTTGTATGTATGAGGCGAATGTATATGCAGTTATACATTCGAAGATATGCAAAAGGAGAGACATGCAATCTAGACGCGATGGAGGAATAAGGTGCAGTGAATGAAATTTAGCGTCCATGGGTTGTATAAAGCGCTTGTATATGCTGATATACAAGTCGAAGTGCGGTAAAAGGGATACAAGCCAGATTTGAACCGATTCTCAAATTGTTCTAATAAAATTTGAGGTCCGACTTGTATATAAGGTGTTTGTATATGCTTTTGGGCATGCATATACAAGGCGAAAAGGGCAAAATAAAGGTGCAAAAGGCCAGCGATAGAATCATGGGGTGCCCACGTGGCACGATTTCGTTGGCTGGTGGCTCTTCATACATATTTTGGGACCATTGATCTTGGTGATGGGTTTTCAGATCGATGGTCAAGTTTTGAACCTTCGGCGATGGCTTTTTTCCTTGCGTTTGTGATCATTTTTTGAGCGGGAATTTTCCATGGGTGCGCTGTTACTATTTTTAGGAGGAGCTGCCAGTGGTTGAGTCATTATGGCAGGATTGCGGATAGGCATGGGCCGGTAGTTGAACGGTCAAGTACCTAATTTATGACAGGGAGTCTTCTAGTAGTGGCATAGGGCTCGAGCTCAACCATTCCTCGCCCTTCTCTTGCTTCTTCCCGTTTTGTCCCCTATTGCATTTATTATTTTGAGCGCCATTTCTCACGATGCATTATATCTGGTGGATTTTTGATTAGCCTTGTAATTAATTTTGCTGAGTTCACAGTTTTGCTATAAAATACAAATTGTGTCACTCATATTTGGTTGTTAAAAATTGGACAAACTTCTGGCTTTGTGATACAATACAACTTAGCTGGTGGCCCTGTCTTGAAAGTTCTGTGAGTTTATGAGTCTCATGTTGTGTGTTTCATGCATAATTTAACTGGTTTCATGTTGTTTTATATGAGAAATGTATTGATTGCATGTGTTTAATCATTTGTCTCCAAGTTGTGGCTGTATTTTCTTTTGAGTCTAAATAACTAAGGGTTATTTATGATTTAGTAATATGGGTTTTCTATATTGAATGTTTAATCTCCTACCTTTGTTCAAGGGACAAATTAAAAGTTTTAGATTAATCATTAAGAAAATATGTTGCAGTAGGGATTCCTTTAAGTATGAGTGACTAAACACTCTATTTTGGGAGATATCTGTAAGGCAGATATAATAAAATCCCCTTGATACCCAGTCTTTGGTATATGTTTATGCTGACCATTCACATGTGTATATCTACTGACTCCGAGCCCTGGATAGGCACCAATCTAGCCTTGCATTGAGGTTACACTCCAGGTCCTTCATAAACAAACCTTTTAGAACATTAGAAGTAGTTTTAGGATCCAAAATCCTCTGTCTACAACTGAACATAGGCCCAAAGCTAGCCCCTTTGCACTTATCTCATAGTTTTGGTTTGCTTAATAGAGGATTTATCTGCTTTGTGTCAACATCCCAGCAAATACATAGATGCATTTTATAGATGTTGAATAGGGAATACCCCCCTTGGTTCTGCAGAGCCTAAAGAAGAAGAGGAGATATTTATAGAGTCTATCTCCTATACTGTTGGCCCCTGGCCCGGGAATCCTGTTGATCAATGATAGCTATTTTGTAGGGATTATTGGGAATAAGCATCCAGTCTGGGAAAATAACCAACAGATCAATGTTGAATTTGAATACAGAGATGTTACGACACAAATCTAAAATCAAGAATTGGAACAATGACCAAGACCCTAAATGGATGGATTTTAAGTTTTATAGGGTTTAAGACTAAATTGGGTCACAATTTGGTCTAGGTGGCATGACTTTATCCTAGGTGACATGATTTCATCTAAAGTAGAATCTAATCTTTGGTACTTGAAAAAAAAATTGCTTAGTGGCATGTGTGTCAAGAAAATTGGGTGGTACTAATAAGTAGCTTTGGGAGCCTATTATGAGAGTGTTAAAGTGTGAAACTTCCTTAATGCTTAGTTGGGCCCCTATTTTAATTTAACAATAGTGAAAAAGAGATAATGGATGGAAATGAATGTCAATTAGTAGATGCTAGCTCAGTCTAATGCAAGTTGAGTTCAATACAAGATGAGATTGATAGGTGACTTTGCGTTGACCTTTCAATAACAAAACATGGAAGAAAAACATGGTATGTAACATAAAAAGAACATTGTAAACATGAAAAAGAGAATAAACAAGAATGCTAATGAAAATTGGTTGTAATGAGTCCACGGCAGTAAGGCCAAAAGATGTGGAGTGGAAGCATAAAGCCATGTGCCACTTGTGGGCCATTTCACAAAAATGAGTTCTAGGAGAAAAAACCATTGAACACCTTTGAATAAAGGACCTTAATTTGAAGGTCTACATACTTCCATGTGCCAACCAAGTTCAATTAAAGGTACATTTGATCAAAGGTCCTTTATAAAGATTTTTATTATGTTAAGCCAAAAATTCATCAGAAACACCTTCAAATGAGGAACCTACATGCTTCCACATGTCAACCAACTTTGACTAAAGGTACCTTGGATTAAAAAAATCAATTACATTTTCTATCAACATTTTGAACACTTCTAGCTTAAAGTTAATTTTAAAGAAATATCTCCTACTTTTTTGTCAACAATTTTCTAATTTTAAATTAATATATATTTATTACTTAATATTATTTATTTTATATATAAAATATATAATTTTATTGTATTTATTATTGTATACAAAATTTTATATAATATAATTTAATATATATTTCTAATACAATATTATATTATAAAGTTATATCTATATAAAAAATATATATATTTAATATTTATGTTTATGTGTTAATTATTTATATATTTATTTATTTATATGTTTAGTTTAATTAAATTATTTTTTGATTAAATATTTCAAATTATATTGATTTACCAACCCAAAAAAATAAGATTGATGTTTTGATTAGATATTTTTAGGGTTTTATAATTTGTTAGTAATGATTATTTTTAATATCTTTTAAATTAAGTTGGTTTTGAAAATTCAATAAAAAGAATAGGGGAATTTTTGGATTCTTTTCAATTTAGGTACCTTCTAGATTTATATGAATTTTTATTATTTATATAGATAATTTAGTTTGATGAATTTTTAGATTGAAAATAAAAATGCCCAGTTACAAAGAGAGGGAAACAAACCTACATGGACATGATCATGAACATCATATAACTATAAGGTAATGAATGTATGTATGGGTAATTATAAATGTGGTGATGGCAAAGTGGAACATGAAGGGCTTGAAGATCCAAAAATAATATGATTAGGTCAATGGAATATCATGGAAAGAAAAATAAATCATAATCAGGCTAATACTAGTATAGATAAAGTAGGTAATTTTCTAGAGAAGTATATGTGATGGAGTGGATCAAGCACACATAGGAAGATAGTGTTAACAAAGGTTTTATTTTCTATAATGTATAAGCTAGGGATATCATTAATGAAATCTACTATTGTGTGTTGAAACTCTAGAGTGTATGAGATGGGAATGGATGGAGTTGAATAATTTGTAGGAGGGGAATATCTAAGACTAATTCTACATAGGTATGGTTTAAGTTGAATAGGTTCAATGATACTATAATCATGACGGCTGAGGTATTTTCCTTTATATGAAGGGTTTACAAACATCTTGAATTATTTTGCATACAAACTTTCAAGTTTAGGGGAAGAGAAAGGGGATTTGAGATAGTGCAGTTGGTTGAATTAATGTCCTTATGTGAAGACGAAGGAGAAGATGAAGATGGATCTTTGGGGAAATGATTTGAGTTTGTTGGTCAACATGTAATGTAGGAGAGGATGCTACCTTACTTAATCTTTAGGGTTCTTTTTAGTTTTGTTTCGTAATGCTTTGTTGGACTTGATTTTGTTCTATTTCTCCTACCCAATATCAGAGCTACCATTTTTGGCTAACACTTGGTTACATTTGTATGTCTATTAAACTGTTGTTTTTTTGTTCTTAACTATTAAAAGGGAAGAGGACCTTTCAAATCCTCTATTTTAGTTTTAATCAAACACATGTAAAATAAGTGTCTTGTAAATAAGTTGTTTTTTAAAATAAATTTGTATTCTTTAAAGATGCATGAAGGAGACAACACAATGCTTAACTACATAAACATAGTAGCAAAAAGTGCTCCATTGTTTGATGGACTTGGTGTTAAGCATTCTTTCCATCTGTTTGACTTTTGAGTTAGTTGTTGCAAATGTCCATTTTTAAGCCACTTCAATAAGAGACATTGTTTCCAATTGTATTGGACATGCCATGTATGAATGAATAAAGCTTGGAGACGAGATGTTTCTATTGTTAGAGATAGCCACACTCTAGTGTACAATGGGTACACTAAAGAGGTCTTAAAGGTGAATTATTAAGTCCTTAAGCAATAACATGTTTCACTATTAGTATTAAGGTTTTCTTTTGGTGGTGGGTCTCTTACTCATAAGGGTTTTCCCAAGTATATATGTCAGCTTATCTTATCTATATCCTTCACTTATTATTCTATGTTTAATTAAGGTTACATGTGTTTTATATCAACAAATTTTACTACTTTCTATTTCTCCTAATTGAGGAAAAAGCATTATAAAAATAACATTTGGTATCAAAGTTTTGTTTGGATTGATCCCATGAAGGAAGGGATACATTTCTTATGTTGCTTTCTATTTTTTGTGGGATAATTCATCTAGATTTGAAATAACATTTGAAAATTAGAAGTCATGGCCAACATCCAAACATCCACACAATTGAGATTGAGAAATCCAGTGGGTAAAACTTTGAGTTGTGGAAATTGAAGGTTGAATATCTTTTAGTGGAGACATATTAGTGGATCATAATAATTATTGCACTCAATTTTCTACTATCAACAGTGGCTCAAGATAAATGGGACAAGCTGGATAGAAGAGATATATCTACTATTAAGTTATGTCTTTTTAATTTAGTCTTGATGAATGATTTAGTTAAAAACATTGCTAAGATTTTATGACATAAAATTATTGCTTTATATAAAACTAAGTGTCTTGTAAACAAATTATTTTTTAAAAGAAATTTGTATTCTTTATAGATACATGAAGAATACTTTGTAACCAAACATTTAAACGAAGGTGTTCCCTTTGTGAGAGTGAGAGATGCTTTCAGACATCAATAGTTGAAAACTAAGGAGAAGGGATGCAAGATGATTAAATGCATCCTCGTCGTCACTGCTTTTTCCTCAGTTGCCTTCACTCACTATTTTTCACCCACTCATTTTGGTTACCGGTTTCACTTTATCAATGACGTTGGATTCTTTGTTATGGAGCTCCGTATAAACCATTCATCATGTGCCATGCTTTCTAAAGTTACGTTCCAATACATGACATTGGATTGAAGTCATGGTTTGTTTTGACTTTTAAACAATAAAGTGGCCCTGCGTGTAGAGAAAAAGAAAAATGCATCTCCCATACAATATTTTAGACAGGGCTAAAGTTTCATTTTAGGACTCTATACATGCACCCCAAGCTCTCTAGAATATATCTACACCTTACACATCTGGTTATTCAAACTCCTTTAGTGATCGTTGTAGAATAACTTGGGCTAGGAACCCAAGATTATTTTATACAAATACATTGATATTTAGAGTGATAAATAGCTTGGAATTAAAACAATAATATACCAAATGTTTTATAGTCATCATTGAGAAAAACTTTTGACAAATTAGTGAGGATTCATTCATGTTATTACTAGGTCCCATCAATTTTAAATGGGGACTCTTAATTTACCCACGTAACCAAAGGTCCCACTTTTCATGGGTTCCTAGTGATCACACTTTTAGCAGACGGGTCTCCACTCGCCGTTCACCTATTTCATGACAAAGTAAATTTCATCCCTGCGAATGTTACTTCCCAAGAATTATCTAATGTATACTTGTACAAGGAAAGACAAACGAAGAGGGGTGAAGTCTTTATAGGTAGGAAAATGCTGCTTCATACAGAACTAATTGTCAAGGTAGTTTTTGCTAAATCCATTGGGAACACTTTAAGATAATGAAAAGCAAGAAGTCCATGGATAGAGATTTTACTATAGAGGGGTAAAATTTCAAATTTGTGTCACACTTTGGGCCAACTAAAAGTCAATTTAGGTGAAACTTATGTTCTATCTAGATTCATTCTAGGTAAATTAGATCTAGGCCACAACTTTTCTAATTGAAACCATCCACTAAAAACATATGTAGCATCACTTTGGGGCTCATTTACTAGAAAAATGAAATTATTTGAAAATTTTGATGCTCTAATAAATCCTACTCATGCAAATAATCATTTTAAAAGAATCTAAAAAATACCCTTTTGTAGATCAAGAGAAAATAGTAAAGTTTATCAAAAAAGATTGAAAAAAATATGATGCACTAGAAGAGATATTCCTTGTCAAGATGACATAATTTTTTTCCTATTTTGGATAAATAATGAAGACAAAAGTTGACGTCCCATCAAAATAGTTGCGTTTTCATTACACGCAACTTCCAAGATTTATTTAAAAATATATATTTATCAAATTGGGGAAGAAAATAATCCATGCACTAAAGTTTTGAGGTATGAATACACAAAAAATATATAGAAAGAAAATAAATGAAATTTACTATATAAAGTGTGATGTCCAATTCAACCTTATTTTTCAGCATTTTATCAATAACTAAAGTATAGTATCAGTTTTATAAAATACTACATTTAAATATTTTTTTAAATTTTTTTAAAAAATAGAAACATAAAATACACTAAAAAATCTACATTTTATTAGTTTACATCATTTTAAAATTCAGAACATATACATCACTTTGTAGTGATTCAAGTCAAAAAGTTAGATCAATGTTGGCTATTTCCTTTATAAAAGTGTGACACATGTTTGTACTTTTAAGAATAAAAATTTAATAATTTAATAATAAAAATCATAATTAAGAAGTGAGATGTTGTGAGTTAAAAAAACATATGCAGAGGTGAATGTTGAAAATATATCAAGTTAAATTTGATGTATAAAAGTCATAATTGATATTTTTTATTTATGGTGAAGTAAAATTTGAATATTATTTTTGAATATTTTTTTAGATAAATAATCTATTAAATATTATATATTTTATATTTACTAACATTAATCAAAAAACTAAAATATTTTTTTAATTAATTTAAAATTACAAACAATAATATTTAATTAAACAATTCTGATTATGGTAGTATGTTACTACATAATAGTTTTAATTACGATAGTATGCTATTGGATAATAGTTGTAGATAGTATGTCTACAGGTACTCCAAAATTGTACTACCATATCATAGATTAAAAAACCAATTCTCTCAAGAAGTGGAAGCGAGGATGTGTGAAACTAGTGTGCAGGCGGATGTGGCGAGGGTGAGCAGGTTGACGGTGTTGGTGGGCGGTTGTGTAGATCTGGGGCCAGTACTCGGGGAAAAGGCAAAAATTGCATTGCCTTTGGTTTGGTGGGGAGCCATCAATATGCTCTCTATTCTAGCACTTCCAAGGAGCGATCTAGTCCTCCCTCAAAAACCCTAGATGCAGCCCCTGTAGGGAAATTATCAACGGAGAATGTTGGGGATGGTGCGGGGGACTTCTCTTGGTGTAGTGCCCTTTGCTCTAGTTGATGGGTGCAAAAACCCTTTTCATGTTTTCTCATATTATTACCGTGTGCATGCTAATCTAGTTAACCCTATTCCGTCCATCCCTCTAGCCTTTGTTGATGTCCCCCCTCCTTTGAATACAGATAGTGGCTCTCAACCTGGTAGCACTCACTTTTCTCTTGGGGAATTGGTTGTTTCTTTCTCTGACGAACCAACAGATTTTAGTATTTCAAATGAATGTATTGTTGCAATAGCAGAGGACTGTGGTGCTTGTTCTGTGATCATGAGATGCATGCATATGCACCCTTCGATGGATTCAGTTCTTGATTGGATCAAATGCACCTGGATTAATCTGTCTCTCCCCGCTATGGAATCGCTGGATTTTGGTTTCTTCCTGATAACCTTTTGTTTTGTGGAGGATTGTAACTTTGTTTTACAGAATGGGCCTTGGTTTTTCGGGCACTCTGGCCTCTTTATTTCTCCTTTGTTGCCCTTCTTTGATCCTACCACTGCCAAGATCACTCTTATTCCTATCTGGATTAGGCTATATAATTTACCCTTGGTGCTGCCTAATGCGGATCTGCTGAGCAATTTGATCAACCAAGTGGGATCTTTTGTCAAGATGGATTCAGTTCCAACAGTTTCGAAGGGAAGGGTCTATAGGGTTTGTACCATGGTGGATATCTCTAAACCCCTCTCTCATTCCATTTGGATCCATTCTTCTCATGGCATATGGACCCAATTTTTAAACTATGAGGGTTTGCCCTTTCGCTGTTTACGCTGCAATATGCTAGCTCACAGAATTGAGGCTTGTTCCCTCCAATGTTTGGCTGGGGTGAGGAATGTAAGTTTGAAGAAATAGGTCAAAGAGGGAGGTGCTCTAGATTCATATTTCATTTGGAGGAACCATGGTAAGTTCTTCAATCCTCCTTAGGTCCCTACGTCGAATCTAGTCCGGACGGAGGCTCCCTCCTCTCTCCCAATTGTTCTTGTCCTTGAGAGTACACCTGGCTCTTCTTCTGAGTTGGAGGAGGATGGTTTTGATTCTGATGGTGCCTTTCCTTTCATGGATGACTTGGAAGAGCAAGATTAGGATTTTTTTGATGATTTTACTTTGGCTCCGCCTCAGAAACTTGGGATTCATTAGCATTCTAATGGTAAATCAAAACTTGATTTTGGTCCAAAATGAAAGGTTGGGAGGAGGTCTGATGCTGAAAATCTTTGCATCAAAGGTTCTAAAGAAGTGGAAGCTAGATCCCAGCAGACTTTGGATGTGCTTCTCCTTCGTAACACTCGTAGGGTGTAATTTTTGTATGACATTTGTTCCTCTATGGGTTTCTTTTGTTCTTCTCTTTCCTTCCTTATGGCTTTAGCCTTTGTTCCTTTGTAGGTTTCTTTTTTTCTTCTCTTTCCTTCCTTATGGCATTAGCCTTTCTTTGTTCCTTCTCTATTGTGGGGCAGTTTTTTGTAATTTTTATTATTTTTTTTAATAAAGGGAGTGGGCCCCTATTCCCATAAATTACAAATAAAAAAAAAAACACTAGTTCTCTCAAATTCTGGCAAGTTCATTTTAGAATTTACTTTTGCTTAGAAAAATAGCAATGGCCAATATATTGTGGAGATCCTCCACTATTTTTACTTTAGCAAGACTTTTTAGGTCTAACATATTTAAATATATAATCTTTCATTCTTCTATGTGGAAGTTGACAAATAATTTTATCTTATTCTCATTCATCTCCACACACCTCAAGATTCCAAACTCACTTGCTAAATCTATCATTTTCCATCATGGTTCAGATATGTGAGTGCATAATTGACCTAGGCCATTTTCCAACCTCTAAATTTTAACCCTAAACTTTTAAATTTTAATAATTGGGCCCATGTTTCCCTCCTTTACTAGCCATTATGAGCTAGCTAAAGTGTAAATTATTTCAAATTACATGTTTTGGTGGTGTATTAATGGACTAACCCTAATTCATTTGAATTATCTAGGAATGGTATAGGAGAATAAAGAGAACATCAAGGAATAAAACATGAATCTACCACATATATAGAAAAATCTTATTACATCAACATTCTAGGAATATATTGCATGGTTGCCTAGCCTCTTCAAGCATTGTTGATTACCATTGAATAATCCCACCCATGAGCTAACCCAAAGGAGAATAAATCCTAATCTAAAAAGCTCCTAAATGATGTCTTTAAACACCATTTTCGTAGATACATATCATAAAAATAGAGGCGAACAAGTTGCAAAAGTCCAAATCAAAAAAATTTAATTATGTGACCCTAGGTTTAGTTTCACATGTAAGGTTCACTTCCTTCCTAATAAATATCACTAATGTACTTGCAAAAATAGAGAAAGACAAAAAGAGATAGAGCAAAAGAGAGAGGTAGCAAGACAAAGAGAGAAGAGAGAGAAATAGTAGAGAGGAAGAGAAAGAAGAGAGCGAAAGATAGGGAGATAAATGTATCACTTTGATTTGTTCATTATAGGATACTGGGTCATCTTTTTATTTTGAATCATGTCTATTTAAAGGGGGGTCATCCTTTCTTTGTTCTCTAGAACTGGGAGTGTAGAAGTTTATTTGCGTCATTTGGATATCCCCTTTTATGTATTCCTAATTTTTAATTGTACTCTCAAAAATTATAAAATTTAGATAGTTTTGAACATGGTCGAACACCACTCTAGATGAAAAAAGTGTGCATCTTGTCACGAACCTTCCCAAATAAATAAAGTTTGTTGCAATAGTGTGGTTGGTTGAATTAATGTCATTATGTGAAGAGGAAGGAGAATATGAAGATGAATCTTTGGGAAAATGCTTTTGAGATTGTTGGTCAACATGTAATGCAGGAGAGGACGCTACCTTACATAATCTTTAGAGTTATTTTTAGTTATTTTTCATAACTCTTTGTTGGACTTTATTTTGTTCTATTTCTCCTACCCAATGTTGGGGCTACCATTTTTTGCTGATACTTGGTTGTTGTATGTCTATTACACTATTTTTTTGTTCCTAACTATTAAAAGGGAAGAGTCTTTTTCAAATCCTCTATTTTACTTTTAATCAAAAAACATGTAATGCAAGAATATTAAAATTTGTGATATTAACTTGATATTGACATATAGTGGAGGAGTACTTTTAAAAGAAGATCCATTAGCACCTAATAAATCAATAGATATTAAAGAGGATGGGTCACTTTATGAAGGAAAATTGGTGGTATTGTTAAGAGGTAAACAATACTTGTGAGGTTCAATTTGTAAATCATAAGTATCAAAATCATGGAGAGGTGATTTACATGCTATTTCCATATCGACGATTCATAAACATTCACAAAGATATTGGTTCATTAAAGCAAGATATTATAGCCCATTGGGAAAGAATTTCAAACATCTACCATAAATGGAATTTGCATCGTACACCTCCATATCTATTGATAGACAAGTTGATGATGAAAAAATATAGAACCATTATTGGCATATAGAGGAAGAGTAAGAGAGAGAGAAGAGGAGACAAAGTGAGAATGAGAGAGAAAGAGACGAAGATTGATAGACAAAGATGAATACAAAAAGAGAGATAGAGATAAAAAATATAGAGGGAGAGAGAGGTCCAATCATTCTTTCCCTTTATATCTCTTATCTCTATTTCTCTCTCACACTCTACCTCTCTTACTCTATTCCTCTCTCTCTCTCTCTCACTCACTATTTTTTAAAAAGTGGCATTTCATACCAAGCTCCACTTTTTGCACTAGGAAAGTACGATAGCCTAATCTTTCATGTAGGATTTTCCATTAGGATGCTTAACCATAGCCTAAAGTCTATCACATAGCATAGCACTTTTTCCCACCATGTTTATGTAGTTAAGCTTAGTTTTGTAATCCCATGATGGCTAATGATTTTGTGTTTTCAAAAATGTCTCAACAACACATATCACTACATTCTTTCAATTCTACTGATGGATGGACAAAAACCATTCACCATCACCAAAACTGTATTCTCTCTTTTCAATAAATTGCTTATTACTTTGACCTACATGCTATCTCGGCATACCCATTGCACACTAAGGTGCGATTTCTAGTTTAAATGTTACTTAAGAAAACCTTAAATATCCAATATCCACCGCTCACATATCATTCCTTCCCTGAATCGCTAAGAATGGATTCCATCTCTCTTTCCCGTTCCATTGTGAGCTTGGTTACCTTTCCTCAATCTACTATGCAAGCCTTCAACCATTCCTCAATCTACTATGCAATGCACTGCCAATCATCACCCCAACTTGTGGGATGATAATTTTATACAGTCCCTTGATAAAGCTTACAAGGCAATTTATTTTCTACTTTAAAGCTTTGCTTTGTTTTGATATGTTTTTTCGCTTGGTTGATGTTAACCTAGAGCACATGTCAAGGCCTTGATGAAATGATTAATTCAATTGGATGGTGGGCTTATTTTTTACTACTAAAAGTTTTGCCGAAGCTAGATTGAACACAATGGGCTCCCATGACATAGAATGCATGTCATTTTTGAGGTCTCTATATCATTCCATATCATCTACAAATTCAAACAAATCAAAAGTTTTTCCCTTCAAATTAAATATTTTTAGACAATTGTGAATTCTCAATCTAAAATTATACCATGTCTAGATTTGTTTTTATTCTATTTGAGCTCCAAATTATGCAAACATGTCAAATTATAAATAATATGCATATGTTAGGACTAATGGAATGCATGTGAACCGAGGTTTAGTGCATGAACAAGAATCTAGAAAGGAGATGCATGCAAATAGAAACTAGACACCAAACATGAAAGCTAACTGAGAATAGAGACTATTAGTCATGTTCAATCTCTCTTTGGAAAAACTTTTGTAATAGGAATGTGATTATTAGTCAAAAAAAGTCCCCCCATCCAAGAAACAACCCTCATGGAAAATTGGCAAATACCTATAGAGAAGGGAAAAAAATATTTAAAAAAATATCAATGTCCCAAAATTTGTATTCTATCAAATAAAAAATGTATATAAGCATGTTAGATAGAGATATAGAATCAAGAGAAAGTTAGAGAGAGATAGTGACAAAGAGAGATAGAGAGGGAGGGAGGGAGAAAGAATTAGAGAGATGAACAAAGAAGTAGAGAGAGAAACGAGGGAGAGAGAGGTGCAAAGAGAGATAGGAAAAATAGAGAATGAGAGAAATATATATATATCAAGAGATGCTCACTAACCCCATATTCACCAAGGCTTAATATCCTTTGTAAACAAAAAATCTACAAGGAAGCCCTTTTGGCTACATTGTACAACATCAAGACAATTATCCCTACCACTCTGTTGCATGCAAGCTGCCACATGTCTGGAAACATGTAATCGGTCTCTCATTCTAGAAAGTTCATTAACTATTGTATTCTTCTTTCCTTTAATACATTCTATATCAAAATCATACACTTGCAGCTTACTTACCCACTTTTGTTTGTTAATAATTCAAATCTCGTTGGCCAAAAAGGAACTTCAAGCTATTATGATCTATATTGTCAACAAATCTTCCACATAACAAATACTTGTTTAAATTTTTAAATTTTTTAAATTTTCTTAGGGTACTAATCTAGAAAAAAATCATGTGGGTTGGTAGTGGAATCTTAAAGAGTTTGAGCAAGGGCCGCCATACTTTTACTTTTACTATGTGTATAGTATACCAAAGGTGAAAGGGAAAGATAACCTCACATGCACCTTGCAGCATCCTATATTTTTATTAAAAATATATAAAATAACTCGATCCAAGCACATACTACTGTTATGTCGTAAAACGTCCCCTTAGGACTTTTTACCTCCCGGTTTAGCTCCTAGGTCCCCTTAATGTAATCATGCATGCTTAAAACTTATCCTAGAACAAATTCCCCCAGAACCCATGTCAAATGGGGCTTAGGGGTCCACTTTAATGCTTAATCAAGACTCAAAAAGCACCCTTGGACTTAGGCATCCATGCCCTAGTCCAAACCTATTTTACCAGGACCCAAATTTAAATTGTCAGCAAAGGACCATTAAAAAGGTTTCCCTTGTCGGCCTTTTCAATTTGAATTACGAAAGTTTAGTAGGAATGCATATATAAACATGTTTAGGACTTCATTTTACAACTAGAGATGGATAATGCAAACTTGTGATATTGAGATAAAGATATTCAAGGCTTTCATTATGTTGTAGAGCAGTATTATGTTGTGTTTAGATGCATTTGATACAGATTTGGCTTCATCAATCCATCTCTTGATTTGAATTCTCTTCATCTCCATGAGAGTTTTCACTTGTAAGGTTACTCTTATTGTACTTGAATCAATTCATTTCATCATTAGATTTTGCCTTTGTCCACCAAGGACACACACTCTATCTAACAATGGTGTCAGGAGGCTTGAATGGCATTCTGGGGCTTGACTAAGTCAATCTCATAAATACCACAACCTCCAACCCCTCTCTTGTGATTGCAGGTTACAGGTGCAGGATCTTGAGGAGTGGAGTTGCAGAGAATCTGAGCAGAAGATATAGATTCAGGATCTAAGAAGAAAGTGTGGAAAATTAGACCTACTAGATTAGGGCACCTACCCCATAGTCCTCTTGATTGTCCTCTCCATAAACTCTGAAGCAAGTTGCTATCTTCATCACCTCACTCTAAATCTACAAAAAAATAGCTTCTTGGACTAGGGTGCCCACCCTAGTGTCCCTAATGTTTCTACCTCCAAAAATCTGAATCCTAATATGTTTCTAATCTGCATTTAGTGCCTTCTTGTGTGATCATTTTCCGTATCTTGTTCGTCTATACCTAGAATCATAAAATTAGGGTTTAAGGCTTAATTGAACTAGGGTTTGACATAACCATCAATTTAATCTATCTTTCCATATCATTCCTAAGTGACATCAACCTGTAGCTGAGTCCTCTCCGTTTGTAGTGACTCAACTTGATTATTGTCCTTGAGTGTTATTGTGAAAGGAGGGTTTGATTGAATTAACCACACTTCAACTCACATCTTCTTTTCATACATAACATTTTGGTGACCCTGTGTTTTCACTAAACGTTCATCTTTCTGAGTGTTGTAGTAAGTTTTGCATTTATCTATATCGTATTTATCATAATACATTCAAAAAATTTGCATATATTTTTTTTTAAAAAAGAAAAGCATTTTAGGCTTGCATTAAGGCATAGTTTGCACTATTTTCCTTGCACACCATTGAAAACATTTAAATTTCTAATATTTATATCAGATCTGAGATAAATTACAATGTCTAGTCATTTCATGATCTTTTACCTTGCATTTGCATATCTCATTTGCTAGGGTTTTGCTTGAAATTTTGCATTTTTTTATATAACCTAGTAATTCCAAAAGCTAGGGTTTGTAGTTAAAATCTTGTTTCATATTTTAATATTTATTTAAACACTCTTTCAAATCTGATTTTGGTAGTAGTGTTTCATCATTGTGTGTTATTGCATTTAGATTTCAAATTTTGCATTTGCGCATTGTGTATTTCAACAAAAATAAACACATTCATTCATTGTCCCTTAATTTTGATTGTGTATTAAACATTGTAGGATATTAGCATCCTTGTTGCATCATATTAGCATATTATATCTGATTATATTTCATTCATTCATCATTTTGCATAGTCTCATAACATCTTTTGTGCATTTACATTGAAAAAAGTGAAAAATTTGAGCATTTTAGGTTCATAAACATGCATAGTTTTGTGTTGCTTCATTACATTTGTCATAAATACCTTTTATTTCAGATCTTGCATCCATTTTCAAGCATATATTCATTTAATCATTTGAAAATTGTGCATTATTGAATGCTTTAGATTGAAAATTTGCATATCCTTAATTACATAGTGTGTATTTCAACACTATGTGTTTATACACCTCATTCACATTTCTTTGATCAAAAACTTTAAAATCACTTACCTTGCCTTGTTGTGTAGTGCTTTATCCTCTACCCACTTTGTTTGTTTTTAACTCCATGTGTTTTTAATAACCTATTTTCCTCAAACAAGTGCATTAGTGTGAAACAGTCTCACATCTATGGCTTCTTATCATAAAAACAATGCTATGGTCTCTCCATGAATTTATAAGAAAAGGAAGACCCCTCAACTAGAAATAACATTTACACCACGTGACAGAATAGTTGAAGACATTGAAGGTCCCCTTTACATTACATTTAACATAATAGAGAGTCCTGTAAGACAAGTCGTTGTTGATCCAAATTGCATGACTGACATCGCTACAAAAGATTTCCTTTATTCACATAAATTGATATAAGAAACTTATGAGCCTAAAGACATGATGATAAAAACACACATTGGAGCTTTCCTCCCGATTATAGGGAAAATTATTTTAATGATCCAGGTACTTGATAAAGATTTAGAACAATCATTTGATATCATCCCTACATCTGATAGGCTTCCATATAAAACTAGGCCATCCATGGCTCAAGGCTATGAAAACTATCCCTTCAACCCTTCACCAATGCTTAAAATTTCCTCACCAGGGGTCTATATGAATTGTTCTCCATAGTCAATGGAAACCTATGGTTATGTGGAAAAATATCATCCTTGATTACTTTTGGCCTAAACCTACTAAGGAACCTGAAGTGTGAAAAGATCAAATCTTCTTGGGATATCAGTGATACAAAGCACAATTACTATATAGATTAGTCAGACCCCCTATTCAACAAATAACAAATAAAGAACAACCTACATTACAAGAACCACCTAGCCCATGAGGTAAGGGGATATTTGCTAAGGTTCCTCCTCCATCATCCTTACAAGGATCGGGAGATACCCATGGCACATGTCTGCTTCTTCTTCAGAGATGCCAAAAACTAGGCAAAACCATGAGAATCCTCTTGACAACATCACTAATAAAACATGAAGGAATAGACTAGTGAGAGAAAGAAGAAAGAAAAGACAAGCCTTTGCTTGAAATATACCACCTCAATAAGAGAACATTTCACCATCTAACATTGAATTAAAAAAAAAAGAACTTAAGGCTGAAGAGTTAAAGGATGATAATTTAAGTTGGGCAATTATACCTTATGTACCTCTTTCTTCTTACATTGAAGATTGGGAGGAAGATAACTTGCTCGATGACAACCACTATCTCGATTGTGTACATAGGTAAGTATTTATAATCCTTTTAGGCACTTGTGTCATAGCATATCTTTACTCACTTATGTGGCCTCCTCTTATGTGTTGTATTCCCCCGTGTTGTGCTATATGTTGTTTAGGTCTCCTAGGATGACCCTTGATACTCTTGTAAGGTCAAGGATACCAGGAGACCACCTCTGTTGTGACCACTCTTCTATTTGTTTCATCATTCTTCTATCATTCCTCACCTCTATTTTACTATTGTGTGTCATGCCTTAGAGGCATAACGTTGCGAAGGGTGTTTTTGGGGGGCATACTCCTATGTGGTGTTCCTAAGGCACTTGTTCTCCTCTCTCATTTTTTATTGTTTACCATCCTCATTGATTCTACCTAGTTGGTGGATGACAAAAACAAACAAATACTGATAGGGACTGTGTGTCCCTTCAGTAAGAAAGAAAAAATGACCTTGTCCATATATGAAGATGGGGTTGATATATATATATATATATATATATATATATATATATATATATATATATATATATATATATATATATATATATATATATATATATATATATATATATGACGCTTGACTAGTAGAATCACTCCATGTGATGTATCATCTTATGGAAATTCTTGTGACTAACTTTTTACAAGCCACTCAATATGCTCTTACACACTTTGATTACTATCTCACCTTGTTGCTACACTCGGTTCTGAAGTACCTGCAGTATAGCCCAATGGTTATACTTGACCTTGAACCCATGAGTATAGCCTTGGTCCTTGATGTGACTATTTTCATGCATAGCTTTAATGAATTGCTTTGATTATTATCTTAGAGTAAGATTTCTAACCTTTCTTGTAATCTTATCTTAGCAAATCATTTCAATGTGTTTGTGGGAACATTCGACGATTGTAAGCACATGTCACCTCAGGGGCATGGGCTTTGTGAGAGCTCTTGTTCCCTTACATGTTTTCTCTATACCCTAACATGCTTGATATCAGTAAGAGACATCAACCACCTTAAGGTGGGGGCATATAAAATGGTATCTGTCTGATTATTTTGGCACTAACAAAGCATGTTTGTAAACATCAATCTATTTTGTATGCCTCTTTTTCACTGTAAGGCATCTCCATGATTCGGGTGGGGTGGTATACTTTTAGCACATGCTTCCTTTTCATTGTAAGGCATCTCCGTGATGCAGGTGGGGTTGCATTTTGAAATCCCTTCTGCGGAAGGCAGGATGGTGTATCTCTTGAGCTAGTGCACATCCTTTTATATAAAGTCCTCATGGGGAGGCAGGGTTGGATCTTGAGATATCCTCCCTTAAGTGTGTCTTTGGTGGTTGTTGTAGCATAAGCTCAACCATCAAGTTTGTTTGGCATGTTTTAGATGGTGGGACTTTGCAATAAGCTCCTTCCATCGCTCGTGTTTGATGCATGTATAAGACATATAGTATGTCTATGACATGCTATATGGTACTCGTGTATTCCATGTGTCTTCTCCCTTGTCTTGTACCAAGGGCATAGAAATGAGCTCCCCCCACACTTGGGTTTTGTTTGGTGTGTCTTCCCCCTAGTTTAGTATCAAGGGTGTACTGATGAGATCCCCCTACATATTTGGTTTTGTACTATGTATTTTTGGCACTTTCAAGGGTGTAGTGATGAGCTCCCCCCACCCCTTAGTTAGGATTTTACTTCATATATGAGAATGTTATATCAATGTCTTCATTGTGTATTATGTGCTTCCTACCATCTTCTCTATATTTTGTGTGCTTCCTACTATCTTCATTGTGTCTTGCATGTCTTCAATGTGTTTTCTAGTGCTTACCTAAGACTAGGGGATAGAAATAGTTCTCAAATCTTTGTGTATGCCTTAACTTCATGTGCTTGGCATATTCAATGTGTTTCCGACCATACTTTAATGTATGTTTGGATCGTAAGATCATACATACATTAAAGTGGGGGCTAAATATTATGTTGTAAAATGTGCCCTTAGGACTATTTATCTCCTGGTTTAGCTCCTAGGTCCCCTTAATGTAATCATGCATGCTTAAAACTTATCTTGGAGCAAATTCCCCTGAAACCCATGTCAAATGGGGCTTAGGGGTCCACTTTAATGCTTAATCAAGACTCAAAAAGCACCCCTAGACTTGGGCATCCATGCCTTAGTCCCTATTTTGTTGGGACCCAAATTTAAATTGTCAGTAAAGGACTATTAAAACAGTTTCCCTTGTTAGCCTTTTCAATTTGAATTACGAAAGTTTAGCGGGAATGCATATATAAACATGTTTAGAACTTCATGTTACAACTAGAGATGGATAATGTGAACTTGTGATATTGAGCTAAAGATATTCAAGGCTTTCATTGTGTGTTGTTTGTATGTGTTTGTTGCAAATTTGGCTTCATCAATCCATCTCCTCATGATTTGAAGGCTCTTCATCTCCATGAGGGTTTTCACCTCTAAGGTGACATCTTATTATGTTTCAATCAATTCATTTCATCATTGTAATTTGCCTTTATCCACCAATGACACACACTCTATCTAACAATGGTGTTGGAAGGCTTGAATGTCATTTTGGGGCTTGACTAAGGCAAGCTCCTAAACACCACAACCCTCAACCCCTCTCTTGTGATTGCATGTTACATGTGCGAGATATTGCAAAGTGGAGTTGCAGAGAAGTTGAGCAGAAGATATAGATTTAGGATCTGAGCAGAATGTGTAGAAAATCAGACTTACTAGACTAGGGTGCCCACCCTGTATTCCTCCTGACTGTCCTCTCTAGAAAATCTAAGCAGGTTGTTGTCTTCATCACCTCACTATTCCAAATCTATAGAAAAAGTGGCATGTTGGACTAGGGCGCTTGCCCTAGTGTCCCCAAAGTTTCTACCTCTAGAAATATAAATCCTGATATATGTTTCTAATCTACATTTAGTGCCTTCATATGTGATCATTTGTCATATCTTGTTCATTTGTACACATAATCATAAAACTAGGGTTTATGGCTTAATTGAACTAGGGTGTGAAATAACTATCAATTTAATCTATCTTTCCATATCATTCCTAAGTGACATCAACTTGTAGCTAAGTCCTCTCTATCTATAGTTACTTAGCTCGATTGTTGTCCTTGAGTGTTATTTTGAAAGGAGGGTTTAATTGAATTAACCACACTTCAACTCACATCATCTTTTCATACATAACAACTACTATGCCTTTAAAGAGGAAATAGACATAGTTGATTTCCCTTTACATTAACTTTTAGAGGAAAGACAATGTAGCTTATAGATCTAAGTAAATTTTGACAGCATAATGGCATGTAAATTAACACTTTAAGAACATGAAAGAAGAAGAATAGAAGAAAGATAGAAAGAAGAGAAGAGACAACAATATATGTAAGGAAATCCCTTTCAGGTAAAAAACCCCACACTCCAAATCATCGAACCAATGTATTAATCTACAACAACAAACATGTTACAATACACTTGCAGTCTCAAAGACTTAACATGGAGATTTGCATCTTGCTCCTCTAGAGGAAAAACTGACAGCAAAACCCTGCATAAAACTCTCATCAATGCCTCCATCTCAAGCCCTCAATACATAGATTCATAGAGGCCCAAAAAATAACCATAAGGCATAACCATGGACCGAAACAAGTGTTGGGAATTAGGGTGTATCAACCTTTGCAAGTTCCTAAAGTTGTATTTATTTATTTTTGCCCACTATTGTAATTTTTATGTAAACCTTAGTTTGTCACTTTGTGAGAGTTAGCATGGTGATGTATTATCCTACATGGAATGTGACTAAATGTATTTTTGTCCTTATAAGAGGAGGTAGGCATCCCATTTTGCGGTAGAGGTATTTTTTCATGTGTCAGCACCTTGTGGTCATGTGTCATGTGGCATCTTCGCATGGAGAAAGTAGGTGCCCAAGTCTAACTATGACAAAGTTGTAAGAGGAATATGCTATTGTTATTTAGTTTTGATAGATTCTCTTATAGCTGTAAGAGTTGTCATATATGACATATTTTATGACATTGTAAGGTGTGTAAGAGCATCTATCATATACCTATTTTGAGAAAATTTGTGGCACCCAAGTATGTAGGGTTGTAAGGGATGAAAGAGAATCTTAGACAAGTGTCATTTGCATGCTTTATGGCCTTAGAATTTGGGCCATGTGGATTTGGAAAAAAATCCTTTGTAGCTTGCTCTAGAAGCTACCTCCATCCTTGATATTTCTCTATATATACATGTGCTTGGAGTTAGATTGGTATAGTTCATTAACAAGTACCAGTATGCTACTGTAATTACTCTAGTATTTGACATTTATGAACTCCTGAAAGAACTTGCATTGCAAATGCGTTGTAATCCTTTGATTTGATAATACATTGTGCAGGTTTTGGAGTGTGGGGTTTTTTACTCGAAAGGGTTTTCCCCATGTATATCTTGTGTTTTAAGAATTGTACTTGTTTTTTATGTTGTTATTACCTTTATGTTAATGTGCATCTCATGTTTATAATTGTAAAAGATAAAAATTTGCATAAACCTTCCCTCATTAGATCAATGTAGGAAGTTTGTTCCACATACCTTGCTTCCTTTAAGTTGGTATCAGAGCCTGGTCACCTTTGGTTCTAGTTGTTGGGTAGAGGGTTTTTGGAGCTTGTGTAGAGGATTTTGAAATCTTTGTTGTAGGATAGATATGGCGAGCACATCTGGGAGGTTTGATATAGAGAAGTTTAATGGAGGCAACTTTGAGTTGTGGAAACTCAAGATGGAGGACTTATTAGTAGATACAGATCTATGGCTTGTAGTATCTGGAACCATGCCATTGGGCATGAAATAAGAAGATTGGGATTTGATGGATTGGAAGGCTAAGGGTCTACTAAGACTCTATTTCACTGATTTAATGCTCTTAAATATCAATGAAGAGAAGATTTTAAAAGATCTTTGAAGGAAGAAACTTGGAGATGTTTATTAGTCTAAATACCTAGTGAACAAGTTATTCCTACGAAAGAATTTGTGTTCTCTAAGGATGGAAGATGCAGGATTTTTTGTTGATCACCTGAATACATTCAATATGCTTGTTTTCCAGTTGACCTCTGTTGGTGTGAAGATGGAGGAGGAGAATTGGTGTATGACATTACTATGTTCCTTACCATATTTGTGGGACCAATGTGTTATATCCATTGGGAATACCACTACCACCTTTAAGATGGATGAAGTGGTTTATTCGTTTCTATCTAAAGAGATGTGGATAAAGTCTTCTGAATTGGCTAAGGAGGCTCTTGTTGTTCATGGTAGATCTAAAGAGAAGGAAAAAAAAGGATAAGAAGAAGAAGAATAAGGAAGATCCAAATCTTGTGGGAGATCTAAGCCTCTTGGAAATTCCAAGGCTTTGTTTTGGAATTGTGGCAAACCTGGTCACTTCCACAAGGAGTGCAAGGAGGAGGAGAAGAAAAATAAGAACTATGAGTTAAATATTCTAATAAATCCTCTCAAGATGATGGAGAAGAATTTGTCATTATGTTGGAAACTCATGTTGCACTTTTGTTGTCATTGATGTCCACAGTGAGAGGCTCAAGATTTTTGTTAGCAGTGTTATAATGAAAAAGGTCAGAAGTAAAGTGAACAAGAGATAATCTGTGGTAATGTGATCGAAGAAGAAGACAAAGAAGATGGATAAGATAAACTTTGTGATGAGAAGGGTAAGGTGATGGATGTCATATACTATGTACATAGTTTTACCCTATCTCCTAAAGTTCATAGACAAAGATTGTGCTAACATGAAGATTCTTGTTTTGAGAAAAGAGTTTGTTGTTGTTATATGAAGTTGAGAATGAAGTCTCTAATTTAGTAAATATTGTATTCATTGTTTCCTAAGAAAAAGCATTCCTTTAGTTTTGGAAGAAAGAGTCAAGTTGTCCAAGGCACTACAGTTTGCATAGAATAAGCTCCAGAGAATGCTCCACATTCTTCCACATTTGAAGGTATGACCTTGCAGTTTGGGAGGTTGTCAAAGAAATGTATGAAGGTTGTATGTTCTAGATTTCAGAGCTTGAAGATTAACGCAAAAGATTCTAGAGGTCACAAAGTGATGACAGTTGTTCAAAGTTGTTGCAATTGGGATGCATTTGGGAAATGCTCCACATTTCTCTTATTTTGAAGTTGAGGTCATGCGGTTTGAAGAATGGTCATTTATAGTTGAGAAGATTGTAATATTCTATTTTTAGTTGCAAAGGTGTGCCGCAAAGGTTCTCTGGGGTCAGCAGAATAAAGACATATCTTGCTGCTGACTAGGGTTTTCTGGAGGAGAAAGCAGAAGCCACCGCATTCCATTGCAGTTTATCTTTTGGCTTTGATGTTTGGAGCATGACTTCAGATATTCAATTTGATGGTTTAGTTCAGGTTTTAGGTGCTAAAGTGCACCACAAGTTGGTTTTTCAATGCCCTATCTCAAAGTTGTGTGTTTAGTGTTTGTTTGTTATACTAGGCTCAGTTCTTGATTGTTTACGCTAGAAAGAAAACATATATTTTAGAGGAAGGATTGGTTGAGAAGGTTTGTGTAAGTCTTATAATGCTTATGTGATGATCCACATGATGTTACTTGATCCCTTTGGTAATGCTTTAGGTTTGGAACTATTGTGTGGAAGATGTTTGCTTGATCTGCCTACTTCAAAGAATGTGTTTATGAAGAATAGGTCCTAGTTATCACTTGGCTTGAAATGCATTGATATTTTACATCTTTTGGATGTTGACTTGATGTGGCCTTGCATGTTTAATGAACATGCATTTCATCTTGGCCGACATGGGAGAAAGATTTTGTAATTTACAGAAGGTATAAATGAAATATTTTGTTTGTTGATGAAAGTAAGAGTGTGTGAGAATGTTTGAAGTTGTGTGAACAGATGTGAGTATGTTTTTGAAGGTGTGTTGAAGGTAGCAATGTTCGATGTGCAAAGAAAGTGAGGTTTTGTGACAAAGTGAAGTGTGCAGATGATGCAAATGTGTTTTGTACTATAAGATCTATTGGATGAAATGTTTAAAGGTTGTAGCCTCATTCTATAAGTACCAATGTATTGTATTTCAGGGAGTTGTAGCTTCCTTTGTTTTGTAGCCCATAAATAATATTGTAATCTTGTTTTTCATTTGTGAGGCTAGATTTGGATAGTAGATCCAAGAAGCTTGCTCACCATGGTTTTTCCCTTCTTGGGTTTTCCATGTAAATTTGGTGTTGTGGTTGTGTGCTCATGTGTTGTGCTTTTAATTGGCTTATTTTGTTGATCTTCTGATTAAAGTAGTTAGAAGTTTTTATTTCCAATGTTAAACTAGAATAAGTTTTGATATATACTAGTTCACCACCCCCCCTCTTAGTATATCCTTGTGTTCTAACAATTGGTACTAGAGCCAGGTTCCTTGGTGCAGTCTAATAGTTGAAGGTAGATCTTGGAATATAACACATGGCTCAAAAAGAGTCTTCCTCTAAAGCTCTAATATTTAATGGAAATAACTACGACTTATGGAGTGTAATGATGGAAGCCTATCTTACGTCACTAGAGTATGATGTTTCGAGAGTGATCACAACTGATTATGTTGAACCTAGCCACCCCATTTTAGATTCAGATGCGAAGAAGGTACATGAAAACAATGACAAAGCCAAGAATGCAATCTTAAGTGGTTTGAGCAGTTTAGAGTTAGTCAAGGTTGTGTGGTGCAAGACAACAAAAGAGATATGGGAGAAGCTCAAAGGTCTCTATGAAGCAGATGACACTATAAAGGAAACCAAATTGCAATCCTACAAAATAGTATTTGAGAATCTAAGGATGAAAGATGAAGATAATATAGAGCTGGGTACTTACATTGGGTAGATGAAGCAGTGAATGGAATCAAAACTATGGGTGAAGGCATAGTTGAATCATTTGCTGTAAATAAAGTCTTGATATCTCTTTCTGACATATTTGATTTAAAAGTTTCTACAATAGAAGAAGCCAAAGACTTGAAGAAACTCACCATGATAGAACTATTTGGATCCCTCACTACCTATGAAATGAGAAATGAAGTCATAGGTCCATGCCAAAAAGAACCTTCTTTCAATGCTATGAAGAATGAAGGAGCATCTGATGTATGCAATGAAGTTGAGGAAGAGGAAGCAATTTTTCTAAGAAAGCTAAAAAGAGGATCAAGAAAATATAAAGGTAATCTACCTTTCAAATGTTTCAAATGTGGTAGAATTGGTGATTATGCCTCTAAATGTCCTTTTGGAGAAAGTGAAAGTGGCAGAAGGGATTCAAGAGGAACAATTTCCAGAGGAACCTCCTTTCAAAAGAAGACTAAATCTCTGGAGAAGAAGTAGATCACTACTCATCTGATGAGGATAGAGGTGAATCTCTATTCATTGAAATGTTGATCTCAGATGATTCAAACAAGGCTGTGGATGAAGAAGAATATGAAGTTGATTTTGAAGGTGAACTTGATTATGCTATTGAAGACTTGATTGTGCAAGGAAGGAGAATCAAGAACAAAGAGCTTTGATTGAAGCTAAATCAAAAGAATGTATGAAAATTGAGAAAGAAATTCAGTTACTCAAAAAGGAGTTGAAGAAGGAAAATCTTGGAAGTTCGAATGATATAGAATGTATAGATCTCATCTTGTCTCAAGGACGATCTCTTCATGTAAGACAATTCTCCATGAGTAGGTTCAATCATATTTTCTTTGGTTATTATTTTATTTGCAATGAACTTGGGCATAAGGATATGGATTGCAAGTCTAAAATAAATAAAAGGAATCTTGTTAGTATAAATTATTTTTGCTTCTCTTGTGGATGCCAATGTGGTATGTCAAATTTGCAACAAGTTTGGACACATAGAAAGGTATTGCAAGAATGGTCTTGCCAATTCAGAATCTTAGATAACCAATGTCACTAAGCAAGACAAGGAGAATGACAATGGAGCTGAGAAACTCAATGATTTTTGAAACAACATTTCATATTCAAGGACAAACCAATCTCTGGGTGATAAGACAATGGATGTACAAATCACATGATAGGTGATAAGAGTAAGTTTATCAATCTTTACAAGTGGAATGGTGGATTGGTTAGGTTTGGAGATAACTCATTTGCAAAAATCACTAGAAAAGGTACTATAATCATTGATGGAAAGTCTCAGACACGTGATGTTCTTTATGTAGAAGGTCTCAAGAATAATCTTCTTAGTGTAAGTCAAATGTGCAGCAAAGGATATAATCTCACATTTCATGATCAAAGGTGTGAAATCGGAAGAGCAAAATCTAGAGAATTGGTGGCAGAAGAATTTAAGACAAAACACAACTTTATAATCTGAAAGGGGTTAATGAGAGGACTTGTTTGTTAGGACAAACAAATGAATACTAGATGTGGCATAAGAGAATGGAGCACATCAACTTTAATAATCTTGTGAAGATTAGTTCCATGAAAGCAGTAAGGGACATGCCAAAGATCATCAAGCCTACAAGCATCATATGCAAGGAATGTCAGATTGGGAAGAAGACAAGGATGAGTTTCAAGTCCAAGGAATATTTTACTACAAGGCCTTTGGAGCTGGTTCATACTAACATGTGCGGACCGACTAGGAAAAAAAGTCCTACAAGGTGAGAGATATTTTATGTTGCTCATTGATGATTTCTCTAGAATGACATGGATTACATTTTTGAAAGAAAAATCAAAATGTTTTAGTAGATTCAAGATCTTCAAATCTATGGTTGAAAATGAAATGAATGCTAGAATCAAGTGCTTAAGATTTGATTGAGGTGGTGAGTTCACTTCAAATGAGTTTGTAGAATTTTGTTAAGAACATGGAATCAAAAGACACTATGCAGCTGCTAGAACTCCTCAGTAGAATGGTGTTGTAGAGAGAAAGAATAGGGTTGTCCAAGAGATGGCTAGGACAATGTTGAGTGAAGCTAAACTGTCTGATATATACTACAAAGAAGAAATTCATATCGTAGTAAACATTCTTAATAGGGGACAACTAAGAAAGCACAACACCAAGACCCCTTATGAGAAATGGAATGGAAGACCTATAATAGTCAAGTATTTCATGGTTTTTGGAATCAAATGCTACATCAAAAGAGATGAAGAAGGTCTGGGAAAGTTTGACTCAAGAGTTGATGAAGGTATTTTGCTTAATTACTCAACTACTAGCAAAGCCTACACATGCTACAATAAGAGACTAAAGAAGATAGTTGAGAGTACAAATGTAAGAGTGGATGAAGAAACACATCAGAATTTAGTTGAGCAAGAGGACTATTAGCTAGATGAACCTACCTACATAGAGGAAATTGTAGAAGTTGAAGAAAAGGAAGAAACTCTAGAAAAGATTTCTAAGACTCCAACCAAGTATGTTCAGAAAAATAATTCAGAAGATTAGATCATTGGAGACAAGAATGAAGGAGTTTAGACAAGAAGAAGATTGACAAGAACAAATGAATAGGTAAACTTTGCTTTACTATCAAGAATAGATCCTAAAATATTTAATGAGGCTAGCAAGGATGAAGGATGGATACAAGCCATGGAAGAAGAACTGAACCAGATAGAAAAGAATCAGACTTGGGAATTAGTACCAAGGCCTACAAACATGAATGTAATAGGAACAAAATATATTTTCAAGAACAAGTTGAATGAAGATGGAGAAGTGGATAGGAACAAAGCAAGGTTGGTTTGCAAAGGATATTCACAAGTTGAAGGTGTTGACTATGAGGAGACATTTGCTTTGGTGGCAAGAATAGAAGCAATCAAAATGGTTCTTGATTTTGTAGTACATAAGGGACTTAGGTATATAAGATGGATGTCAAATTTGCTTTCCTGAATGGTGACTTGGAAGAAGAGGTCTACATAGAGCAGCCAGATGGTTTTCAGTTATCAAAAGATCAAGCATGGTGTGCAAACTCAAGAAGGCTCTGTATGGTCTCAAACAAGCACCTAGGGTTTGGTATGCAAGGTTGGACAAGTACTTATTCCAGCAGGGTTTCCAGAAAGGTACCATAGATAGTAATCTTTACATCAAAACTAAAGATGAACAAATTCTAATTGTTGTTGTGTATGTTGATGATATAATCTTTTGTGGATATGATGAGATGTGTAAGAAGTTTACAGGAGAGATGCAAAAAGAACTTGAAATGTTTATGTTAGGAGAGCTATCATTCCTTGTTGGACTTCAAATTTGTCAATCAAACGATGGCATCTTTATCTCTCAAGCAAAGTGTGTTAAGAAAATGTTGAAGAAGTTTGGAATGGAAGATTGCAAACCTATAAATACTCCTATGGAAACTAGTTGCCAATTGAGTAAAGATGATGAGTCACCTGAAGCTGATCAGAATCAGTACATGTTTATGATTGGGGGCCTAATATACCTAACAACATCAAAGCTTGACATTATGCAAGTTGTGTGTTTGGTTGCAAGGTTTCAAGATGATCCTAAGGAAACACATGTGAAGGTGGTCAAGAGAATATTCAGATACTTGAAGAGCACTCTGGAACATGGACTGTGCTATCAAAAGGGTGATGACTTTTCCCTGAGTGCTTATACTTCAATGCAGATTGGGCTGGTAGTATTGATGATAGAAGAAGTACCGATGGAGGAGCTTTCTTTTTGGGAGATAGGCTGGTCTCATGGATTAGCAAGAAGTAGGATTTATTATCCTTATCAATTGTAGATGCAAAATATATAGCTATAGCTACTTGTTGTACCCAAGTGTTGTGAATGAAGTAAACATTGAAGGATATCGAGGTTGTATATGATGAACCTATTCTTATTATTTGTGATAATACAAGTGCCATTAATATTTCAAAGAATCTAGTGGTGCATCCTAGAACCAAGAACATATCTATCAAGTATCACTTTTTGAGAGAAAAGGTTGCAGATCAAGAAGTCAGATTGGAGTATGTGCCTATAAAGGACCAAGTTGTAGACATATTCAACAAAGGCACTTTCTAAGGATACTTTTGAGTATCTCAAATAGAAGTTAGGGGTTGTTGCCCCTCCTTACAACTAGATGGATAGTTGGTGCGTCTATCGAGGGGGAGTAGTTCAAGATATATTTTATCTTTGGATTGATGGTGACTACCTCTCGAAAGGAGCAGGGAGGCAAGAGGTTTTGAACGATAACAAGATTTGATTAGTCAGAGGGAACTGAAAGGTGAGGAGTAGTGAAAGAAAAATCAAGAAGAATGTAGACAGGGGGAGATAAAGGAAGAGCAGTTCAGAAGAAGACCACTAGCCCTTTGTCCTTGATGTCAAAGGGGGAGAAAATTACATATCAGGTCAAGTGTTGCCATCAATGCCAAAGGGGGAAATTGTTTCGCTTGTGTTGTCATTGGTGTCAGTAGTGTGAGGCTCAAGAGTGTTGTCAGCAGTGTTGTAATGAAGAAGGCTGGAAGTAAAGTGAACAAGAGGCAATCTATGGCAATGTGATAAGAGAAGAAGACAAAGAAGATGGATCAGTGAAGTTGTGATGAGAACAGTGATGAAGGGGGTAAATCACACCAAAAAAACTTAAATTGCACACAGAAAATAGTATGTTCTTTTGTTGATTTAGAAAACTCATTACATTACAGAAGCTCAAATACAATCAGAGGATGAATCCTCCATAGGTTGCAACACATTACAACTTCCAATCTCAAGACTCTGGAATCTTTTGCCTTATGTAACCCCAAATCTGCTAGGGTTTCTATTTTCTTGCCTATTCTTGACTCTACACTTTCCCCCTTATCTCCACCACTCCAAGGGTTCCCAAAATAATGGTTATTAATATCCTTTTTGGCAGACTCCAGTGAAATTTTGAATTTTGCATTTCCCTCCAAAAATATGTCAACTTCCAGGAGCCATAACTTTTGATCTGGGTGTCTGATTGATGAACTGTTTGAAGTGCTAGAAAGCTTGTAGAGTGCTCTACATGCTAAGAACCTACTCTACAGGTTCTATCCATTTTTAGGCCCATACGGGGCCATTTAGTGCCTCAAACCTAAATTTGAATAATTTTCAAGCATTTTTCAGGAAACATAAACTTTAATATCTTTCACCTCACAAATGATCTTTGCGTGATTCCATCACCAAAGGTATTATTTTTCATTTATGAAGCTTTCTATAAATTTTCTCTTCAATCCGTGGCCAAATGCAAACTTTCCAAAAATAGCAGTTTGTTATTTTTAGCAGTTTGGAAAAACTGAAAGTTCTACATTATTATTCAAGCGATTATGGAACCAGAAATACTAATTTTGAAAAGAAATGAAAACAATATCAATGATTTTGAATCATCTTTTTTTGGGTGATGCAAGATTACCCTTACACCATTGGATGCTCCTACATTAGACACCTAGGGTAATTTTGAGAAGTGACCTTGTCACATCTTAGGTGTTTGAGGAAAAGCCCAAACAGTAAACTTCTAGCTTAGATGACCAAGAAGAATCTTCAACAGGCCTTCCTTTCCACTTCACTGGATATTCTTCATATTGGCTATTCCATGTACTTCTTCCCACATGGCTATCCAAGATCTCTTCTATCTCCTCCTTTGAAGTAGATGCCACAATACTCCATTGTTCTTTTGTTGGTCCATTCTCTGTTCCACCTTCATGATATTATGTTAAATCAGCAATGTTGAACATAGGGGAAGTGTTGATCCCACTTAGCAGTTCTATCTCATATGCATTTCCTGAGTCATGCTTTTCAAGATTTTGCATGGTTCAAATTTCTTTATTTTCAACTTATTATATGTTCCAACTAGAAGCCTCTCTTTTCTCAAGTGAACCATGACTTCATCTCCTACCTGATATTTCTTATATCTCCTCTTTTGATCTGCCTTAGCCTTGTACTAAATATTCATCTTGTTAATGTACTTTCTCAACTCTTCATGCAAATTCTTCAGGTGCTCTGCAAAGTCTTCAACTTTGGCACTTGTCTTTTCTCCCTTGTCCAGCTTCCTTAACTATAAAGCATTTCTTGGACTACTTCCATATACAATCTGGAATGGTGATTTACTTATACTCCTATTGACAAAATTGTTGTTAGCAAATTATGCCTGTGCTAAAATCAAATCCCATCCCTTGGTCTTATCTCCTACTAAGCATCATAGTAGGTTACCCAAACTCCTATTCACTACTTTCATTTGTCCATCAATATGTGGATGGTGTGCAGAACTGAACTTCAAATCTGTCTTCAACTTCTTCCACAATGTCCTCTAGAAATAACCAAAAAACTTGGTATCTTGATCTGAAACTATGCTCTTAGGTAGACCATGTAGTCTCACCACCTCTCTGAAAAATAACTCTGCTATATGAACAACATCATTGGTTTTCTTACAAGGAATAAAATGTGCCATCTTTGAGAATATGTCCACCACCACAAAAATGGAATCATGTCCTCTTTATGTCCTTGGTAAACCAAGAACAAAATCCATACTAATATCATCCCATGGCTTCTCTGGTACATGTAATGGTTGATATAGCCCTGTATTCTGACTTGTTCCTTTTGCCATATGACACACTCTGCACAAATTTCCTCACATCTTGTTGTAATTGTGGCCAATAATAATATTCACTAACAATAGCAATGGTCTTATCTCAACCAAAGTGCCCAACTAATCCCCCACTATGCTTCTCCTTAATCAAGTTTTCTCTCATAAAACTTTTGGAATGCATAAGTGGCTTCCCCTAAACAACATGCCATCTTGGATTATGAAATACAACCATTTTGTCCTATCCAAAGTAATAGGTTCTAAACAAGCTTTCCAAGCCTTTGCAAAATCTGGATCTTCAAGATACAAACTTTTGAGCTCATCGAACCCAATAGCCTCTATCTTCATTTTTGTCAACAAATTTTGCCTTTTGCTTAAGGCATCTACAACTTTGTTGGACTTCCCATTCCTATGCTTCAAAACAAAAGTATAACTCTACAAAAACTCAACCCATTGTAAGTGCCTTTGGTTCAACTTGCCTTGACTATTAAGCTACTGCAAAGCCTGATGATCAGTATATAAAACAAACTCTTTCGGCAACAAATAATGTCTCCATTTCTTCAAAGCCTGAACTATTAAATAAAACTCCTTATCATAAACATAATACTTTTTCTTGGCATCATTAAGCTTCTCATTGAAATAGTCAATGGGATTACCTTCTTGACTCAAAACAGCTCCTATAGCACTACCACTAGCATCACAATCTATCTTAAATACCTTATTGAAATCTGGAGTGCCAAAATAGGTTGCTCTATGACTTTTTGCTTCAATGTATCGAAGCTCTTGGTTGCTCTTGTAGTCCATTTAAATTCTTTTCTATCCCCTCTCATTGTCTCCATTAGGGGTGCACAAATGCTACTAAAATTCCTGATAAACTTTCTATAAAAACTTGCCAAACCATGAAAAGATCATACCTCTGTGGCACTCCTTAGTGTAGGCCATTCAATGATAGCCCTTACTTTTTCTGGGTCCATCTTAAGACCTTCCTTTGAGACAACAAATCCCAAGTATACCAACTCCTTCTTTGTAAAACTACATTTCTTTAAATTAATCAACAACTTCTCCTCCCTCAGCTTCTCTTAAACTCTTTTAATATGCATTAGATACTCATTTCAAGTCTTACTAAAAATGAAAATGTCATCTAAATAAATAATAACAAAATTTCCCAAAAATTCTTTCAATACCTTGTTCATGAGCCGCATGAATGTGCTCGGTGCATTGCTTAGCCCAAATGGCATGACTAACCACTCATACAAACCTTCCTTTGTCTTGAAGGTTGTCTTCCATTCATCTCTTTATGTGATTCAGATCTGGTGATACCCACTCTTCAGGTCAATCTTTTTTGAGGTACTTGGCTCCACTCAGACAATCCATTATGTCATCCATTTTGGGAAATACAAATCTATACTTGATTGTGATCTTGTTGATGGCTCAGAAATTTGTACACATTCTCCACTCTCCATCTTTCTTTGGTGCTAGTACTGTAGGTCTCGTACATGGACTTAGGCTCTCCCTTATCAGTCCCTTCCTCAATAACTCGTGAATTTGTCTATTCAACTCTTCATTATCTGTAGGAGTTATTCTATGGGTTTTCTTATTCAGCAAATTGGCTCCTAATATCAAATCCATTTGGTGACTTATCTTCCTCACCGATGGTAAACCTTTTGGTACATTATCAGCGACAATATCCTAAAATTTTTCCAATAGATTTGAAACTTCTGCTGGTACATCTTCACATTTTTCTTGACTAATCTTAGGAATCAATGCAAAGCAATGGCGCTCATGCTTCATACCCTCCAAAAATTTCCCACCATCTATCAAGCAAATTCTAGCAATACTACATACCTTTTCTTCCACCTCCTTCAAGGGCTTTAACTTATGACGAACTCCATCCTTTGTTAGGGAATATGTGTTTGCATGGCCATCATGGACAGTGCACCTATCATACTACCACAGCCTCCCCAATAACATATGACATGCATCCATCGGTATGATGTCACACAGCACCTCATCATGGTAGTCACCAATCTTGAACTTAACTAAACACTATTCATTGACCAAAGCTCTATGGTCCTTTTGCAACCATTCAATCCGATATGGATGTGGATGCCTTTTTGTCAACTTCAGCTTGTTAACCATCTCCTCTGAAACAAGATTGTTAGAGCTTCCACTATCAATAATAATATCACAACACTTACCTTCACATTTGCACCTTATGTAGAATAAACTCTTCCTTTGATTTGGTTCTTTTTCCTCATTCAACAAGGTTCTTCTGACAACTAAGGTTTCTCCCCATTCAGCATCTTTAGAATGCTCAAATTGTGCATCTTCATCTACATGTCCAACTTGTGCATTACCTTTAGGTCTTCTATTTGTCCTTCCTTGATATTGCAGATACTCATATGCTCGATGTCCTTCTTCTCCACATTGGAAACAGGTTCCTCTGAAACCTCCTCTTCTAGGTCCTTGCCTAGGTCTGCCTCTTTCTCTTCCTCTTTTCTTGATGAGGAGCGCACAGCGGAAACAAATAATTGATCAATCATTAAACTTTTGAACTCTTGAACCTTTTGGAACTAGTTCTAGTCTCAGCGAACAGATCTTTTCCTTTCATTTTCAGCAACACTTTGTCCTCTTCTTGATGATGGATCATTGAGCATGATCTGAAACGTTGAAGCAAAAACATACATAGTTTAATCCAGAAGCACTCTATTCATTATTCATGGACTGTGGAAAATTCATGCCTACTAACACTTTATCCGTCGGCCACTTTACAACTTATCTCTCCAAAGTCTTAGTCACTCTGATGTGAGGTTTAATACTCTTTGCTTATCGGCAAGAAAATCACCATCGATCATCTTTGAACTTGTCATTCCGACATCGTAACTCTTCCCGATGGGTGACTCTACGCTTCTTGCCTGTCGGCAAGAAAAGTACTATTGGCTACTTTAGATTCTACTTCACCGATACACCGATCACTCCAATGTCACCCTTGACTTTCACTTGTCGGCAAGACAATTACTATCTGCCATATTAGAATTTGCTTCACTAATACGCCGATGACTTTTGTCGCCTTAACTCCATTTGACTTTGGTGGAACACCGCAGTTTCGATGGGACTCAACCTTTGGTTCTGACAATATGTCGATGCCACTATCGACTAGAACCCCAAAACTCACCTCGCTGGTCCAAGACACACCGATGGCTCACTTGGAACTTTCTTCGGTGAAATGAGACAGAACTCGCGCCGATAGAAATCTCTCAGTCTCCTCATTTTGGTCAAACAACCATTGTCGGTCTGATGGCCGATTTACTCCCCGATAGTCCCGGTCTTACCGACGATGACCTCTGTGTCTCTCTGACTCTATGATTCATCTACTCTTTCAACCAAACCCTAGCACATGGAGATGCTAGGCCGTCTACTATGTAAAATGATCCAATTTGGTCCTCTGTACCGTCGAACAAGGAAACAAAATAGAAAACAAAAATAAATACTTGTACAACAAAGCCATTCCACTGATTTCGATAGAAATCATACCAGTGGAATGTTTCACATCGACATACTGCAACAATGGAAAGCACAGAAAGAATAGAAATCTACAGTTATACAAATTGCAGTTACAGGGAACGGAAAACAAATTGATGAAAAATAATAGTTTTAATTCCCTTAGAACAATACACAATTACATTCACACTTCTTCTTCTCCTTTTTTTTGGTAGTTCCTTCCTTTGGTGTTTTTATGAACTCAACCTGCCAGTAGTTGGAAAACCAACCGATGCAAATAGCTGGGAGACCAACCAATCCAAATTGCCTCAAACTGTCCTACTACCCTTTTTTGGCACTATGTGATTACAATATGACAAAAGTGTGTTTTAAGTCACTTAGGACTTACAAAATGGGTTCTAGGTCCCGAAGGACCTAGAGACAACTGAATCAAAATGCATTGGTCAAATAGACCTTATTACAAAAGAAAATAGGATTTTCTAGGTGCTCCTGCACCATACTCCCCACCTAGAAAAGAACTCGTGCCACATGAGTTGATTCTTTGTCTAGCTCCACCTTTATCCTTTACTGCCTCATGTCTTCCCCATGATCTCTGGACTACAACTTGCTTCCATGGAATCAAAAACTCATGCCTAGCATTGTAGGCTCTACTCACACCTTGCCATGAGTGAATGCTTGCAACCAAACCTATATTTTGTTTGCCATTCTTCCTTGCTGTCATCTCTTCCTGAACACATACATTCAAAACCTTGGTTGATGCCTCTTGTACTGCTGTTATGGTAGAATATGTTTGCCTTTCAACTCTTGTGGGCTCTAGACTACAAACAATGGTCCCTACTATGATAACACCTTCTTCTTTCCAACCACCTTGTGGCTACTTGCAGACCTGCTCCTTGATCACCATCTGATCTCCATCATTCAAAACTGAAACCACCTTCAAACTTTGATCTTTGGCAACCCCACTCCTTGAGGTATCCTCAACTTCTTCATTGGTCTTCACAAACTTTTTCTTACCCACCAAGATGACCTTGGCTACCTTCTTTGCTTCAACATCCTCCCGTAATGGTGTCATCACAAAAGTCCTCCCATCCTTCTTGATGGTGTATGTGTTAGCATATCCATCATATAATGATTGCCTATCAAATTGCCATGGCTTACCTAAAAGTAGGTGACAACATTCCATGGGAAAAATGTCACATAAAACCCTATCCTTATATTCTCCAATTTCAAAATCAACATATGCTTGCTCATCTACCAAAAGTGATTGACTATCACTTACCCAAGATGCTTTGTAAGAAGTTTGATGAGGAATCCTTTCTATGTTCAATTTATCCACCATTTCCCTAGACACCATATTATCTGTTGAATCAGAATCTATTACTACCTTGCATATTTAACCTTTGCTTTTGCAATTGGTCCTGAAAAGAGCTCTCCTTTGTATCATCTCCTTGGATGTCTTCAAAAGTGTTCTCCTTAGCATCAATGCTTCTCCATTTTGAACTGGGGTTGTACTCCCAATTGGAGAGTTGACACTTTCATCTACCTCCTCTTCTTGCACATATTGAACCCTTTTTCATTCTTCCTATCACCTCCTCATGGTGAACCTTGCCTTTCTGGACATTTGAATGTTGTGTGACCAATTTCATTGCAATTGTAGCATCTTCTAGTGAAAATATTAGAACCTCTACCTTCACCTCTTGTGCCTCTAAACCCCCCTCTAAAATTAGAAACTTGGCCCTTATTTCTGCTTGTGTCTCCTTGGTCTTCTTGGGACTGATTTCTGTCTTCAAAACTGTCCCTACTTCTAAAATTTATGCCACCTCTTCCTCTACTTTGCTGCTCACCTTTCCTCTTCAACTTCTCTTCAGCCCTTAATGCTACTTGAAAGCACTTCTCCACATTTTCAGGGGTCAATAAACTGATTTCATCTTGGATATTGAAATTCAAACCATTTAGATACCTTGCCACCTTAGCTTTTTCATCCTCCATGTACCCACAATGAAGAGTGTATTTGTGAAACTCCTTGGTGTAAGTAGCCACATCCAAATCTCTTTGCTTGAGATTTTGCATCCTCTTGTAGATCTGCACCTCATAGTCTAATGGAAGGAATTAGGACTTGATCCTCTCCAACATTCTTCTCCATGAAGAGATCATACTCTTCCCATTCTTTACCCTTTCTCCTTGGGTGTAATTCCACCATGTAAGGGCAGCACCTTTGAGTTTAGTTTTTGCAAACTTAACCCTCTTACTTTCAGAAACTTCCTTGTATTCAAAGTAGTTGTTTAGAGCCTCAATCCACTCCACAACCTCCTCGGCATCCATCTTCCCACTGAACATTGGGATCTCCATCCTGGCCTCTGAAGAGTCTTTCCCAATTACCTTGATGGCTTCAAGAAAGTATTTTTGATCTACAGGTATCACTACCTCTTGCCCTTGGGGTTCTTCCCCTTCTTCCCCTTCTTCTTCTTCTCCATCAGATTCATCATCTCATTTCTTTCCTATCTTCAGTACCTTCAACTCAGCCTGGAGTGCTTCCTTGACTCCAATCTTGATCATCTCTTCCATCTCTTGGAGCTTCTTAAGCACTTCTGTTGTCATCCCCTTTGGAGGCATGATGCTAGCCTCTCCTTCACTCTCCTCTACTGACATATACCAGATCAACAATAGAACCTTTTATGGCTCTGATACCAATATGATGAGGAGCGCACATTGGGAATGGACAATTGATCAATCATTAAACTTTTGAACCTTTTGGAACTAATTCTAGTCTCGGCAAACAGATCTCTTCCTTTCGTTTTCGGTAACACTTTGTCCATTGGCCACTTTACAACTTATCTCTCCGAAGCCTTAGTCACTCCGATGTGAGGTTCAATACTCTTTGCCTATCAGAAAGAAAATCACCATCGGTCGTCTTCGAACTTGTCACTTCGACATCATAACTCTTCCCAATGGGTGACTCTATGCTTCTTGCCTATTGGCAAGAAAAGTACTATCAGCTACTTTAGATTCTACTTTGTTGATACATCGATCACTCCAATGTCACCCTTGACTTTCACTTGTCAGCAAGACAATTACTATCAGCCACGTTAGAATTTGCTTCGCCGATACGCCGATGACTTTTGTCACCTTGACTCCATTTGACTTCGGTGGAACACCACAGTTTCGGTGGGACTCGGCCGTTGGTTCTGGTGATACGCCGATGCCACTATTGGCAAGAAAATTACTGTTGGCCAGAACCCCAAAACTCACCCCGCTATTCCAAGATACATTGATGGCTCACTTGGAACTTTCTTCGGCAAAACGAGACAGAACTCATGCCGATAGAAATCTCTCTGTCTCCTCATTTCGGTCAAACAACCATTGTTGGTCTGATGGCCGATTTACTCCCCGATGGTCCCGGTCTTACCGACGATGACCTCTGTGTCTCTCCGACTCTGTAATTCATCTACTCTTTCAACCAAACCCTAGCACATGGAGATGCTAGGCCGTCTACTATGTAAAATGATCCAATTTGATCCTCTACGCCACTGAACAAGGAAACAAAATAGAAAACAAAAATGAATACTTGTACAACAAAGCCATTCCACTAATTTCGATAGAAATCGTACTAGTGGAATGCTTCACATCGACATATTGCAATAATGGAAAGCACTGAAAGAATAGAAATCTACAGTTATACAAATTGCAGTTATAGGGAATGGAAAACAAATTGACGGAATAGAATAGTTTTATTTCTCCTTAGAACAATACACAATTACATTCACACTTCTTCTTCTCCTTTTTTTTGGTAGTTCCTTCCTTTCATGTTTTTATGAACTCAACCTGCCAGTAATTGGAAAATCAACCGATGCAAATAGTTGAGAGACCAACCGATCCAAACTACCTCAAACTGTCCTACTGCCCTGTTTTGGCACTATGTGATTACAATATGACAAAAGTGTGTTTTAAGTCACTTAGGACTTACAAAATGGGTTCTAGGTCCTAAATGACCTAGAGACAATTGAAATGAAAATGCATTGGTCAAATAGACCTTATTACAAAAGAAAACAAGATTTTCTAGGTGTTCCTGCACCATTGCTCCCCATTATTTTGGTCGCGAGGGCGGTAGGAATTATCTCCTCTCTGATTTCGACTGGTGCCAGCTTCTTCACTCTTCTTTGTATCTTCATTTTAGCCTTCAAAGGACCTTCTATCAGTCTTTCCACATTGACCTCTTCCCCTTTGCTTGCTTTCAAATATTTTATTGAGCTTCTCTTCCACCTTTAGGAAAAACTGGTACTCATCTTCTATGGTGGTCATTCTAACCAAGCTCAGCTCCTATTGAATACTTGGCCTCAACCCATTAATGTAACAGGATCCCTTCTCCTTATTGGCCTTTGCATGGCCTATCCTAATAGTAATCTTATAAAACTCTTTTGTATACTTCTTAACAGACTTGTTACCTTACTTCAATCCTTGTAGCTTCTTTAGCAACTCCTTCTCATAGTCCATAGGAATGAATTGCTTCTTCAGTTTTTCCACCATCCAATCCCATCTGGTAATCTTTCCTTTTCTTCTTCTAATTCTCTCTAACTGGACCTCCTTCCACCAAATATTGGCATGACCCTTCAACTTTATTTTTGTAAACTTGACCTGATCTTGGTCCTCCACATCTTCATACTCAAACTATTCCTCCATGTCATTGATCCAATCAATAAGTTGTTCTGGATTCAAATCTCTAGAATAGGTAGAAACTTTGATCTTGGGCCTCTTTTCGATCTTCGAAATGGCCCTCAACAACTTGAATTCTGCAGGATCTCCTGCAAATTCTTGTTCTTCCTTAGATAGCTCTTCTTCAGCTTCATCCTCACTTTCCTCTCTTGTTCTCAGCTCAAACCCTCTTCGCAACTCCTCTTGTACTGCATCGATTTACCTTTGTAGGGCTCTGAAACCCTCTTCCGTCAAAGCATTTCTCCAAACATGGTTTCTTCATGGAGGCATTTTGATCTCCGTAGAAGACCCACAACCTCAGGTCTTGGTGCAAACTACCTCACAGTCGGTGATCTGTCCACACACTCAAGAAACCTTGCTTTGATACCACTTAATGAAGGGGTAAATCATAAAACACACAACAATAGAAATTGCACATAGAAAATAGAATGTTCTTTTATTGATTTGGACAACTCATTACATTACATAAGCTCAAATACAATCAGAGGATGAATCCTCCATAGGCTACAACACGTTACAACTTCAAATCTCAAGACTCTAGAATCTTCTCCCTTCTGTAACCCCAAATCTGCTAGGGTTTTTGTTTTCCCACTTATTCTTGACTCTACACTTTCCCCCTTATATCCACTACCCCAAGGGTTCCCAAAAAAAAAAGTTATTAATAGCCTTTTTGGTGGCCTCCAGCCAAATTTTGAATTTTGCATCTCCCTCCAAAAATAGGTCAATTTCTGGGAGCCATAACTTTTGATCCGGGTGTCCTATTGATAAATTGTTTGAAGCGCTAAAAATCTCACAGAGTGCTCTATGTGCTGAGAACTTGCTCTATCAATTCCACCCTTTTTCGGGCTCGTACAGAGCCATTTAGTGCCTCAAACCTGAATTTGAATAATTTTCAGGTGTTTTTCAGGAAACAAAAACTTGAATATCTTTCATCTCACAAATGATCTTTGCGTGATTCCTTCACCAAAGCTCTTGTTTTTCATTTACGAATCTTCCTGTAATTTTTTGCTTCAATCCGTGCCCAAATGCAAACTTTCCAAAAATAGCAGTTTGAAAAAACTGAAAGTTCTACATCATTATTCAAGCGATTATGGAACCAGAAATACTAATTTTGAAAAGAAATGAAAATAATATCAAAGATTTTGAATCATCATTTTTTGGGTGATGCAAGATTGCCCTTACACCACTAGATGCTCTTGCATCAAAGGGTAAGGTGATGTATGTCATATACTATGTACACAGTTGTACCCTATCTCCTCAAGTTCATAGACAAAGATTGTTCTAACATGAAGATTTATGTTTTGAGAAAAGAGTTTGTTGTTGTTATATGAAGTTGAAAATGAAGTGTTTGATGTAGTAAATATTTTATTCATTATTTCCTGAGAAAAAGCATTATGTTAGTTTTGGAAGAAAGAGTCAAGTTGTCCAGGGCACTAGAGTTTCCACAAAATAAGCTTGGGAGAATTCTCTACATTCCTCTGCATTTGAAGGTACGACCTTGCAGATTGGGAGGTTGTCAAAGAAATGTATGAAGGTTGTATGTTCTCAATTTTAGAGCTTGAAGGTTAATATAGAAAATTCTAGAGCTCACAGAGTGAAGACTATTGTTTCAGAGTTGTTGCAGTTAGGATGCATCTGGGAAATGCTCTACATTTCTCTTCTTTTGAAGTTGAGGTCCTGTGGTTTGGAGGATGATCAGTTATAGATGAGAATATGGTAATATTCAAGTTTCAATTGCTAATGTGTATTGTAGAGGTTCTCTAGGGTTAGCAGAACAAAGACATATCTTGTTGCTGACTAGGGTTGTCTAGAGGAGAAAGCAAAAGCCACTGCATTCCACCACAGTTTATCTTTTGGATTTCACATTTGCAGGATGAGTTCAAATATTTAGTTTGATGCTTCAATTTAGGTTTCAGGTGCTAAAGTGCACTGCAAGTTGTTTTTTCAATGCCCCATCTCAAAACTATGTGTTAAGTGTTTGTTTGTAATACTAAGCCCAGTTTCTGATTGTTTGTGCTAAAAAGAAAACATATATTTCAAAGGAAGAATTGGTTGAGAAGGTTTGTGTAAGTCTTATATTGCTTGTGTGATGATCCACATGATGTTAATTTATCCCTTTGATACTGCTTTAGGTCTAGAGCTATTGTGTGGAAGAATAGGTGTTTGTTTCTTGTCAATTTCATGTGTGTTGATGTTCCCACCAGATGATTTAAAGTGTGTGCCTATGTGGAAGAATGTGTTAATGAAGAATAGATCATGGTTATCACTTGGCTTGAGATGCATTGATTTTCTACATATTTTGGATGTCAACTTGATGTGGCCTTGTACGTTTCATGAATACATGTTTCATCTTGGCTGACATGGGAGAAATATTTTGTAATTTGTGGAAGGTATAAATGAAAGATCTTGTTTATTGAGGAAAGTAAGAGTGTGTGAAAATGTGTCAAGATGTGTGAGCATATGTAAGTATGTTAGTGAAGGTGTGTTGAAGGTAGCAGTGTTTGATGTGCAAAGAAAATGCGGTTTTGTGACAAAGTGAAGTGTGCAGATGATGCATAGGTGTTTTTTACTATAAGATCTATTAGATGAAATGTTCAAAGGTTGTAGCCTCATTTTGTAAGTGCCATTGTGTTGTATTTCAGAGAATTGCATCTTCCTTTGGGTTGTAGCCCATAAATAATACTGTAATCCTATTTTTCATTTGTGAGGCTGGATTTGAATAGTAGATCCAAGCAACTTGCTCACCGTGGTTTTTTCCTTCATGGGTTTTCCACGTAAATCTGGTGTTGTTGTGTTCTCATGTGTTGTCCTTTTAATTGGCTTAATTTGTTGATTTTTTTATTAAAGCAGTTAGAAGAACTTTGATTGACAATGTTAAACTAGAATAAATGTTGATATATGTTGATTCACCCCCCTCTCAATATATCCTTGTATTCTAACAACTCATGCATATGAGGATGTGTGGCTTATTGACTCTGGTGCATCTTTACACATGACCTCGCATCGGGGTTGGTTAATGCAATATGAAAAACATGATGGTGGGAAGGTGTACTTAGGTGATGACTATTACTTGAAGATTGTTGGCTATGGAAGAGTCTTGATTCGATTCCCTAATGGATGAGTGAAGGGGACCAATGGTTTTCTACATATCCCTAGTTTGGCATGGAACCTATTATCTATAAGTAAATTGAATGATGTGGGCTGTAGGTTGTTTTCTCGAATGGAGGATGCAAGATGACTAGAGGAGCTATTGTGCTAGCTAAGGGTGTTTGGATTGGCAATCTATTTTAGTTTGATGCATGCATGGTTCAGTGCAATAGTTCCTATATTTCAAAGAAGATAATTTCAAAGTCTTCATTCTCACCATTGGAACCAGCAAGGAAGAAGTGTGTTGCATCTACTTTTGATGGTCATGCTTTCTAGGTACCTAAGGGTGCTCATTCTATAGAGATGAAACTTCTTGCTGAGAAGACAATGTTATGGCACCAAATGCTTGGTGATATTGGTGAAAAGGGTTTGAGGACACTGAAAAATAGAAACCTTGTTGAGGGTATGAATGACTATAACCTTGAGTTTGATTTTTGTGAACATTGCATTTATAAAAAACAAAATCGTGTTTAGTTTTATTCCAGTTCTCACAAATCTTCTGAGGTGTTGGACTTGATTCATTCTGATATATTTGGTCCTATTAATGTTCCTTTGATTTTGAAATATGTTTACTTTGTTTCATTCGTTGATAATTATAGTAGAAGAACATGGGTGTATTTCCTTAGAAGCAAATCTGAAGTCTTTAGTAGATTCAAAGAGTTCAAAGCTCTTGTAGAGAATCAAAAGGATAAAAATATTAAGTGTTTGAGGACTGACAATGGTGGTGATTTTTGTTTAGTGGATTTCAAAAAGTTCTATAAAGAACATGGGATTGAGAGGCACAAAACAACTCTATATACCCCTCAATATAATGGAGTTGCAGATATGATGAATATAACCTTGATGGAGAGGGCTAGGAGTATTCTAAGTGGAGCTAGCCTTGAACAAAAGTTTTGGGCTGAAGCTATTGCTACCATTTTTTACGTGGTTAACAGGTCTAGTACATCAATACTTGTTGATAAGACACCTATGGAGGTGTGGTCTAGTAAAAATTTTTCATTAAGACACATTCGAGTATTTGATTGTGAGGCATATACACATGTGCCTAAGCAAAAGAGGTCTAAGTTGGAGAACAAAGTAGTGAAGTGTACCTTCTTTGGTTATGGAATCGATGTGAAAGGGTACAAGCTTTGGGATCTAGTGGCCAAGAGAGTTCTGTATAGAAAAAGTGTGATCTTTAGATAGCTCAATCCTTCTTCTGTTGTTCTACAACTAGAGAAAGAAGAGAAGAAAGAGGATGTGGTTCAACTTCCTTCCACCCTTGAGAAAGTTGAACCAAAAGCATCTGTTGGACTTGATGATGAGGAGAGATCTAGTAGCTCTGAAAGTTCAGAAGAAGATGAAGAACCTCAACCTTGACTTTTGAGGAGGTCTACGCAGATGAGGCGGTAACCTGATAGGTTTGGTTATTCATTGCATGATTCTAGTTGTATTTATGCTTTGATTTCCAACATTGATGAGCCTAGGACCATAAGCGAGGCTATGGGTATGAGTGATGTAGATACCTAGAAAGAGGCCATGGAAGAAGAGATGGCTTCCTTGAAGAAAAATAATACTTGGGATCTGGTGCCCTTTCCTGATGGACGTAAACATGTTGGATGAAAATGGGTGTTCAAGAAGAAATTTGGTTTAGATGGCAGCGTTGAGAAATTTAAGGCAAGGTTGGTCACAAAGGGATATTTCAAGGTTGAGGGAATAGATTATGGTGATATTTTTTCTCATTGCAAAGATGACCTCTATCAGATTCTTAGTATCACTTGTTGTCACATACGATTTAGAAGTTGAATAGATGGATGTGAAGACAACTTTCCTTCATGGTGACTTGGAAGAAGAAATCTATGTCATAGCCAGAGCACTGCTGTGACATATAGATTGTAAGCATAGTCTGAGATGAAAGATCTAGGGGTAGCTAGGTACATTCCTGGAATGGAAATCAGAAGAGACAAAACAAACAAAAACCTTTGGTTAGGCTAGAGTAAGTATGTGAATTCTATATGTTGGATAGATTCAGCATGGCAACTTGTAGACCATTGATTGTTCCTGTTATGATGGGGACAAAGTTATCTATTGCAGATTGTCCAAATTAGTCTCCTTTTGAGATGGAGGATATGAGGAGAGTTCCTTATGCTAGTGTAGTTGGCATCTTGATGTATGCTATGGTCTGTATAAGACCATACACTGCCCAAGCAGTAGGAGTCCTTAGTCAGTTTAGGCTAATCCTAAACGTGTACATTAAGATACGATGAAGAGAGTGTTCATATATTTGTGAGGTAATTCTGAGTATTCCCTACATTATCATGGTTATCCTATAAGACCTTAGCATTCAATTCAATGTATTCATGGATATGTGGATTCTAATTGGGTTGGAGATATAAACAGTAGGAGATCCATTGGTGCTTATGTTTTCACTATGTTTGGTGGTGCTATTAGTTGGATGAGCAAGAGACAAGTTGTCATTTCTTTGTCCACTACAGAAGTAGAGTACATGGCAGCAACTCATGCTTTTAAGGAAACCATTTGGCTTAAGAGATTGTGTGTTGATATTGGGCTTGATGTAGGGATGATTACTATTTGTGCAGTGACAGTCAGAGTGCAATTTGTTTGGCAAAGAACCCAACCTTCATGCTAGAACAAAACATATTGATGTTTAGTTCAATTTTGTCTGTGACATGGTGGAAGATGGTAAGGTGAAACTTAAGAAATTTGACACTTTGATGAATGTTGCAGATTCCATGACAAAACCTGTGAGCACAGAGAAGTTCATATGGTGTTTGGAGTCTATGGGCCTCTCGACCCCTAACAATTAAATCATGTCATTCTATTGGCTCTTGAAAGGTGTTCAACAAGTGGGAGAATGTTGGGAATTGAGGTGTCTCAACCTTTGCAAGTTCCTAATGTTGTATTTATTTATTTTCACGAACTATTGTAATTTTTTATGTAAATCTTATTTTGTCACTTTGTGGGAGTTGGCACAATGATGTGTCATCCTATATGGAAGGTGACTAGATGTATTTTTGTCTTCATATGAGGAGCTAGGCATCCCATTTTGTGGTAGAGGTATTTTCCATGTGTTGGCACCTTGTGGTTATGTGTCATGTGGCATCTTTGCATAGAGAAAGTAGGCGCCCAAGTTTGACTATGATAGAGATGTAAGAGGGATATGTTATTCTTAGTCGGTTATGATAGATTTTCTTACAACTATAAGAGTTGTCATATATGATAGATTATATGGCATTGTAAGTTGTGTAAGAGCATATGTCATACCTATTTTGTGCAAATTTGGGGCGCTGAAGTATGGAGGGTCGTAAGGGATGAAAGGGAATCTTAGACAAGTGTCATTTGCATGCTTCATGGCCTTGGAATTTGGGCCATGTGGATTTAGACAAAAATCCTTTATGGATTTCTCTAGAAGCTACATCCATCCTTGATATTTCTCTATGTATAGAGGTGCTTGGAGTTGGAGTGGTATGGTTCATTGACAAGGACCTACCATTATGTTGCCAAAATTACTCCAGTATTCGACATTTGTGAACTTCTGAAAGAAATTGCATTGCAAGTGTGTTGTAATCATCCTTGATTTGATAATACATTGTGTAGATTTTGGAGTGTAGGGTTTATCACCCGAAAGGGTTTTTCCCACATATATCTTGTGTTGTGAGCATTGTGTTTGATTTTGATGTTGTTATTACCTTTCTGTTAATGTGCATCTCATATCTGTAACTGTAAAAGATAAAAATCTGCATAAACCTTCACTCATTAGATCAGTGTAGGAAGTGTGTTCTGCATACCTTGCTTCCTTTCAACAAGGTCCAAAAATACCATGGTAAAAATATATACAACCCACATTGTGTAGTACCATTTGTTCAACACTTACAACCATCATCGACACTTGTCCAAACATGTCATAGGAATCTCCTCTACATGGGCACCCCAAGTTTACTAAATTTGACTTATGATAGATGCTCTTACACATCTTACAGTTGTCATAGAATCTGTCATAATTGACATCACTTACACCTATAAGAGAATATGTCATAACTGACGATTAATAACTGATTCACTTACAACCCATTATAGGCCAACTTGGGCACTCCAAAAGGATAAGTCAAAGATGTTTTATGACAATGTTTTATGCATCATAACACATGTCATACTCCCGTCTATTTTTGGCTCTTACATTGTCATAGAATTCATCATAAATTTTACTCGTCATAAACTTCTTACAACACCAAAAGATGTCGACACATGACAAAATACCTCTACCACAAAATGGACGCTCAAATCCACATGTAATGCCAAATATTCATCCATGTTACCTTCTCCGTAGAGTGACACCTCACCATGCCATTCCCACAAGATGACACAATAATTTTGCACACTTAATTAAATATTTAAGGAAATAATAAGTAAATAACTATTACAATATTAGGAACTTGCAAAAGTTGAGAGAGCTTAATTCCCAACAAAAGGGCGTATGGATAAGCCATATCCTTATTTATGTATGATGTTGAACTCAAATTTGTGGATTCAAAGTACCTTTCAATTTCAGCTAGAAAACATGGCTATATGCATAACCTTCCTATGAATAATTATTTCTAAGTTTTACCTTTACCACCCACGAAAATTGAAGAGGCATTTCCTGAAATATAAAATCATTAGCCATCATGGGATTACAAAACTAAGCTCAACTGCATAAACATAGTGGCCAAAAGTGTTATGTTGTGTGATAGACTTTGGGCTACAATCAAGCATTCTAATGGAAAACCCTACATTAAAGATCACGTTATGGTAATTTTACAATGTAAAGATTGGAGCTTCGTATGGGTTGGCCCATATCATCTAGCTCCACTAGAGCCTCATGAAATGGTACTTCTCATGCGAATGATCCAATGGTAAAGAATAAAGAGAGTGACTTTCAATTAGTCATTCAATACCAACGATCCATAAATGACGAGAGCTTTATGAAAACGATGTAAAATGATTCAAATAATCATACCCATTCATTCTACCATGTACCTTTATCTATACAAGTGGAAAGACAATCATCATTCACTTAAATACATGGCAATTGAACTTCCACAACTCTTCCGTGTACCCATTGCACACTAAGGTGGGATTGCTAGTCATATTATTGGATTGATCTAGACTACACATGGAGGCAGTTTATTTCCTTGCACACAATTGTCCGTACCTTTTCTTCTCGTGACATGTGCAGACTTCCATATAAATGAGAAAACAACTACTAACATTTCCTTGCCCTCCTCTCATTGCTCAATATTAATATCGGTACTATGAAGGGATAGAACAATCAATGAAGATGAGTGGACAGAATTAAATATCTGTTCTCGATAATGGTAGAACGATCAAATATTAATTTTACATTAAAATTATATCAGCCAAACTAATTGTTAATTTAAATGTTATTTAAGAAAACCTTGAATATCCAATATCCACCGCTCACATATCATTCCTTTCCCTGAATCGCTAAGACTGTCTTCCATCTCTCTTTCCCGTTTCACTGTGAGTTTGATTGCCTTCAACAACGCATCAAGCAAAGAGCTCAAACCTCTTACAGTCTTGTCCACCAACGACTCTCCATTGTGGACAGCGTTGAACGCCTTGGAATCGATCGGCATTTCCAAAAGGAAATAAAGGAAGCTCTCGATTATGTTTACAGGTTTGTTTCTTGTCAACAGATAAACCTTAAAAATGTATATGTATATATGCTCACTTAATGTGTACAACTGAGTAGCAGGTATTGGAACGACAAAGGCATTGCAAATGGTAAAGGCGATGCTTGCGCGGATCTTAACACCACAGCCTTGGCACTGCGAATTCTTCGCCTGCATAGATACGGTGTCTCTTCAGGTGGTATTTAGGATAAATTTAATGGTCGACCCTCCCTGTAAATTTATTATTACCTTTTGCATGATGGAGAAGAGAAACATCTAAGAATCCTGTACACTTTATAGTTTGTGACACTGCATGCAAACTACCATTCCTCCATAGTTTACTCGATCTGCAACTGGTGGGATCGCCGCTCAAACTCAAACTGGTGGATTTATTTGGTGGAACCACTGAAACCACTTCTGCTGTGACCTTTTCCTCTGCTGCTGTAAAAGTTGACATCTATGCCTTCAGTCTATGCCTTTGTGGGGTATCAATATCGTTCTGCAACAGGGGAGTGGACTCAATTTCAACCTCTCACGTAAACAGCCGGCATGTTGTCGTGCCTGTTGTGCACATGCATACATGTATGTAATTGACTCCTGTTGGTTTTATTTCAACCAGTGTTGAATTTATAATGCACTGGTTAGTTAAGATTTATCCAATCTCGATCTGGTTAAACCCCTGTCTGTATCATTGGTGATTCTGGAACACCCACCTAAACACAAGTTGTGTGTCGACTGTTTTTTTCAATTTTCGATCTGTTAAAATTTCTGACTTCTTTTATCGACCATCTGAATCGACAATCCTCTAGTTTTTGACTCTCTTATTTGTGAATTGAAATTCGAAAAACCGACCAGCCAACAGGGTTTCGACTACCATATATTTTACAACATACCAGAGGTTTAAGCTTCCTATCCAATGGATATAAATAAGCTAGATAAGAATGAAGTGCTTCTCTCTTCCTCTCATACCTCCCAACTTAGTATTATATGTACCACAAAAGAACCAAAACTAGAAGTGGATACATCTATATACGTAATATTCTCTTTTGCTAGTGATTTGTATATTTTTTTGAAATTTAAAACAATGTTTTTACTTTATTATTTACTTTTATAGTTTTATTGGATTGTTTTGATGTTATTTATTATATTAATTTTTTTTTATATATAATTAAAGTTGTGTTGGAGAATTTCAAAGGAAAAGATGGGCAGTTCCTGAGTTCATATGCTAACTCACATGAGGAGATGAGATCAATATTAAATTTATTTCGTACTTCACTCATTGCATTTCTTGAGGAGAAAGTCATGGATGAGGCTAAAGCCTTTGCAACCACATATTTAAAACAAGCTATGTCAAAGATTAATGATTACAATCTTTCGTGAGAGGTATGCAATACATACATATTGATAATTTTGCATATCAAAGTCCATGAATCCCTTTTTCTTAACTATGTTAGAAATTTTATGTGGTGAAATAGATAAAATTCAATATGGAGTATGGTTGGCACACCAGTATGCCTAGATTGGAAACAAGGAATTATATCGACATATATGGAGCAGACACTTCATGGTATAACAAGAGGACATCCATGTAATATCCCGTTAGTATTACATTTTAAGCTTTCTAAATCTTATTTGAAGGGCATGATTTTTCAAGTATAACAACACAATGTTTTCATATACAGGATGACATGCATGAATAACAAAAAGATTTTAGATTTGGCAAAGTTAGACTTCAATATGGTGCAGTCTATGCAACAAGGAGAACTTCAATTACTCTCAAGGTTATTAAAATTTATACCAACAAAGTAATTGTAGTTTTCTTTGACATATATAATTTAATTGCAATTAAAATTACTATTAAAGTGTTCACAAATAACTAAAAAAGTGTTAGATAAATGAGCCACACTTGAATGAAGCCTAGCAACAGCCTCAATTACAAAGAGGGTTGATAGTTTAGTTACAGAGTACCCCCGCACCCCCCCCCCCCCTCCAATGCTCAAGGTGGGTCTTGAAATTTAATAAGGAGCCTACCAAAAATCTTAGTAGAGCAACTAAACATGCACATGGGAGGCCCTAGCTTTGTATCCTAATTGATCCATAACTAATAACAAAAGGATAACAAAACTAAAAAATAAGTTAAGAGAGAGCACCTATGACACCTCTAAAAAGTAAAATATGAAAAATTTATATAATTTTGCTTGTTTATTCAGGTGGTGGATGGAGTCAGGTGTGCCTCAATTGGATTTTGCTCGCAATCGTTATGTGGAATATTACTTTTGGGCAGCATGAGGATGTGTAGAGCTAAAATACTCTACATTTAGAATTGGTGTTGCAAAATGTGCTTCTCTTGCAATAGTTATGAATGATATATATGACACATATGGAACACTCAATGAGCTCAAACTCTTCACAGATGCAGTTAAAAGGTAAAAGATAAGTCTAAACTACCCCTACAATAATAATAATTGAAATAGTTATTGAGAATGTAGGCTATTTTAGTAAAAAATGTTATTATTCATAATATTGTTCTATGTTTATTGGGTTAGATGGGATCCCTCTACTATAGACTACCCTCCTAAATATATGAAAGTTGTGTTCATGGATTTTTATGAAATGGTGAATGAAATGGCACAAAAGGCAACAAAAACACAAGGATGAGACACAATTGGATATGCTAGAAAAGTTGTAAGTAGTTGTAAATACTATATTAGCCTTTTAAAGTGTTGGTAATTATCCTTTTATATAGAAAAAACTAAGAGTTCATAAATGATGAATATGTAATGTAGTGGGAGATTTTCTTGGATTCTTACATGCAAGAGGCAAAGTGGCTTGCTACTGGTCATATACCAACTTTTGAGGAGTATTTGGAGAATGGGAAAATTAGTGGTGGTGCTCGAATAGTTATTATACAACCTCTCTTAACATTAGATGGACTTCTTCCAAAAATTGATTTTCCTTCAAGGTTCAATGATCTTATAGCATTGGCCTTTTGATTAAGTAATGATACCAAGAGTTTCAAGGTATGATAGAAAAAATATTGTTAATTTTTTTTGTAAATGTACCATTTATTTTCATGGAAGATAGAACTAAGTTGAAATTGTAATGAATGATGATATACAGGATGAAGCTACTAGGGGTGAAGAAGCTTCATGTATAGGATGTTATATAAGAGATAATCTTGGATTGACAGAAGAAGAAGCTTTGGATTATCTTAATTCTTTAAAGGAACAATTACTCAAAGAACTGACCTGCGAATATTTGAAACTAGATAACATACTGACATGCAGTAAGGATCATGTAATTTCTCTATCAAGAGGTTTTCATTTCTTTTATAGAGAGAGAGATGGATTCACTATTTCCACCAAAGACACAAGAGACTATATTGTAAAAATCCTTCTTCAACATGTTACAATGTAATTTCAACACTTCATTGATTATAATTGCTAAGGTGTTAAAGAACTATATTCCAGTACGTTGATAATTACATACTAGTAAGAATTTAGTTTTACTAGGTGATAGTTACATTGCCTAAAATCATTATTTAGTCACTAAAACTAAACACTTTTCACATATTTGACTGATGTAATTAATGCTTGTGTTAGCATAGGCTATGTGGTGTAGGAATGCTTTGAAATCCCTTAGCTAAATATAACAAGTTCACTTTATCCATCTAGGTGTAAAATGAAGACATAAACTCACTTATATATGCTTTCTCGCTAACATTCATAATTCAACTTGAAATGGCCAACAAAGGGAAACCTTTTTAAAGGTCCTATGCTGACATCCTAAAATTTGGGAACTAGCAAATTAGCCTGGACTAGGGTGAGGGCACCCAAGTCCCAAGGCTAATTTGAGTCATGATTAAGCATTTAAATTGGGCCCCTAAGTCCCATTTGACATGGGTTTCAGGGGGAATTGCTTCAGGATAAGTTTTAAACATGCATAATAAAATTAAGGGGACCTAGGAGCTAAACTAGGAGGTAAAAAGTCATAGGGAAACTTTTACGACACAGCAGAGCCAAGTACCTTTGAGAAGCCTAACAAGCTGACATAGATCTTGCATTTGAACACATAGAATCTGAAGCTATGTCTAATGATGTGTTTACTTCGGAACTAGATCTAGAAGCAATGGAACCTGAAGGTTGGGACCTCAACCTAGATGAAGTAGACCTTGAAGGAGAACTTTGGTCTAGCCTTGAGGATCTGGATGAAGCAAGAGAACTAAATCAAAAATATGAGGCCATGCTTGAAAAATCAAAGGAGACAATTGTAAAATTGAAGACACGAGGTAAGGAATCAAAAGAAGAAATTGGCAAACTAAAAGCTCAAATAGAAGGAGATAAAGGATGTGACATTAAACTCAAGGAGGCAGAAGATATGATCTCTAATTAAAAAGTCATGGTTGAAGAAGGCAAGAGGATTGAAGACTGCTTAAATATGAAGCTTAATGAGAAAGTTGTTGAATGTTCAAAACTTGAGGAAGAGGTTGTCACTCTAAGGAAAGAACTAGAAAAAGAAAAAGAACAAATTGACAAATGGTTAAAACTAAAAGGAGGCTTTGAAATTCTTGATGAGTTGATAAACTCTCAAAAGCCTTCAAAAGAAAAAATTGGTCTTGGTTTTGAAAAGGGGAAAAGTCCCATAAATAGTGCATCTACAAATTTGTATGACAACTTCAAATCAGAAGGAAAGTCTGAAACAAATGAGGAAAAAGCTTGCACTGAAGATCCTAAGAAGAATGCCCCCAGAGATCTAAAAGAAGATGAATTCATTCTTGTCTAGAGATAAAAAAAGAATATAAAGAAGAAATTCAGAAAGCCTTCTCCTAAACAAATTGCTCCTACCATGTATGCTCAAGATTTTAATGGTAATTGCTATGCTTGTAATAAGTTTGGTCACAAGGCTGTTGAATGTAGAAGCAAGATGAATCAGAATTCATTTAGGCCTCTAAGGTACAATGCTGTGAACTGTCATGGTTAGTCTCATGCTTGTAACAAAGTTAGTCATAAGGCTAATGGATACAAAAGTAAAATGATGAGGAATGGTTTCATGAACAAGGGCAATGTTATGACTTCTCAATTCTTCTATGGTTACTATTACACCTACAACAAGTTTGGTCATAAGGCTGCTAATTGCAGCTCTTATGTAAGAAGAATTGGTTATGCTCTGCAAACCAATATCACCTACTACAATTGCAATAAATTAGGACACATTGCAAGGTTTTGCAAGGGAAAGAATGCAAGACTTGCTCCTCAAAAAAAGATTGACATTAGTAAGCAAAGGAAGAAAATGAACAAGATATGGAAGAACAAGGAAGAAGGTGAAGTAAAGGAAGGATCTATACCTCTTCCTAGTGTAGATGGGCTTTTCGGTAACTAAAAAGAGGAAGTATTGAGTCAAGGGGAGTTACAAATGCAAATATTTTCAAAACCCTTGAATGCATAAGATGCTAAAATCTTCAGCGTAATGGCTAGAAGTGATATGGATATGTTTGGTTGATGATATGATGATGTTTGATCAAATTGTTAGAGAAAATGGACTCTTTTTGGAGGATTGTTGAGTGATCATGGACATCTATTTTGTAAAGAGTGAATTAGGTCAAGAACAAAAAGGATGAATTTAATGCAGAGTAGCAAGAGTAGATATGAAGCATATTTATTCAATTTTTGATCAAAATTGATCTCATTTGAATGAAAGAAAGTGTGTGAAGGAGCAAAGAAGAGAAGAAGATCTTCAGCAGAGCTTGTGTGCAAACTCTAATGGTAGAATTCTCAGGTATTTCTCAAATCTACTTGTAAAACCCTAATCTTTTGAAAGAGTTATCATCGCAACACCAGTAGTTATTGAGGTTGTGGAAAATCCAAGACCTAAATTCAAGAAACATTCCTTCAAATCCACTGAAACCAATAAGGATGGAGCATTTTCCCGCATTCCCATCAAACATGTATTACATATAGAGCATGTCTGGATTTACATCCATTCACAACTAAGTGAATACAACCATTTGAAGTTGGAACAATTTAGGAATGACCATCTTTTGGGTGATGACTTTCAGCTAAAACCAAAATATGCAAGTGTAGAGGCAAAATGTCTAGATGTATGGAAGAATTTCCCTAATTTTTGCTATGAGGATGATTGGGTAAGAATTGTTTTAAGACGGATTCATGAAGAATTCCTTTGTCTTGATCAACCATATATGATCACAAAAGAAGCCATTAAAGTTGTGACTAGATTGTGCTCTTCCAGATCTCTGCCAGTTCTAAAGGTTGTAAAGAATGAGGTGGTAATGAAGCTTACTAGTATAAAATTTGAAAAAAGAACCCTAACAGTGGATGATATCATTGACCTAGGGGTCCAATATGCCACAATGGGCATTGCATACAAAGTATATTACACAAATAGAGAAGGATCAACCATAACAATTGCCATCTACATTGCTCGTCATATGGTTAAGGAAGGGAAGGACTATGATCTGTGAGAGTTGTTGCGACAACAACTGTTGGATAATCTAAAGAGAACAAAGGAGACAAGATATAACTTCTGGCATTGCTCTCTGATCATTTGTCTCATGTTTTATTTCTTGAGAGAATTGTCTAGCATGAAGAATGTGGTATGGAGAAGAGACATCACTATTGCATAGTAGATAAGGGATCATATGCAGATCTTTGCAGACTCTAAACAATGCAACACTATGTACTGGGGATTGTTTAAGAATTTCCAAGATGAAATGCAATTGAGGGAAATGATACCATCAAAATTTGTAGAAATATAAAAGAATGATATAACCTTCATGGTGGACAAGGACAATTGCTATATGGAGATAGTAGAACCAAGAACCTTCTAGATAACTACCTTTCCTTATGAGTTGTTTGAGCATGATTTGATTGGATACGTTGATATGTTGCTCAACAAGCCTAAAGATCCTACTGTAGAAAGATTTGGGACATATGATAAAATAACCAACAAAATAATCAAGAATGATATAACAGAAAAGGCATAAAAGATGAAGTCAAAATTGGAAGAGATGCTTGATACTCCTGAGGATCCTATAGAAGAAGCTTAGACCACCTCTACTACACAAACTCCTAAAAGGGCAAGTAGGTCTGCCCTTGCTACTGCTACTTCTTCTAAATCCCCCAGACATGCTCCTACACCCCCTAGCAAGAGAAGAACTCCTACTGAAGTTCTGGTACAAACCAAAGCTATAGAGAAGAAGAAACCAAGGCCTAAGGTTTAGGGAAAAAGAGGAAATATTAATCTAATAAATGTAGAATATGATGAAAAAGATGATGAAGAAGAAGAATCTTGTATGCTTGAGAGAAGAAAGAAAAGAACAAGAGAAGAAGAAGAAGCAATTTCTAAAGTAAAGAAAAAAGGAAAAGCAAAGAAAACAAAAAGAGCTCCCTAAGAAAAATCTAAATATAAGCCTCTACAGCTTGAGGCCACTGTCAATGCTATTGCACAACATGGTGCCCTGAAGGAAGTTGCAGAGATTTATGATAAAATGCTTGACAATGATAAAGCTTCAATTGAGGAAGCTATAATCAGATATATGATGGCCTTTAATGTGGCACTAATTGAGTTCATTGATCAACTTCCTGTAAACCTTGCAGACATACTCACCAACAAGAGAAATTAAGCCATGGAAAAAGAGGTTGAGATGAGGAACAAGTAGTTGAAAAGGTTGGTCCATCCATCTCTAATGAAAAAAAGATTAAAGTATCTCAAAAACAAGCAAACAAATTTAGAACAAAAAGAAGAATAAATATTTTGATGGGAAAGGACAAGGAAGAAATAGAAAGATTGGAAAAGGAGACTATAGAGAAAACTACCAAAATTATTGAAGAGATGAAAAATGATGAAGTACAAGATATACCTGATATGCCTATTCACGATATAAATCTGATAGCTTTTGAAGGTAATGTAACTACTGCTCCTCCAAAGAATACTAAAGCAAAAAATATAAAAGATCAAGGTAAGATGGGTACACCTGAGCTTCCAGAGAATACTAATCCTAGTACAGAACATGATAATCCTCCTCTGGAGAATGTAGGGAAAGATGAGCAAAAGAAAGAGGATAATCCTGAGAAAGCTCAAAATGAAACATAAAAGACTAAGGATAAACAAGATGAGAAAATATAGGATGAGAAGACTGAGGAGAAACAAGATGAGAATATTCAAGATGAAACAGAGAAGAAGCAAGATGAGAATGTTGAGGATACTTCGATGGATATATAGGTCAGAGTTATTCAGGATCAGACTCATTCAACGGCCTATTAGATTTGTAGATGTAATTTCAACACGTGATCACACCTCAACTTCTGTAGATTCCCACTTATGAGGGGCAAGTAGATTTGTCAAATATTTCACCTGTCCATAAGATACAACTTGGTGACATCCTGCATGCTTCTGCAAGAAAGGAGTTATTGCAAGAAAACTTGAAGAAGACTAGTTTAGTTGAAGATGCAGTGAAGTTGATTCACGAAGGATTACTAGAGGTAATCATTGACTCCTCCTTGCCTCTAGAACAAAAGTTAAATCTATTGATGGATTCTTTTAAGGATCATTCTTCTCATGTTGAACAAAAAGTAGAACAAGACACATTAAGGAAGATAAATGATAAAAGGTTGGTTGAGATATCTGATAAGTGTGCCAATGCACACAATAAACTACAAGAAAATTTGAATATGTTTAAGGGATGCATTAATCAAGCCACTACTTTATACCTATTCTTCTTGAAATGAAGAACATCAAAGCTCAGATTGACTCCATTGAGTCATAGATCTCAAAATTGGCCGAGATATATGAATTGTCAAAGGACAAGAATGGATCAACCAAGGCACAAATTGAAAATCTTTATGCACAGATGTCACAACTTCAAGACCAAAGAGAATAGATAAAGAAGTAGTTTGGTTAGCTGAGGGAAGCAGTCAATTTGAGACTTGCTTCATTATCAGGGTTGCTAGGTGAAGCTAAAAAGATTGAATAGAAAATGAAAACCCCAAGCAACATCGATGAGGTTGAGGACTTATGTATGAAGTTTGAATGCCAAAATCACATTTTTTCCTTAGAAAAAGCTAATTGGGTATCCACTCTTATGCAACTCAAGGCAACTTAAAAATCTATTCTACTTTCTAAGTGAGTTGAAAGAGTATGGAAGAAAAGACAATTCTGGCTTTGTATAAACTTGTGGAGGTTTACAGTGTCCTATGTACATAGAGTCAATTTTTGGGCATTTCCATCTTAGGAAGGCAGTATTGTTTGTAGAAATCATATAGTAAGGGGAGTTTATTCAGTTTTGGGATGTTATAAGATGTTAGGCCCTTTGTCCTTGATGTCAAAGGAGGAGAGAGAGGAATGTACATCTAAGGGGGAGTGTTTGCACATCATTTTGGTTTTTCCATCAATGAAAAAGGGAGAGATTGTTGGCATCTTGATAAGATTAGTTGTCATTAATGTCAAAAGTATGTGCAAGTAAGATTAGTTGTCATTGTATATATTCTAGAGACAATTGTCAATATGCAGTAATATCAATCAGTGTTACAGGATGAGGAAGAATGGTTATCGGTCTGGTGTCTAAGTATGATGCAGAGGTAGGTACACTTGTTCTAACATGTTTCCTGTATGCCTAGATTGATATCTTTCTATTTTGGTGTACCACACTTAGAGATAAGTTGTAGAAGTTTGGTTAAGTCATTTACAGTGTATACCCTAAGATAGAGTCTAATAAAGGGAGTAACTTTATTGATGGATTTGAAACAATACATTGCAATAGATTTATACAAAGATGATGTAGTTCACATAACTGTATATCAGTTATAATGCAATATTGTTGTAATTAACAATGTAATACCTATAACTAGATTCACCAACATTCCTCCCTTATTACATTGTTCTTGCAATAGTACCAAGGGACCCCCCCTGAATGCTAAAATACTCAACAAAGCTGATTACATAATATGAATACATATTTTATAGAAGATCTTCTCCCAAAGAACAAATCCTAAACCAAGCGGGGCTCCATTATGCTGTCTCGTCTACCCTCTGAAAGGCGTAGCTTCGAGCTATGTTCTTGAGCTCTTTAGTCTCAAGCTCTCAAATCACAGAGTCTTGAATTATTCGACAATGAACCCTAAGAGATATGATAGATCTTTGCCATTGTCTAGTGACCGCGAAAGGGTATAATTCAAGATCATATACTCTTTGAAGCTCACTGGACAACAATCCATATTGATCTCAACACTAAATTCCAAGCCTGTCTCCAAAACAAAATCTTCACAAGACATATATTCTTCAAGTTCGTCAGCATCAACAAAGAAAAGAAAAACAACCAAAACCAAAAATGCTTCTCATGCAAAGCATCATCTCAAAGCGAGACGCTGACTTGAGATGATGGAAAATCCTCCATCCTTCGATGTCACCTGCCTCCAATATGATGTGCTTACACTCTATCCATTTGCATTAGACTCTTCAATATCACAGGCATGCAAGTCTCTCAAATTTATATCAAGAATAGCAAGAATGGCATCGAGGACACAAACATAATGTGTGGCCATGTTCAAATGTTAAAAATGATGATGTCGATTTTGATCAATAATAGACCCACACATTAGTCAACCTTATACCTCCAAAACACTATTAAACCTTCATCAAATTTTTACCTTATGACTCTAAAGAAAAATAATATCTAAGAATGATTGTACCTCCAAAGACTCACCTTTATCTCCAATAAAATTGGAGAACTCCAAATAATTCATAACAAAAATAATATTTTCACATCATTGTGAATTTTGAACCAAGAACCTTATAGCTCCTCTTTTATAATGAACCAACTATGCTAGTTATAAACATTAATGTTTATAGCACATATAGTGAGAAATAGGTAATGCAATGCTTGAAATCAAACTTACTATTGCACCATTCAAATCAACAACCTAAAATGCTACTGGATGCCTTCCTTCACACGCGGCCTTTGTTGAGCATACAAGATATCTAATCATTGAACAGAAAGCCTGCTCCAGCATTGTCTAATCTAACTTCTTCCACGGGTCTTGTACTACCACTAAACTCACTAGATTAAAATGACACGTGAGTGATTCCCTTCTATTGAATGCTCTCTAAATCTTCCATTGCCTTTGATAAATTTCTTGATTGCGCAAGGAAGAAACATCTCTGTCAATCTTCAATTGAGCACTCCTTCTCCATGACCAACAACTGCTCTAGCGAATTTGGTATCTACAGAATCATCTCTAAGAATCCATTACAGATTAAAACAGCTACCTATCCAAAACCTTGTGAAGCACAGAGAAATCAAATTTCTAACAAACATAGGTAGTATGTAACCCTATCATGATTCCATAGAGTCTGGAGCATGTCCTCCAGTGCCCTCTTTCAACTCGTGCTAGTTATGTGAGCAATACCACCCATATGTACTTCTTTTGATGCTTGCTCTTTTCATACAAATTGGCAGCGCTTTCATACAAACTTACAAATGTGACAACATCTCCAGATTTTGGCACCTTTCAACGTCTTCAATTTTCCACGAACCCTATTATACAAACTCACAATTCTTGTATATGTAACAACCTTGATGTAACCCTGACTGGAAACATAAGATACAGCATTCAATGGCCTTCTCCTCAAGCGATCTCCAAAACTACATGCCTAGTAAAATTGAATTCAACTCCCACATTTCATTCCCTTCTGCAGCCCATGAACAACTCCTCGCTCAGGTCACGCTAAACCGCTCTGCTACCAAATAATAAAGGGAGTAAATTTATTGATGGATTTGAAACAATACATTGCAATAGATTTATACAAAGATGATGCAGTTCACATAACTGTATATTAGTTATAACTGCAATATTATTGTAATTAACAATGTAATACCTATAACTATTCACCAATAGAGTCACAGTGTTTTGGTCCGCATTCCTTTGCAACATGCAAGATTTAGTCTTGCAGTTTAGAATATAAATTAATTGAGATATGGAGATATTGTATCCAAGATTTCAAGTCATTATACCTTCAACAGAGAAAGTTATCAATGACAGAGTTATGGTTAGTGCTTAGACAGAATAAAGCAATGATGGAGACCTGTTGGAATGCTTTGCATTCCTCCAAAAGAGAAGTTGTGCACATGTGGTTTTGAGAACATGATCAGAGATGTGTAATACATGCTTCCTTATAGTATCAAGTGTTTTGATGGTCTGTAAGGTCAGTTTTCAAATGACATAAGTAATACAGATAGTTCTTAATGTCTAAGTTGTTCCCAGTGCACATGTTTGAGTACTTATAGAAGATGGAAAGTGTATAGATCAGCCATATGGGCTTATGTGGAGGTTCTACACATTTCAATATATCTCAGGTTTGAAGCACAAGAAATTTCTTCTTGTTTCCAGTACCACATAAAGTGTTCAAGTCACTTTGAGTTAGATATGAATGTTGATCATTACACAACTGAGTCAAATATCTCTGAATCCCTCTAGAAGTGATAGATGTGGTTATGTAGATATAAGGATATGTTCATAATGTTGCACAAGTTCATTTATTAATACTTCAGTTGACTTGGTGGTTCGCATTACAATATCCTAGGTTTTGATGTGTCACAGTTAGTCTAGAATGCTCTATTTTCATCAGTTTAATATATTTCTTATCTTGTGGATGCATATAATGATCAAACACTTTAGGAGAAAGGTGTATGGATAGTGTTGACAAAGTACATTGGTCATATCTTGGTCTGCATCATGTTTTTGGTGTCTCCCTAGTGATGCAAAGATGGACAGTTAGCAGTGCTAGTGTTGTTTAGGCCGACATTTCAATTTTTTCATGTGTGGTTGATCCTGATCACTTGGTTTGACATTGAAGGATGTGTTGTGACATGTTTTGGGTCCTATTGTGATGTGTTGAGATCTGCAACCTATTTTCTCTTCATATTATATATGATTAATGCCGACACATGGAGAATTACATGTTTCATCTAAAGGTCTTTTTGGTGCCAACCTAATTAAGGATTTGAGATGTTGCGGATAGTATATATAGAAGAACAAAGTCATTTGTGAAGAATGTGAATGTGGGAGAGATGAATATCAAGGATGAAGTGTGCAAAGTCAGTATGATGGAGTAATTGTGTAGAAAAAGGGGACTGCAATATTAGCATAAGTCAGATGCTTCTTTCATAGCAGCTCAGGTTCTTGTTATTGTTCATGTATCCTGCTATCAAACAGTGAGTCTCCTTAGCATGTCTTTTGTATCTTATCCTAACATTGTAGCCTTAGTTTACAAGTCAGCAGCGAGTAGTAGCTTCCTTGGGTTATAGCCCTAAAACAAAGCTATCAACTTTTTCTAGTAGTGAGCTTATTATATTGTGAGTTAATTCCCACCATAGTTTTTCCCTCATTGGGTTTTCCATGTAAAAATCTTGGTGTCATTCTATTGATTAATGTGGTACATGCTTTACTTTTTGTTCTCTAAGTAATTTGATTTGATCTGCAAATGAAGTAGTTAAATTTTTGTATATGCTGATTCACCCCCCTCTCAGCATCTCAATGTGTTCAGCATGGTTAGGGTTAGAATTAGGATTAATGTTAGGTTTAGGTTTAGGTTTAGAATAAGGGATATATTTGTGGTTAGAATTAGGGATAGTGATAGAGTTAGGGTTATGGATAGAATTAGTGTTAGGGTTAGGGTTGGGTTAGAATTATGTTTTGGCTAGAATCGGGGTTAGAATTATAGTTACAATTATGGTTAGTATTAGGAATATAATTAGGGTTAGGGTTACAGTTACATTTAGGGAGAGGGTTAGAATTACATATAGCAATAGAGTTTAGGTTAGAATTAGGGTTTGGGTTAGAATTAGGGTTACAAATTATTACAATTAAGGTCTACAAATAGGGTTTAGGTTAGGAGTAGGGTTAGAACTATGATTAGAATTAGGGTTAAGGTCAGGGTCAGGGTTAAAATTAGGGTTAGTATTGGCATAAATGTTAGGGTTAGGGTTACAATTAGAATTAGGGTTAGGGTTTGAGTTAGAATTAGTGTTAGAATTATGGTTAGGGTTAAGGTTAGCTTTAGGGTTAGGGTTAGGGTTAGACTTACGATTGTAAATAGTGTTAGAATTAGGGTTGGGGTTAGGGTAGAATTAGGGTTAGAAATGTGGTTAGGGTTAGAGTTAGGGATATAATTTCAGTTACAGTTACAATTATAGTAATATATCTCTTATATTATATACATATAATATAATATTATTAATATTATAAAATATATTATATATAATATATTTTATTATTAATATATAATTTATATGATATATAATATATAATATTATTAATAACACTAACCATGCCTAATCCTAACTCAATCATAATATATTTTATAATATTAATAATATTATATTATATGTATATAATATTAACTATTATTAATATATAATTTATATGATATATAATATATAATATTATTAATAATACTAACCATGCCTAATCCTAACGCAATCCTTAAACAAAACCCTAATTCTAAACGTTACCTTCATTCAAATCCTAACTCTAAACCTAACTGTAGCCTTAACCATAATTTGGTACATGAACAAAACATTAAATGTAACTACATTTATAAACATAACCATAACCCTAATTAGATTAAAACTTTAGTCTGACCCTAATTTTAAGCATAACCCTAATTCTGACCCTAACCCTAATTTAAATCATAATCCAAACCCTATTTCTAAAAGTAATTATAACCCTAATTCTATTATATTTTTAATTATTATATATTATAATAATATATTTAATCTATATTACAAATTATATTATATAATTATAATAATTCATATAACTATATAATATAGTTAGAATTAGGCATCTCACTCCGGATGCTACTAGTATACCTATATTTAAAAAATATATCTAAAGTATGCCGAGAGATATCCTTCTCGAGGCGCCTATTTTTTTAATCAATTTACTACACATAGGTGAAAATAGGTGCCTCGAGAAGGATATCTCTCGACATACTTTAAATATATATTTTAAATATAGGTATACTAATATACAATTGAACTTGAATTCCATCTTTGCACTCATAATTTAAAATGATTAATTTAATATATAATATAGGTATATCATTATTTAGCTACCCACATATCCTAATTTTAATAGGATCCATGTCTTTTTGGATAGTCATACGATGCCTTTAATGACAATTATAAATTACAAACTAAAATTTTTATCTTAAACTTTCTATTATAAATAGTTTTAAATGTGTGTGTGTGAATGTGACTATTAACTAGGTTTATTGGTGTTTATAAATATGGGATTTTATTTTTAATATTAATACATAATTTAAATTCATTATAAAGTCCAAAATTCTCACATAATTTATCTTGCAAGTAAATACTTTAATAGGAACATAGAACCCAACATTAATACACAATTCAAATCTATAAGTTTAGCGGCTCAAAAGGGTAGAGAGCCCGACATTAACACACAGAGTGGCCCAACAAGGACATAAAGCCCAACACTAACATACAATTCAAATTCACATGTGAACTAGTGGCCCAACAAAAACCAAAACCTAACATTAACATATAGTTCAAACCAATAAATACAACCAGGGCTTAAATTTGACAGTCCACACCTTGCCTAAAACCTAACATTAACATATAGTTCAAACCAATAAATACAACCAGGGCTTAAATTTGACAATCCACACCTTGCCTGTCAAGGAATTTTTTTCCTACAGTTTAGTCTTCAATATTCCCTGTCATGTAACAATTATTATTTTTAAATGCAAGTCAAAATTTTAACAAATCTATAAAAAAAAAAATCTATTTCTTAAATAATAGAAGTTACTATTTAAAAAATTAAAAAATAAAAGCAAAAAACTAGAAATTTAAAATGAATATATTCTATAAAAAAATAAATCTATTTCTTAAATAATAGAAGTTCCTATTATTTGGGAAATTTTTTCTTCTATTTATATATATTATATAATTTAGAATGAATATATAATTATATTCATAAAAAAACAAATGTAAAAATTTGGGATTTATTCTATTAAAAACAAATCTAAAACATATAAAAGATATATATTTAGAATGAATATATAATTATACTCATAGAAAATAAATCTAAAAATTTGGGATATATTCTATTAAAAAACAAATCACATATAGGTCAGATTTTCATATTAATTATTTTTTTACAGTTTTTAAAATAAATTACTTGTATATCAATACAGTCAAATATTTATTTTTATTGTATTTTACAGCTAAAATCTTTAAATACAGCTATACAACTGTCAAATTTAAGCCCTGAATACAACAATCCAAAAACAAAATAGACCCTGACATTAACACATAGTTCAAACTCAAAGATGTACAATAACTCAAAAGAAACAAGAAACCCTTTATTAACACAAAATTGAAAGAATTCAAACTTATGCTGTGACTCGGAAACCAACATTAACATATTAAAGTATTGCCTGACGTCACCCTCGTCACTCATGACTGTAAAGTTGTAATAATTCCCTTTATCAAAACTTTTATAGATGTTTTCCATTTAAAATTTTGTCTGTTAACAAATATCAGTGGAAAAAACGTCACGGCTGTCGTCATTGTTAAATTGGCGGTTGATTCTACACCGCAAATCTGATTCTACACGTACACGGCAAATCTGATCCTACACGGCAACCACCCTCTAAGAAACATTATAATTTCCTAAAGGTTGAAATTTACAAAAAGGGCGGGTGAAACAAACGAATCAGCGGTTTATAATTCTTGTCACGCCTTGCAAAACCGTAAGTTAGATCCTGACCCGACACGTATAATTTAAAAAAAAAAAACAATCATGATGAGAGGATAGCAAATTTCATTTACACTTTATGAGTTACTACTTCCATTTGTGAGCAAAGAACATAGGCCATTATATTTTCTAATTAGATATAGACATTAGGGGAGTGGACAATGGATCAATCATGTGTAATAAACTTTTTCTAGATGTGATTCAAGTTAATTATTCTAATTTACTAAAATTTGATATAATTATTAAAGGGTTCGATAATGTTCTATATGGATTTTTTGGTTGGATTATTTTGCCTATCATTTTATGACCGGTTAGATACCACTTTCTATATGATGCCTTGAACATTAGTGTATATTATTATTTTAAGGCATCCATGGGTCCACATAATGGGAGTTGCCCATTTACACTCTATCACAAACTCAAGTTTATCCATCAAAACAAGCAATGTTTAGTTACAATTGATAACAACCCATACAAATTTTTTCAAGTAATTGAAAAAGATAAAACATTTATGTCTCCAACATGACTAATCATGCCTATGATACATTCAAAAACTTTCCCTAGCTAACCCATTGTTCACGTCAATCCTGAGGATGATTAAGGCTCCCTAGACTTTGAATAATTAAGTCCTACAAAAAACAAACCAAGAAATGAAAACTATGGAGACTTGGAACATTCTTCTACAAATCCTAAATTGTCCATAGCCATAGTCCTCTTTGATCAAGTTGTTAGCCCAAAGCAACCTTATAAAGGTATGGAGACTTGGAACATTCCTTTACAAATCCTAAACTATCCACCACGATAGTCTTCTTTGATCTCAAATTTCTACTATCTCCCAAGGCCACCACACATGATTTGGAGCCATTGAAAATTTGTGACCCAATGCAATTAACTATCTTACAAATTTTTAGGGTGCAAGAATGTTTCCTTGAATCATTGGGTTTGATTGAAACCCTAATAGTAATTCTATCGCAAGTAGAAACTACTAAAACCGTCTTTCAAGAGCAAACAAAGTGATTGGGTTTCTCCAAAGTAAGATTTTTATTAATATTATTTAATTAATGTCTATATATATATGAAAGGGTGGTTTTATTTCCTTACAAGGAGAAATTTAACCAGCAAAGCTATATATTAATATTACATTGCTTGAAAATTAGAATCATTATGTAATGAGAGCATGGTCATCCTTAACCCTCTTATACATTTGAGAAACACATATGAAAATAACATTACAAACAAACATAGATGACACGATTAGTTAAAATTGATGGTTTATACATATGAAAATATAATTACAAGCAAGCATAGATGACACGATTAGTTAAAATTGATGGTTTATACAATTTATGCACATAAATATAAATAACAATTATTGAAAAAATAGATGACTTGTTAATAGTCTAACCTCATAATAGATACTAGAGCTACAACCATCCCTAATAATTGTATAACAATGCCCATCTATAACTACTTTCCGAATTGAAAAAAATAAATATGTAAACCAACCTTATAGGTTGATCAACAACCCTCAACAAAATATGCATTATATTACATATTACATCACCGAATAAATCTATCTAAAAGATAGCAAAGCCAAAAAACTTAGTCACTATAAAGATTACTTTTTTACCAATTTTTTGATAGAACTATATAAAGATTTTAATATATTTATTTACCTTGTATATCATGATGATAGACTAAAAGTTCATGTAAAATATCCAAAACCATATAATAATGACATAAATGTTAAAAGTCCTACAAGCAATTCTAAGAGGGTATCACACTTTGGCCACTCTACTTAAATATCATCCAGTTCAATGGTCAAACACTCAATAGCAATTTTACACCTTATCCACACCAAAAACTGGTAAATATTTGTTCTATTTTTATTGGTCAAAATTAACATTTGAATATTGAAGTGGATGATGTTTAAGAATAGCCAACTTTGACAGCCAATTAACTTGCAGAACAAATTATCTTATTAGCGAAGTACTAATATATGTTATGTGGCAGGCGTGGTGTGGGAATTGCCTGCAACTGTTGGCGCTTCTTCAATACCACTCCAAGTAAATAGTCCATGTCCAGTTTCTCTGCGCTCAATCCATCAGGAAGACTCCAGTTGAAGGAGTGGAGCAGCGAAGCCAAAATCAAATGAAGCATCTTATCAGCCAAAGGAAGCCCTATGCGTATTCTTCTCCCTGACCCAAATGGTATAAACTCAAAATCTTGCCCCTTAAAGTCCATCTTAGCCTTCTCACCCTCCAAAAACCTCTCTGGCATAAATTGGGAGGGCTCCTTCCAAACAGCAGGATCCCTTCCCATTGCCCACACATTAACCAACACTTGCGTGTCTTTGGGGATAAGATATCCCTCTATTTCACAAGACGTGGCTGCTCTGTGAGGGATCATAAGAGGACCGGCTGGATACAGTCGAAGGACTTCTTTCACCACTGCATGGAGATAAGGCAGATGGTCTATATCAGATTCTTCCACTCTTCTATTGCGACCTACAACCTCCTCCAATTCCAATTGGATTCTTTTCATTTTGTGTGGATTGCGGATGAGTTCTACCATGGCCCATTCTAGTGTTGCAGCAGTGGTGTCACTACCGGCCATCAATAGGTCCTGCAACATCCAAAACACTTAACTTAAAGTCCAGCCCAAAATGACATCAAATTAAACTTAATAGAAAAGAACCTACTTTAAACACACTTGATGTTCAAGTCCAGCCATAAATGACACCATTTTAAACTATATTGAAAATACCAGAAAATTTAACTTACAAAAATTATTGATCTGATATCTGTCAGACTGAGATCATGGCCTCTCATATCTAGCAACACGTCCAGAAAATCCTTCTCTGTTTCTCTTTCATGACTTAGCTCTCTGCTTCTCTTCGCCAGTCGATTGCTTATGGATAGATCTAAAAAATAATAAACTCGTTTTAAATGGGCTCCTATCTTACGGTCGGCGCCATGAAGATCCAGAAACCCAAGCCATGGAAAAAAATCAGCCAAATCGGGTTTTTCGACAAGCTTCACCCATGAAGTAAGAGCGTTGGTGAACTCCACAGAGTCGGGATTATTTGGGTCGAAGACATTTGTACTGAACAGCAGATTACCTATCACATTCAGACCCGTGTGGATCATTAAATCGGCAAAGTTCACTCTCTTTCCCTTCACACTGCTTTCCTCGAAAATCAATCGAATCATTTGGAAAACTGAATCTCTTCTGACATGTTGCGATGTCTGGAGTTTCTTGGGTGACAAAAGCTCTGTAGTGGCAATACGTCTTAGTTTTCGCCAGTGGGATTCATTTTGACTCCATATTATTGAGGACTTGTGGTAAGAGAGTATCTTCATTGAATGTTTGATGGTCCGCCCAGCAAAGATGTTGTCATGGGTTTTGAGCACCTCCTTCGCCATGGCAGCAGAGGAAACCACAACAGTTGTTTTCATGCCAAGAAAGAGGGTGATTAATGGACCATATTGGGCAGAAAGGGCAAACAGTGCCTCGTTGGGCTTTTCGCCTAGCAGAAAGAGGTTTCCTACAACAGGCCAATCTGGTGGCCCAGGTGGAAGAAGAAGCCTTTTCCTCTTTCTTCTCCATAGCAATACAGAAAAGGCGACCACAACACTGCTAACCAGCACAGAAAACCAAGATACCAGTTGCTTATCCATCAGAATACAGGACAAAACTCCAGCAATGAAGTTTCATTGCCACTAATCTCTTAAAAGACCACATTCCATGTATTTATCCTTTCTTCTGTAGCATTTTATCTAAATATCAAATGATTTAGTTGTCAAACAAGCAATGGTATTTTATAAAAATGTCCCACAGTGCAGAGATATTGCACAAAATCAATATTGTGGAATAATTTGATTCAATGCGTGCTATAGACAAAAGCATGACAGTGAATGTATAGTAGAAAACAAAGTACAATACGGCAGAGAAGCGAATGTGTATCATATTTACCTAGCAAAGAGGAACAAGTGGATAAAATATTTATGAACTTGAAACTTCATCTTTATGTGATTATGAAATGTTGATATGCCTTACAATTTATGGTTATCTAAATTAACAAGTGTCACGAAATGGGTGTATTTGTCTTCGGAGTTTTGTAATAATAGTATTTGTTTTGTAGTTGAAAAGATTAATGGAAATGTAATTCTGCTTTTACCTTCATGAGTACAAAAAATGTGTATTCGAAGCTATATATATATATATAAATGAGGGTTACTCAGGTTTTTAGCCTGATCTGAGTCCAGAGGGACCACTTACGAGGATCTCTTCCCATGACTTTATCTCCGAGACCACTACTGGGGGGTCTCAGTCTCAATGCACTATCACCTTGTTCAAACCCACGAGTTCATTGGCCCAGCGAAGGCACATAGTCTGCGAGCACGCTAGCCCAACGAAGGCACATACCTGTGAGCACGGTAGGCCAACAAAGACCCATGGCTTGCAAACTCTTTGGCGCAACGGGGGTTAGAATGCTAATGGCAATCACAACAATGAAGTGAACTAACCACCACATTGCACCCTTATGGGAGTATATATAATCCAACTTGCCCCTAGTAACAAAGCAAATAGGGGTGCTTTACTTTACTAAATCTATTGTTTTTTTTATCGAAAGGAGTTTGCATAACTATTTAGTATGGTTTATGTACTGATATGCTTTTATAATAATAAGAAAAAATAATTCATTTTTTAAAAAAATTGTAATGTAAATAATTTTAAATTATAACCTAGTGTGTATTTCTAAAACTTGTAGATATTCAAGTTTTTAGAGAAGGTTGAATTTTGTATGCTTAAAATCATTTTAATTTATAAATGATTTATAAAGGGTTTAATAATTATAATGATTTATGTTATTTTTACATTAATTGTAAATTTGTTTTTCTTATGGTAGTTTAATTGTAATGGTGAAAATTGCATACCTATAACCTTTTCTCTTATGTTTTATAAGTTTATAGGTGGTATATTTTTACATGAAATTTGGCTCATAATTTTATTTTAGTTTGATACTATCATCATTCATTTTTCAAAATGAGTCTTGATTGTTACATCTATTCACTACTTTAGATCATATTCACAAGTGCATAATTGACCTAAATCATTTTTGCATGTGTAGAATTGAACCTTGAACCTTTAAAATTAAAATTAAAATCTGTATTGATCTTCGCACTAGTCATTGAGAGATGTGTGTGTTATATTGATGTATTTAGATATTTACCATTCATTTTGAAATCATGCATGGATGAGTTAGGAATTATTAAAATAACACTTACATGAGAGCATCAAAGAAGAACAATAGAGCATCCTAATTGCACATCATCATCCTAAGCATACTACATGCTTGTCTTCTACCTTCAATCATTGTTGACAAGTTGTTAAATTGATCTGCCTAGGGGGCTTGAATAAGGAAAGCATGACCATCTCTTAGTAAGATCCCAAACAATGTCTATAAATACCACCCCACTTTAAGCACATGTACAATGAACTAAGGTGAATCTATTGCAATTGTCCATTCCTTGTTAGTTCAATTTCACATGGTGAATTTGTTTTATAAATGTGAAGATTAGACTTACAAACATGACTTTGAAAAAAAATAGGGCACAATCAATTTAGAGATTCTAAAGCATTCATATCAAAGCTGTAATTTTCAACACATTAACAAGTCTTATACTAAACTCATCGGTTGTTCTCACAAATCTTATTCTAGTTCTCTTCTCTTGCTTTCTATTCTCCTGATGATGGATCATGGAGTACGATCCGAAACATTGAGGAAAAAATACTCACATAGTTTAATCTAGAAGCATTCATTTAGATTATCATGGACTGTGGAAATCTGATGTCTATTATGGTTGTTCTATCATGTTGTTTAAATGTCCCCCATCAGATACTCTAGATTTTTTTTTTCAAACGAAAAAGAAAGGGGAAACAGTTGAAAGCAAATAACTTAGGCGAGCATATCAAATTGCAAGATTTGAAGTGAGCCAAGAAGGGGAGCGTGAATAGAAAATAAAAGAATTACCTTCCAAGGAATCGATCCAAGGCTATGGAGGAAATCTTTTTTCTTTTCTAAAGGTATATGCATTAGTTTTTTTGTTTTTATAGCACAAAAACTAAAATTTGTTTGTTGCAAATTCATTAAACACATAAAAACTGAAACCCCATTACTGCCTTTCCAAATGTTCTATTATATCATAGAGTTGGGAGCTGAAAAAAAGGAAGTCTTCTTTTTCGCATTCTTTTTATTTTTGGGAAAGAATAAAACTTTTTCAAGTTTCAATAATTCATTAACTTTAGAAGACTTGCCTATACTACTAGCCTCAAATTTTAGATTTGTGACATCAAAAAATTGCACCGAGAAAGAGAACAAAAATAGACAATAGGTTAGGCATTTGCAAATTACATAATACCATTAAACAATGTGTATTTACTAGAGAATCCATCTACTAGCACTAAATAATGGGCATTTAATAATAACGTAAAAATTGTTGTGATAAATTCAATTGTCATATGGGGAGAGGGAAATCAACCTGCAAAATCAATTTGTCTCAGCTGAAGGTCACGAAGGAGAAAAGATGTATAGACTACTTTATGAACCTTTCTTTGCTTACAATTCTTATCAATATGGTAATATTGGTTTTATTACAAACATGGGATGATATAATTATAGACACTCAAAGGAATTCTACATAAATTCCCATAAGACCTAGATGTTACAGATATTTAAAGTCAAAATTACAACTCCTATATTTTTCTTTACAAACATCAGTATTTTTTTTTTGATTGGTAAAAGGCCAAGACCATTAATATATATAATTAATAATAAAATACAGCTCTGTTTAGTGCGGGCACTGGTAGGAAAGAACAGAGCAAAGAAAACCTCCGATCTAGCCTAGGACTTTTGCAGTCCAGTTCATGCTGTTTATTTATACAGCTTATACGGGGTCAAGCCCAACAAGGATACATCCTTTCTTATACAATTTCTGATATACAAGTTAAGACATTGCCCATATCCATGGCCTTTCTTCTGATATCCTCTTGTTGTATGTATTTTTGGTTCTTCAGCTCTTGGGATGTCCTCCATGACATATATCATTAAATCAGCTATCCATAATCCAAGTGAGGGGACTTTTATTGTCTTGCTCCTACTAGTATACTTGTCTTACCTGAAACCACAGGAAAAACTTCCAATTCTTTTCGCATGTTAGCTATACAAAAAGAGATACATAGAAATCATTTGCCTGCAAACACCTGTTAGTTCTCTAAATCCTTTGCCAGAGAGGAAAGAATAAAAGCTTGCTCTTGCCAAGTTTATCATAAATACTAAAACATACTTGCATCGATGTTAATTTAAATCCAGTTGTGGGGGATATCCCATACTGGTTGACTAATCCACTATATATACCAACATCTAAATATATATACTTGTATAAATACAAATATATATACCTAAATGTGGGCATAAGTAAGTGATCGACCCTTTCACTAAGTAATGTTGATAAATCAAAATTTGCAATCCAGATAAATTCTAACCCATCATAGAGAACGTTATTACCTGTCATATCATAGCAATTAAATCTCTCAAATGAGCTGAAATGATAGCCAAAGCTAGAATCTAGACCTCATTATTGCCTTTCTCATTTCCTACCTTCTCACATGACAGTTGTGATTCAAGTTTCAATCAAAGCATCAGTAGTTCTAACCTTTTCATCGAGACAATCTGCTTCGCACATAATGTCATAATTAAACGATTATGGTGATCAAAACATATCTTAAACTCTTCCTGCTTGGATCTTGAGTCCCGTGTTGAGGGGAGTCGAACATAATTTGAAAAAAGTATTTATTGAGAAACTTAGAAAACTCTTGAGCCCTGAATCTATAGATATACATCTATCTATATATATATACATAAATAGATATATAATTAATAGACAAGAAAGGTGGTACTATAGAAGTGTGTTAATAGAGGAGATCCTCAAGCTTAAACATACATGATTGAAACTTCATGCTTTAGTTAAGGCTATTTAATGAATGAGACAAAGCAAAGGAAAAACATTCTGGTCTCCTCTTCCAACAAACCATTACCATTTCAATTTAGAGTTGTCTTTACAGCTGAGGCCATTACTTGTGGAGGGATGGAGACCCCTATGCGGTTGATAAGCACCAAACCTCAAATGGCTTTCCTTGGCCCAGTTACTGTGCTTTGGTTGCAACGAGTGCTCCAACGATCAGATGAATTAATGGTTGGAGTGATTCGAATGATTGTTGGTAGAAGGTTCATGGGAAGGGCTGAGATATAGAGTTGATACTGACATTTCTTCTAGGCTACTAGCCATGTTTCTTGAGTTGGAGATTGACAAAGAAGCAGTGAGGCAGATGATGAAAGTCTTATTCAATCCTGAGCACTTAGGGGGATTGGACGAAATCCTGAATGCTGCAACTATCGGTGTTGGGGTGCCACGGCTGAGGGATATGGATTCGATGGAAGATCCTAATGGTATTCAGAAGCTCTATCCTTTTATTTTAGATCTCAGGGGACCGGACCTCATGATGGTCAAGGAAAAGGTGCAAATAGCAGTTGGATTCATCCTAAGGGTCCTTGGCCTGGTAGAGGAGGATGGGTATGAATGGGTAGCTTCTTTCAATCTTCAGTTACTTGAGTATGATAAGGAGTAAGTTAAAAGAAAACTAAAGTTTTGTTATCTTAATGTGGATTATCGGTCTGAAGGCTTATAATATGCTCCATAGTAGATACCTTTGAATGTAGATACAAAGAGGGGTCCCTCAGTGGACCAACCCATATGATTAATATATATAGTGTGAATGGACCCTGCGAGGTCCCTAAGTCTTCTTCTGCTATGACAATTTCAGCCAGACTTTTATTATGAATATGGCCAAAACTTAAATCCTTGATTCTGAAAGCATTAATAGTTTAAAATGATAGAATGATAGAAGATCCTGATAAAGATCTAAATGGTTTAAAGGAAAAAGGATAGTTAAGTGAATGCATGCCGATACATTCCTGCAAGGAGAGATTAAGTAGATTGCTCTTCTTTTAGACTTTATATGAAGATTAAAATTGCTTTCTCTGAACTAAGTTATGTAAAAGATTTCAGTCCCTTTGTTAATGTCAATATGGGCAAGCTGTAGGCTATAAACAAGTTTAGTTAAATCTACCTTTAGAATGTTTGAACAGAAGAAATATTATTATAGAGGAAATCAAAGAAAGACCCTACGAGGTCCCTAAATCTTTCTCTGCTGTCGCAGTTCTGACAAGCTTTTGTTAAATATAGCCAAAACTGAAATTTTTGTTTCTGTAAGAGATGTAAAGGTTTAGTGTAAATATAACTCGCTAAATCATGTTTATAGGTAATAATAGCTAAGTATGATAGTAGAAACATGAAATCAAAATCGAGTTCAGGGGATAGAGGTTCAGTGTTTCACCCCATCATCGTGTAATATTGTTTGGGCATTTTGGGATTTGAAATTACAGGAGTTCTTAATATGCTCTGCCCCCTATTACAAAGAAGTCTGAATTCAACTCTAGTTAAATTGAATGAATGAACTTCCAATCGCTGTCAGACTTCAAATATTTAATTTGGAGTTATCTACAACTAAATTGAAAGGGTCTGAGATCGGCCCAGCCGGATGAGGATCTGTGAAGTGTTCTCGATTGTTCTTTTATACTCCAGTGTTGTCTTAAGGTTAGAATTTGTAGATGCTCAATGTTTGTTCAAGGTCCAGGGTATGTCATTAGAGAAAGTGAAGAACTGATTGTCCTTAGAACAACTTTCCTCAATTGGTTCAGTTTGATTTTAATAATACTCCATTGGTGTTAGCTTTAGTAGATAGGTAGAAGCCATCAGCCCCTTTGTTGGCAAGGGAATCTGCTTTGCTATTACCCTCCCTATAGGTATGATTGAATGTGCACCTTTTGAAAGAAGTAATGATATCAAGGGCATTAGCCAACAGGGAATTTAGTCTCCAATTAGGCATGTTCCCTTTCCGTAGGCCATTAATGACGATCGCGGAGTCTCCTTCAACCTCTAATTTTTTAATTTTCAAGTCTTTGCAGATTCTCAGACCTTCAATCAAGGCGGTTAATTCTGCTATATTATTAGTTGCTTCTCCTAGGGATTTGGCTAGGGTTGCAATTTCTCTAGTTTTAGAATCATGGATTACACGGCCTATTCCTGCGACTCCCGGGTTGCCCCTAGATGCCCCATCGAAATTTAGCTTGAACCAACCTTCTTTAGGAGGTTGCCACTTACATTCCTGTCTCTTGTTGGTGGTGTTGTGGTTACCTGGTCCCACAAAGGAGGGCAGTTTTAGTCCTACCCATCTCCCCCACATCTTTTCATCCCAGTGAGTCATTGTGGATTCTTTTTTGGAGTTCTTTAGAATCCTACTGTTAACTATCTCTATAATAACGGCCACAATCTTAATAATTAATTGTCCAAAAGTCAGTTTTCTATCTTTAAAGATTCTTCTATTTCTTTCGTTCCACAGCTCCCAAACCATGATCGAAGGGGTAATTGTCCATAGCATAGGTAGATGCTTTGTTTGTGAGTCTCAAGCTAGCATTGGAAAAGGTTCAGAATGCTATTAGGTAGTGCAGTAATCCATCCCAACTTATTACTTAGCCAATTCCAACATTTATTAGAAAATTGACAGTTGAGAAGAATATGGTCTGCTATTTCTTGATCCTCTTCACAGAGGGAACATCTGCTAGGCCCCTCATATCCCATCTTGGTGAACCTATCCGCAGTTAGGATTTTTTTCTGTAGGGCCATCCAAGCAAACAACCCAGCCTTTGGGATACAGTTCTTATCCCAACATAGTCTCAGTGGTATCTACAATTTTGGTCTCAGCTGTTGTTTGATTAAAGTTTTGTAACCATCCTTGGTTTTATAATTTCCTAATTTAGCCCCATCCCAGACTAATCTGTCTAAGTCTCCTTTGAGAGATACCCTCCTTTTGTTTAGGATGTCAATTAGTTTCTTTTTCTCATTATCTAGAATGTTCAAATTATCTAGGGGTTTCCATTTCCAACCCTTATTCTCCCCTTGATTGGGAAAATCTATATAATCTTTTACATATTTCCCCCAATGGGATTCTAGGATCCTTTTGGCATTCTCTAAGTTATCCAAGCTGCTTATCACCTCAAACCCCCCCAAGAATCATCCTAAAAAAGTGCTTGGTTACCGTCTCCCAGACTCTAAGTCAGTTTGTCCATTATGAGCTTCCTGCAATCCATTATAAAATTCCAGAGGCGAGATCCTTTAGGGGGGTTATCCATCCTGAAGAGGGATGCCAGTTCCTCCCCTCTCAGATATTTGTTTCTAAGGATTTTAACCCATTTTGAATTGGGCTGCTAATACATTTTCCATACAAGTTTAGCGCCCAAAGCCTTACTCTGTTCTCTAAAGTTTTTTAAGCCCAAGCCACCTTCCTCCTTTGGTCTACACATCTTGTCCCAAGCCACAAGTGCCATTTTCTTTTTATCCTCTGAACCTTGCCATAGGAAAGTTCTTAGAATTTTATTGATTTCTTCCCGTTTTCCTACTGGGAGATTCATACAGGATAATTGGTAAATTGGGATAGCTGAGAGAACCGATTTTAACATTGTCACTTTGCCTGCTAAGGAAAGCCATTTGCCTTTCCAAGATTCTGCTCTATTCCTGATCCTGGAAGTAATATGGTCCCAAAGATCATTAATTTTATTGCTTTTACCCAAAGGTATACCTAGATATTTACAAGGCATTTCCCCTTTTTTAAAAGACAAGATTCTGCATATTTCTTTTTCAGTTTCAGGATCTGTGTTGAAAAACTAAATTACTGATTTATCATCATTTACCTCCTGTCCAAAGGCCCTACAATAAGAGTTCAGGATATCTTTGAATGCCCTAGCTTCTTCTATGCACCCCTTACTGAAGAGCATAGTGTCATCTACAAACTGTTGATGTGAACTATAGGATCGACACCGGAAGTGATTTTGATTCCCTGGATCTTTCCTTCTTCCCTAGCCTTGGTGATCATTCTCCCTAATACGTTTGCCATTATAATAAAGAGAAAAGGGGAAATAGGGTCCCCTTGTCTCAATCCTCTTGAAATGCTAAAAAAACCTTCTGGGGTTCCATTGATTAAGATTGAGATCTTGGGATTAGAAATACATGCATAAATAAGGTTTATCCATTGTTTAGTAAAACCAAAAGCCTCTAGGGTTTTGTAGAGGAAATGCCAATCTACCTTATCACAGGCTTTACTAATATCTAGTTTAATTAACATGCTAGGTTTTTTGTTTTGTTGCTACCTGGAACAAACCCTGTTTGTTCATCACAAATGATGTCTGGAAGAACTGTCTGAATCCTATTAGCCAAGGTTTTAGTGAGGATTTTATAAATAGTATTACACAGAGATATAGGCCGCAGATCCTTCTCTTTTTTGGAATGAGTGTAAGGAAAGTATTATTTACCTCTTTGAGAATACTTCCTGAATTTCTTACCCCTTCTAGTGCTTCAACTACTTCATCTCCTATGAAGTGCTAGCATTTCTGGAAGAAGAAGGCTGGGAAGCCATCGGGACCAGGTGCTTTATCTGGTTGCATTTGAGAGATTGCCAGCTCTACCTCAGTTTTGGTGAATTTACCATTAAGAGCTTTGTTTTGATCCTCTGAAATAATCCTTGGGATATCTTCCAGAATGGTTTGTTGGTGCATACAATTTGATCCCTCCTGATTATTAAGAATATTTTCAAAGTACCTAATCATTTCACGTGCAATTTGATGAGGATCTTCGATCCAGTCATTATTCACATTTTTTATTTTGAGGATTCTATTTATGTTTCTGTGTGCTTTGGTGCTGTTATGAAAGAACTTAGTGTTCTTGTCTCCCTCTTCCAGCCAGGTTTCTCTTGACTTTTGACACCAAAAGATTTCCTCTTTGGCTAGGATATCTTCATATTCAATTTTTAGTTGTTTTTCTTTTGAAAATGTTTTAGCGTCCATTCCTCTGGTAATCATGATTCTGTTTAGGTTTTCTAGTTCTTCTTCTAACTTAGTTTTGGACTCAAAGATATTACCAAAGTAGTTTTGTTCCAGCTTAGAAGCTTACATTTAATAGTTTTTAGTTTGGACACTAAATAAAAAAGCTTAGATCTAGATATGCTAGTTTCTTTCCACCATTGCTCAATTAGGGTAATCAGGTTGTTATCTTTGACCTACATTTGTTCAAATTTAAAGGGGCAACATTTGGGTTGGCAATCTTCTGAGATACTCAGCTGCACTGGGTAGTGATCAAAGCCCGAGTATGGTAAGATCTCTACTGTCAAAATATAAGAGAATTGGGCCCAATTACCTCTTAACAAGAATCTATCAAGTTTTTCTGTAATATTGCTAAAACCTTCTCTTCTGTTGTTCCATGTAAAACCTTCCTGTGCAGTTTTAATTTCCAATAAATTGT